>JAQFVV010006324.1:1156159-1756159 GCA_028023455.1 Epiperipatus broadwayi
ATCTATCTATCTATCTATCTATCTATCTATCTATCTATCTATCTATCTATCTATCTATCTATCTATCTATCTATCTATCTATCTATCTATCTATCTATCTATCTATTCACTTATCTGACTTTTATTTACTTATCTCCTGTGTCCTTTTATTTATGTTGGATTGATAAATAAATGGTTAAATAGATAAATGTATAGGTAGATAAATAAACATATAAAAACAGATAAATAAGCATATTGGTAGATATGTAAATAGACAGACAAATGGGTAGATAAGGAATGGGTGGGTGGAGTGGGTTGCTAGATAATTAAGGTACACAATGAGATAGATAAAAAACAAAATGGAGACTGATAGGTAGAATGTAAATATATAAGGAATGAGTGGTATATAGTTAAATGGATTGTTGGATGAATAAATAAATTGATAGATAATAAACCAGATTAATAGATAGATAAATTTACAGATAAACATATAGATATACATAGATGACTGTTTACAGTTAGATAGAAACACTGACAGGTAAATAGAAGAGCAGATAACTAGATAGTTAAATAAATGATCAGAGATTGATATAAGTGCTATTTTATCATCACCTCAAAAATAAAAAAACAGCAATTATTAAAATAACAGATAAAAGTAAAACTAGCTTTTCAAAAAACATTAGCAGATGTTTATTGCTATTAGTCATAAAAAACCATGACATCAAATTTAAAAAAACTTGGTTTGATTTTATTTGATGGACAAAATATTATTTTTCCCATTTTACATTTAGGTGTCAAACCTTTGAAATGCCTCATATAATGAACACAATCATAAAAACAACATTTCTATGCCCTCTCCTTGTACATGTATTTACTGGTAATATTATATCTATTAAGATGGTTATGTGTCACATGGATACAACAATAGAGTATTGTGTGTGCATGTATATATATTAAGTTGAAAGAAAAAGTAGAAATAAATACAGACAAATTTTTTGTAGATATTCTGTATATTATACTGGAATAATAGTTAAGGATTAAATAATTTTGAATTAAAAAAATTATAAATTAAACATTTAAAAGAAGGTCTAATTAATGTTTTTACATTACAATAGATATACTAGCAATTATGAAATTCCACTATCTATATTTTAATTAAAGCTTGTATAGTACATTTTGATAAAAATCCTATAAAGTTGTTTTTAAGGTGAATTGAAAAAAGTCATTAACTTTTTTCAATCAAAATAAAGAAAACTTACTTTTAATTACTGTGTTTTTGACTATAAAGATTGGTAAAAGATTAGATCATGACAGCATAATGATTATAAAGTTATAACTGAAGCAAGAGTCAATGACTATGGCTGCTGCTAGTGCAACATTGGAAGAGTTTGGATTCAAATGGAGACCAGGGCCAGCTTTTCTGCAATTCATTAGCCCATATAAATTGTGTAATAGCCAGTATGTCTGAAGTCTATCAAATTCCAGACTAAATAAAGCTGACTGTATGTATGCTAATTGTTACCAGATTATACCTTTCCTGAAGATGACAATAAGCCTGTCTACTATTTTAAAAAAGACAGCTTACCAAGAGAGTTCATCATCTTGTTGAAAAATTAGTTTATATAATATAGTTGGTGAGTAGAGTGTGTTACATACATTGAGAACAATATTTTTAATAATTTCTTGAAAATGACAGTTGTAATTTTTAAATTTCAAATTTTTTATAGTAAATAACTTTATTCAACTAAAAATAAGATGCATTTCCATTATATTTTATTAAAAAATGAAAACTCCAAAAATCTTCCTCATTGAACAAAAGAACTTCCTTGAGTATTTTTAAAGAAATTTACAATTAATTAAAAGCAACCTAAAAAAACTTTTATGAAAGACTGAAATAAAGTAATATTATTTTTGGAAAGAAAAAAAACTTATTTTTTAAGAATAGTGAGCCAGTGACTTAGATTAGTAAAAAAATATATATGCATATATGTGTAAATTATTTATTTATATATGTTTTTATATTAAATTAATTATATTTGGTGAAAATATATTTTAATAAGTTTATTTGTTAACTGATGAAATATTAGATATAGATGTCTACATGTGTTAAACCACTAAACATCACATGATCACTATCTCATACTAACACATAATTGGTATTAAACAATTCAAAACAAAGAAAAACTCTCCATATAATAGTGCCATCTTGTGCAACAAGAGCAATCAATGAATGCCAGAAGGCATGTGCATAAAATCCCTATCTCGTGCCTACCCATCCAATATCCCCAGACTAGTTTCTGGCTTGTGGCCTTCATCAGTGAGGAGCCTTGGATCTGAGAGCACTGCACCTAGATCTTAGGATCTAATATAACCCTCCAGCAGCAGCCACCTCTTAACTCTATTTAACAACTAAACTATGAGAATGAAATTGAAAACCAAATTAATATTTTCAATCCAAGATCAATAGCTTATATAATTATATGGGTCTGGACTCAATTCAGCACCCTAACATTTTGGTGTCTTTGGCTCTTTATCAACCATAGCCACCACTATCCTATTAGGCAGGATAGGTATTAAACCACTAAACATCACATGATCACTATCTCATACTAGCACATAATTGTTATTAAACAATTCAAAACAAAGCAAAACTCTCCACATAGTAGTGCCATCTTGTGCTAACAAGGGCAATCAGTGGATGCCAGAAGGCATGTGCATAAAGTCCCTATCTAGTGCCTAGTCATCCAATATTCCCAGACTAGTTTCTGGCTTGTGGTCTTCATCAGTGAGAAGTCAAAGACACCAAAAGGTATGGATGCTGAATTGAGTTCAGACCCACATGACTATATAAGCTATTGAGCTTGGATTGAAAATATTAATTGTGTTTTCGATTTCATTTTCATAGTTTAGTAGTTAAATAGAGTTAAAAGGTGGCTGCTGGAGGGTTGCATTAGATCCTAAGATCTAGGTGCAATGCTCTCAGATCCAAGGCTCCTCACTAATGAAGGCCACAAGCCAGAAACTAGTCTGGGGATATTGGATGAGTAGGCACTAGATAGGAATTTTGTGGACATGCCTTCTGGCATCTATTGATTGCTCTTGTTAGCACAAGATGGCACTACTATATGGAGAGTTTTGCTTTGTTTTGAATGTCTATATGTGCTCACATCTGAGGAGTACCCAAACATACATTAAATTGATAATTATTTATGTATCATTAAAATGAATAGAATTTTTTATACAGTATATATGAGCTTTTTTATATAGACATGTGTCATGTAAAGATCTAAAAATCTCTGAAAATTGTTAAATTTATTATGTATTCTAAAAATGAATTTTTTTATAAGTATGATAATTCAAAAATTTCTGTAAATTATTAAATTATTATACAGCATATCTGAGTGCTTAGATATAAGTGTGTTTTAAGTAAACCTATTATGAAGTATTTGTAAATCACAATGTGATAGCATATTGTATTAAGCCAAATATATATGTATAGCATATGAGCAGATCTTAATTTCATTTTAATTTAGTTGTTATTAATAAATTTATATTTCATTGTTTAAATTATTCCAGTAAAATTATTTAATCCTAAAATATTATAAATTATTATATGTTGTATTATATCTCATACTCACAGTAACAGTTATAGAGCTTTTGCTCACTGAGCTGGATTTCTGCATAATAGTCTGTTATATAAAAGGCATTTATATTTAGTGTTTATGGATATCCAGTTGATTATTACTTCATTACTTCTCTAATGTTGTATAGCACAAAGGGGATATCTCTTAAAGTCCATACACTACATTTCATTTTAATTATTTATTTAGAAATTAAGTTTATAGTTGACCATTAATGGTACTAAGTGTCAGAGCATTGACAATGATCAGCATGTTTTAGTATTCCAGCATTATTGTTTTATTGTTATATATTCTGGTGGATTAGCATTTAAGTTTGTGCATCAAAATTATTGTTTAAATAATCTGCCTGAAGCTAGCAAGAGCTAAGTAATTAACCTGGTTTATAGCAGACCCATTTCAAATCCAGTCACAAGATTGATTGATGATTTATTTTTATTATTGATCATTTATGATGATGAATGATTATTGCTTTTGTGTAAGCTGGTGAACTTATAATTAGTTTTGTGTTGATGTCACAGGCTTATAGTTATTTATTATACATTTTTTATATTTAATTTGATATTTTGTTTAGTTGGGGATGATGGTGTTTTCCATCATACTAGATTCACCCCAAAATTTTCTATACCATTACACTATATATGGTTAAAAATAATCAATATAAAATATTTTTCACATAAATATTATAAGGATTTAACTTATGCAAATTTTCATGCTATTTTAATATTTTAAACATTTTAAAAAGTTTGTTTTAATTTTTTAGTCAGATGTTTTTTTAGTGTTCGAAAAAGTGAGAGGTCAAAGATTAGTCCATTTGAATGACCAGGTAATTCCAATCAATTTTATATCTCTGTCATGTGGTTTTAGGACACCAGCTTGCATGGCACTGAAATAATATAAAATTCATTTTAATTTTCATGTTGGATTTATTAATTTACTTTTTAATCATGTATGTATTTTTTTATAGTTTTACTTATTAATTTTAATATTTATAATATGTTTGTGACTAATATTTCTTTCATAATTAAACATTTCATGACATTTGTTTCAGGCCACCTTTTTCATAAATGAATTTGTTAAGCACTTTTTTCAATATTCTGCTGCTATTTATTGTTGGTTAATTTTAATATTTAAATATGTTAATTTAGTCAAGTGTTGTTAGCCATCACAGCCGCTTTGCAAGCAAGTAGCTGGTTGCAGTCGGTTGTGGGTTTGCGTCCCGGCCGATGCTATGACATATGAAAAAAAAAATGTTAATTTAAGGACATTTTTGTTTGTATTAGTTTATGCAATTTTTTTTTTCGGCTGCTATACTTACATTAGACCAATAGATGTTCATGTTTAACCACTATATTTTAAAAGTAAAATACTTCAATATTGTTTTTAATGTTTTATAACTAATAATTCTTGATTTTTTTTAAAAAAAAAAAAGGTCACATGATTGTGCTAAATTTCCACCCCACCCCCCCTTTGGGATGTTTCCAAATTATTAATATTTTTGACGAAAATTGGTCAAATATTAATATATTGTTTTTGAAATTATTATTTTAAATTCTATTTAATATGCTATTATAGTTTTTAAAACTAAATACTAATCCAGAAAAAGTTTAAATTCCCCAGCAAAACTCAATCCTAATTAATTCTCCACTACTTGTAAATAATTCTCTTTGAATCTGATGTAAATAATATATATATATATATATATAATATGCAATATTAACTCCTTTAATATAAACTAAAGTATAATATGTATATGGGTTATAGGTATTAAACACCTAAACTAATATAAACTATGTAACTACATACTCCATCAATAAATAGATTATTTTAAAAGTATTTATTATATATGGCTATATATCCTAATTTGTTTACTTTTTTATTAATATTATTTGCTAAAACTATTGTTTTTGAAATTTTCTATCCTCTGCATTGTTTTTTTTGTCCTGCAAAAGTTCTTGATTTTTTTTTTTTTTCATTTACAAAATTATCTGAGTTATTTTGATTTTAATATCTAATAAATACAGTTAACATAACTATTTATATGCCATTTAACAAATAGTTTTAATGAAATAACAAATTTTATTCTGCTGCCATAAGCATATGCTTTTATTTTCTGATTTGTTGATTGTGCTAGTATTTTTTAACCCTGGATTAGTAATTTATTTTGCTACTGTACATTTAATATGCCATATTAAAAGTAGAATACTTAGTATTGTTTTAATTTTTTTTATCATGCTAACTTTTAAGGGTATTTCCTGATTACTAATATTTTTGACATTTGATTTGGGGAGTTATTTGATTGGTTGTTTTTTGGTCATGTGATTGTTTTAATTTTTTGGTCATTTCATAATTACTAAAATTTACAAAACATTGTTTTTGATATGCCATATTTTAAAAGTAAAATACTTTAATATTGTTTTTAATTTTTTATGCTAATTTTTTTATTGTTTTCTAATTACTAATACTTGCTAGATATTCTTTTTTGATATTTGATTTTTTTCTTTGGTCATGTGACTCACTAATATTTTTTTGTCATTTCTTAATTCCTAATATTTTTACTGTTTGATTTTGAGAGTTATTTTGATTTTTTGGTCATGTGATTATATTTATTTCTATAATGGTTGTGTGTTTTTTGTAATGAAAATTGCAATTTTTTAACTCTATTGAACAAAATAACTGGACAATTTTGTATCACTGACGTAGGGTGTTATCTGAGATACTTCAGTTTTGGAGCTCTCCTTAGAATCCAAAATGGTAGATAGTGCATTCTAAATTGATACTGATGTAGCTTCAGTAAGAAAGTGCAATTTTATTGTATCTGATTGTATTTTTTTTTTAAAAATTAAATATGTCATATACTGATAATGTAAGGATTTAATTTAATCACACTAAAATAAAATAAATATTTAAATATATCTAATGTATTATAATATTTGAAATACAGGCATTTTTCATATACCTGAAGCTTAATTGTAAATATAGGGGATTTGAACACAGACTTTTAAACACCCTTCAACTATCCACACTATCTCATGCCATTGATACACATGGACACACACATGAAAAGATAAATAATCACCAATATACATATTTCTTGCTGATCCAGCACTCATCAGTTGGACAGATTATCATCTCCCACACACATATATAATCAGTGCTCAGTTTATATTATGATAGCAAATCTTCATAATTTAATGGACAGGGTTCAATCTCTCCAACTCTTCAGCTATCCATACCACTGAAAATCTGATGATGGAATGCCCAAATCCCATGCTGATGCCAATATTATTGCTATGCTTATGTTGACCTCAAGTCAGGGGTCAGAGTGACTTGAGGCCACAAGCCAGAAACTAGTCTGGGAATATTGGATGAGTAGACACTAGATGGGGATTTTATGCACAAGCCTTCTGGCATTCATTGATTATTCTGGCTTGCATTGAGTGGCAATACTGTATGGAGAGTTTTGCCTATTTGAATAACAGTTATAAGCAAGCATAAGAAATGGTGATCATATGATATTTATTGGCTTACAAATAACACACACACACATATATAATAAATCAGTGAATTATCAGATGCCTCACTTCTAATAGAATAATAATACAAAAATATATAAATGATTTTCTCATGATCCAGTTAGGATACTAAATTGTACCAATATGAAATAATCAAATATATAAATGTTTATAACAGTAATATAAGGTAACTGCTTTTATATTTGGGCCACCTATTCAGAAACCAAATTGTAGTAGCATAAAGAATCTATAAATGAAAAATCAAATAAATATAAATGATCAAAGTACCAATAATATTGCGAGTCAACTTGTATCAGTTTAAAATAAAATAAATATATTAATTAGCTTAACCAAATAGTGATTAATAAAACCTTAGCTTAACCTTGACTAATTATTTATTCATTGTGATAACAAAATGTAACTGATGAAATTCTAAAATAATGCAATAAATTATTAAATTATGTCAACTGTTTTATTCAATGTTTTAGCTAGCTTATATTTTAAGATAGAAAATAAAATATATAGAGACTTGTGAAGTTAATATTAAAATATAATGTAATAAGTTGACAATGAATAATCACGAATCCAATTTTAATTGAAAAAAAAACTGCATCCTGCCCATCCCTTTTCTATGTATTTAGATGGATATGGTCCTGTACATGAGAGGTCAGAGTGACTTGAGGTCAACATGGGCATGACAACAATATTAGCATCAGTATGAGATTTGGGCTTTCCATCATCAGAATTTCAATGGTATGGGTGGCTGAAGAGTTGGAGGTTGTAGTAGATTGAAGCCTGTCCATTAAAATATGAAGATTTGCTATCTTAATATAAACTGAGCACTGATTATATATGATAATCTGGACCAACTGATGAGTGCTGAATCAGCACAAAATTTGTATATTGGTGATTATTGATCTTTTCTACATATGTGTGATCATGTGTATCAGTGATATGAGATAGTGTGGATAGTTGAAAGGTGTATGGAATTCTGAGTTCAAATTCCCTTTTTTTACAATTAGGCTCTAGGTATATGAAGAGTACCTGTATTTCAAATATTATAATAAACATAATAAATTAAGAAAAAAAAAATTAAAGAGCAAATAAAATATTCTTCGTTAAGCTATTTGATTAAAAATTAAATATTTTATTTATTGCACATGCCATATAATTTATACATATATCTAACAGATGATGTGAACGATACACTAATAACACCAAGAAGAAAATATGTCATGTCTGTATAAATACTTCCAAATAGAAACTAAAAATATATATTTTAAAAATTGATTATGTATGTTTAGTTTGTTTATTTGTTTAATGTTTTTTTTTACAATCATGAATATAAACTTATTAATTTAAATACAGAAAATATTATTTCATCAATGTATATTATATATATGGTCATAAAGGTAACTCATGAATACTTATACTTAAAATCTATTGCTTTTAATATAAAAAACAAAACAAAATGTACCACAAATTGAAATAAACCGAAAATTTAATATTAAAAAATATATTACATTAAAATTTTGTTTTCAAGGTAATTTAAATTTTATTTTTTGGTTAATCTATACTTTTGTGTATTATAAATAAACACATGCATTCTACTGTAAATAAATAATGAATAAAAACATACTATCTGTATATTCCTTAAACTGAAATTCCATTAAAAATATTTATTAATTCACATCAACATTATAATATTTTGCATTATTAATGATAAAATTAAAGTTCAAAAAGTTTTTAAAGATCTGACTAAAATCCCTGATATTTTTCATGATATGTGATAGTTTAAATAAGCATAGTATTTAAATTCAATTAGACCATAATTATAGCATTCAAAAGTTTTGTCCATCTTAAGAAATTATTAATTTTAAATAAAGCATTCCATAATAAAATATCATGATGTTAATATTCCCCCTTTTACAGTAATAATAATATTGCTTAACTTTCTGGTGTTTTATAATAAATATTGCAGAATTTAAATTATTTGCACAGTGATTTTTTTTTACATAGTATCACAAATCATTTCCTGAATAATACACATTACAGCATTTAAATTATTCCATGATTCTGCATGCTTTGTAGCTGTTAAAGTACATTATACAATGAGACAATTTTATTACACAATGTTCCGCAGATCACTCAAAAAAGCAAACATTTTCTTTACTCAGTCACTTATTTCTGTAATAAAAATCCAAATATTAATAAAATATATAATGCATTGACTTTGCTTGGTTTGCTTATTGAGATGCAGAGAGAGACCAAACTAAAATCAGGGATTTAAATACTTTTTTTCCTGGTGAAGTCACATTTAGATTCCTGGATACTATCTCTATGGTATAGCTCAAATTTAACTCATTGCTAGAGTTAAATTTTGCTAGATAAAAATTTTTTGCAAATATATCAGCGTTCATGAAATTAAAATGTTTTTTTAATTTTGTAATAAATAAACATTTTAAATAATAATAATAAAAATAACTTTACAAATTAAAATATATTTTTAAAATTATATTTTTAAATAAAATATAAATATTTAATATACAATATTTTATTTTTTATAATTATTTAAGTATTATATATAAAATAATATTTTGAATTCATATAATTTAATATTTAATTATATAAACATAAAACATGCATACATGCATACACACACTCTAAATAATAATTGACTATTTTGTTTATCTACTCTCATGTATTCTTTGTTAAAGGGATGCAGTAAATAAAAATGTCAACAAATGAATTCATCAATATATAATTCAATCCATTTAATCTTTTTGAGAAAAATAATTAATTTTATAGTTTATTATGATATAAAATAAACTAACATTTTAATATACTGCTTGTTAAAAAAAATTACAACTATAAATGCATACTATCTTACACTAAGATGTATTGTCAATCATTATTTATTAATAAGGTAAACTATGTGATCCCTTTAAAACAGATGAATAATAAAATAAGCTAGCAAAAAAAATCCTTTTTTTTAGGAATATAATAATTCCAGGTTTAAATTTAGACCAAGATGGCACAATATATATAGAAAGAGCAAGACAGATAGTGATCTATTTTAATCTATAATATATTATAATAAAAAAGGAAGTTGGCAAATTATAAAACAAATTTAGGTTTGTAAAAAAAATAATTTATATATAGGTTTGTATTATAAACATATACCCATAGATAAAGGTCTGTATTTAAAATCAAATTAAGTCAATTTTAGTTTAATTTTAAAAAGATAAAGAAAATGATTTATTTTAATTTAATATATTTTAAATAAATCTGTTTTAAAAATAATATTATAGGAATAGAGATTAATTAATTAACTAATTACCCATAAAATTTGCTCAGTTATTTTTGTATTATTATTATTATTAATTAAAATTCTAGGAAAATCAATTTATATTTATGCTTTTTTCAGGTTTTAAATTTTATATTAATAATACTTTGGGGATAAAATGGCTAAGTGTCATCTATAAACATGCAGGCTGGTTTAATTAAAGAATTTTATAAACAGCATAATTAAGGTAATTACTGGCTTGTTTAATTAACCTGGATTTGTTAATTAAAAAAAGTGTTTTGCAGAGCTGGGAGATATAAAAAGGCCAGCTTAGAAAATAATTATATTCTGCTTTTTCTTTTGGTCATTACTTTTTGCCTGTTTAATACTATCAGCAGCTGAATTAAGAGGATGCATTGCTGACTGCTACAAATAAATTTTGTCCAGCATGTATCTCATAACCATTAGGATGTCCAATGCTGCTTCCTGAATTTAATCTAACCTCCTGCCATTAATCTTCACATATTCACTTAAATGAATATGTTTCTCAACAGTAAAGAAAAAAATTATACTGACTCAACCTGAAAACATACCTGATTGTGATCAAGATTAAAAACCATTAAATGAAAAGATTTCATGCATAAACCATTAAAGAGCACTACTTGCACAGACATATGTATGCATATATATAATTTCACTTTAGAAAAAAATAATATCTAGTCAAATCATGCTTTGGGACTTAAAGATAACCTAGTTATTTATTTTATGAACTATTTTATAAACTTTTAAACTTATGTTACCAACAAGCCAGTGATATTTATAATTTAATTTAGACCTTTTTATGTATGGGGTGGCCTTTGAGCATTCCATCATCAGATTTTCAATTGGATGGACAGTTGAAGAGTTGGAGTATGGAGTAGATTGAAGCCTGTCCATTAAAGTAGGAGGATTTGCTATCTTAATATATATCTGAGCACTTGTAGCATATATGTGTAGAGATGGTAATCTGGACCAACTGATGATTGCTGGTTTAGCATGAAATACATATATTGGTGATTATTTATCTTTTCAACATATGTGTGTTCAGGTGTATCAGTGTTATGAGATAGTGTGGAGAGAGGTGGGTCATGTGAAAGTCTGTGCTCATACCCTGTCTAGTACTTAGATATAATAAAACTTGATTTTTGTCAGTAGGTTTGATATTGTGATGGGCTTTGAATATTTAAATATTTTATTTGTGCAGATGTTATAATAATTTGCCTTTTTTTTAAATAGTTGAGATAAAAAAAATCACTTTGTTTCTTAAATTTTCTTTTTTATAAAGAGTTTTTAAAAATCAGTTTTATGATTGATATCATTTAAAATAATCATTATTTAGTTTTAGATCAATCTTTCTTTTAAAAAGAAAAAAAAAATTTAAAGAAAATTTTTAAAATATATATATATATTTATAAAGATTTGGTTACTTTTTAGTAGTTTAATTTAGTGTAATTAAAATTTGTGACTCTCTGAAGATATTCAAAAATTATTGATGTAAGCAAAAATATATGTATATGTCTAACACAATGTGTAAATAGTTATATAAATCATCTATAAGTTGATTTTATTGTGCTTAAATTTGTAGGTATTTTTTTTGATAACTTTTTTGATTCACGTGCATCCGAAATTAAAGATTTATATATGTATGTCTATTGTAACCTTACAATATCACTTTAAATGATTAGTATATTTAAAAAAACTGTAAAATTTTTACTGGCTTTAATTTCTATAATTAAGCAAATATATTCATCACTGTAGTCTTTCATATTAATGTTTATGAAAAAAAAATTTTATAAAGCATTTTGAATGGATTTTAAGCAGATTTTATTATTGGTGCTTATATAAAATATATATCCATAGATTTTGTCATATATTTTATCACTATTCTTGTTAAGGAACAAAGATATCAAATGGTATAAACAAACAGAAATGCTCACACTCATAAAACAACTAATTTCACACAGAATTGAAGAATGGAATTATAAATTTAACATTTCCACATTAAAATATTTTGAAGTAAAGCAATTATATTTACATTACATGTTTATTTGTGCAGAATAGTTTTTACATGTTTATATTTTGTGTGTGTGTGGAAATTTACATATTTAAATTTTTATTTAGCAATGATTGATTTAGTTCTAGAAGATTTATTAAACAATAAATTATTTATTAATAGGCCAATTTAAAATTAATTGAAATAACTGTCCAAGAACTTTATAATGATTTTATTTTAAATAAATGTTTGTAATATTATTGCAAAACCCAGAACTAAAATTGAAGTGATTGGAAAAGACTGAAATTATTATTTCTTCATTAATGTTGTTCATAAAGTTTTTACTGTGCTGATTCAAAAATCTTAGCATCTATCATTTCATCCAGCAATAACCATGATAACCTCTTCCAATATTTCACAGACAAATCAAAAAATCCCAATGCATAATGGAAAATATTCTTTAATTGGTATAAAAGCTGAAGTTTGGAAAATCCAAACAGTCTTCACTAATTTTTTGCAGTGAGAACCTAAACAGATTAAATTTTTTAAAAAGCCATTTTGGTTGCCATTGACATGATGATCAGCTAAACTAAAGAGCTAAATATTTGTCTTTTCTAGGTAAAATGACTTTTCATTGTTTTAGAAGGATGAGCAACAACAAATAAACCAAAACCATTATTAATTAATTTATTAATTCTTATTAAATCTTATTTATCACAGTTAACTGTTAGTGAAAGAATAGATAATTTGATTTATGGAAGGTTGTCTCATAACTTCCAACAAAAAAAAAAATCACTGGACTTCTTCAACTGGAAGTAATATCGAATAACTGATATAATTTGAAAATTATATTTATTAATTTCAAATAAGTAGCTGATGTTTATTTTCAAAATATTGTAAAATATTTTTTTTACTTCAAGAAAATGTGAATATTAAATCTCAGTAGTGTAATATTTATCTCATCTTTAATTATGTAAGAAAAAACTTTAAACAATGATGTTTCCATTCAAATATGTCTTCACAAACATCCCACTTAGAGAAACGAATTTTGATTCAAAAAGTAATGAAAATCGCTTTGTTATGAATGGTAAACTATTTGCTTTATCTGAAATATGATCAGAATTACTGGCATCATGGATTAATGATCTATAAATGAAAAGATTAATTATATATTTAAAATTAAAGAAGTAATGAATGCTAATTCTTTGGATAAAATTATAACATCTGTTCAAATGAATCAAATTGCTGCATGTACAAACTATGAATTTGTATCCAGTGCTTAAAAAAATACATTATGGATTTATCAATGCTAACTATTTAAATACCATTCCACAGATAATGGATTATGAAGCTAAATATTTAAATGCCCTCCTGAATTGTGAATTATCAAAGCAAATATTAAATTTGATAAACAACCAAGTTATAAGAAACCTTAAAATGTATTAATGTGTTGAATGTAAATTACCTTGAATCAACAAATATGATAAATGGAATTTATTAATCATTACGCTGGGTCGAGAAATGATTATATTACAAAAATAAAATTAATTGTACAATAAACTGGAAAATTTAATGTACTTTCTCATAATGTCTTATTACTTAGTTAATATTATAGCTATTATTAATGTAATAAAAAATTTTCAGATATTTACTATGCTCTTGTACAGGTAATATTTTTATTTAATTAATATACATTATTGTTGATACTGAATGAGTTTAAATGGGATTTACCTTAGCTTTAGGTTGGATAAATGTAAGTAACCATCAAACTTATATAAAATTATAATATATTGCAATTATCATATGTTTTATGGGTTCTTAAGTTTCAATCTCACAGTTAAATGGAGTTAATCACCTTTATTTAGATGAATAGATCAGTAAGAAATACTTTATGTGTCATTTTTATGTTACTATTAATATTTTAAATGTTATGTAATAGGTAACCAGGCATCCTAATGACCTAATTATATTTTGTTGCAATCCTAATGTTTAAGCCTGAAAATGAATCCAGTAAAGGATCTTGAAGTAAAATAAATAAGCCCAATGTAGCAAATATCATTTAGGTATGCCAAGCAATAATTGCACTTGCTTCTCTTACAAGAGTGAAAACTTCTCCAACATTATTGAAGTTTATTACTAGTTAATTATTAGTTCATGAAAGAAACTAATTAAAAACAACATAGAGTATATATCATTGATCATTATGATGATGATTATTATCCTCCGGTATTTGAGTAGATTATTATTATTATTATTATTATTTTTAAAAAATTAACAACCTATTTCTATTTAATTTTAGTGCACTTGGGATAAATACTGTCTGATAATGCACTTTTTATATTCCAAGTTCAAATTAGATTTATAAAGTAAATATTTATATTTATTAAATATTTTATATAATTTTCTTATTTTATTTTTTTTTAAGTGTCATAGCATCGGCCGGGACGCGAACCCGCAACCCGGGCAACCGCCCGCAAGCGCAAGGTAGTCGTGCCGACCTCTCGACGACCAATAACCACTAAACATCACAGTTTTGCTTTCTTTTGAATTGTTTAATTTTCTTATTGTTACTATTCGTTTTTATCATTTATTTTATATTATGTAATAATTGCTAATTTTTAACATTTCTTTTTTGTCGTTATTAAAGAAACATTGTCATAGCATATTTTTGATATAAAAGGTCATATTTGAGATATTAGTTTACACATAAAATGTATTTGGATTAAATAAATCATTATTGTATTAATGCTATCTGAAATATAAAAGTATTGGATAAGATGATGTACATAAAATATCTTTTGCATTGTCATATCCTAAAATGCACAAACGCTTTTTATAAAACCCTGAGCTAAATCATTTAATCAAAAATTGCTAGTCTTAGTTGTAAAATACAGACCGAGTTATTTAATTAGTTTTTATCGTAAAAAACAATATTGTTGTAAAGATTTTTATTAATAAATTAGAATAAGATTAAGAGTACATATTGAATAACCCTGAGAAATTTATTTATTATTTTATTGAATGTGAATCTATTATCAAAGCAAGAATACTTTTAGCTGGATGTGGAAATATATAAAATTTGTATGCTTAGCGAATTGTAAATTAAATGGGGGATAGTAGCATTTTCTTCCACATTATCGACCTCAACTGCCCTAGTTGCAGCTCCACTTTATCGACATACATTCTCAAATGGCTTTTCCTTTCTGTATGGTTTCAATATACATAGTGACTCTTAAATACTTTATCTGCTACACTTGAATTTGTGTGTGTTTACTTGTTTCCCCATGATATATATATTATTCATGCTAGAGGTTTCTCACAGATAACCATGATTTGCATCAGGTAGAGACATTTCTTTCCATACATTATATTTTTTGCTTTGTATTCTGGATAATTAAGAAGTTTATTTATTATTATTTTCTGTTAAAGGGGTGTGGAATCAACTGCATAGGATATTAGTCTAATTTTGTAATGGTCAGTGCATTGTGACATTTATAGTGAATTTAATCAGTTATCCTATTAATTGTTTTGCAAAAGTGAAATATATATATATATATATATATATATATATATATATATATATATATGCACAGATCTTATCTTGAAACACATATGTAATAAAATCAGATAAATTATACTTAGTAATCTTCAGAGATCATACAGTATGATAATGTAAAATTTTGTGAAAAGTAATATTTAGAGCTACCAGATATCAATTGTACTATATGCTAACATACAAGAAGGAAAATTATCATTCAAATGTGCTGGAATTTGAATTGTATTATATTGTGTGTATATAAACATTCTTTATTGTTAGATTTGTTTTAGTATTTTTTTATTATTGACTGTTCTTCCAATTAATATATCCAAAGAATTTCTGCTCTCCATGATCTAGAGGACATTTTAAATGCCTCTGAATAATAGTACAGATGGGTAAAGCATTTATACTCAATATTCTTACCAGAAAAACCCTCATATTTTAGGATAGTGTTTCTCAATTGATTACATGCTGCAGACCAATAATTTATTACTGACCAAATGAAGTATTGAACAAAAAAAAATGAAAGAAAGGGTGAATGTTTTTATAGTAAAATAATAACTTTTATGTATCATCACAACTTAAGACTATTAACTTTTCTTGTTCCAAATAAGTTAGGTAATTTTTTTTTGTTCAATAAATGGATTTAAAATCCACATATTGCCTTTCCATGTGTTTTCTTCTTGTGGATAATATTGATCAAATGCACAATAAAGTTCCTCTTAGTCTTATTAAGATATCTTTTTCTCTGCATTGACCTTTTCAAGTTTCATTCTAAATGCTATGTAATTTTTTTTATAAAGTTTAACTGTATATTACTATGTTACTATGTTTAATAAATTTATTTTAAAACAATAATGTAAACTCACTAGAAATATTCATTATTGTTACCACCATCATCATTACCAGGCATTCAGAAATGAATGTGCTTCTTTTAACTCCAGAAAAAGAAATACAGATAGAAAAAGAAATAATAAAAAGATAATGATAAATTGTATGACTATGCAAACCATTCTGTGAACAACTCATGATAACCTTTTAGTTTACTTATTTGACATCTTAAAATATTATTTTCAAACCTTTCTCTATTGTATTCTATCCTCAACTACATCTTCTGAATAAAAATAATCATTGTGATATAAACTTTATAATGAAAATGGAATGTGTTTCTCTTATAAAACCCATGCTTAAGTTTGAATAAAATACTTGTAGAAAGTTTGTTATTCTTTTTCTGCTTCACATACTCAAGCAATAAAAAAATATGCTGTTACAGTTTAAAAAAAAGTTCCTGTTAAATGTCCACAAACAGTATTTTTCAATCTGCTGATATTTATATCAAAATTCATTTATCAATTCTGAAAATGAATGAAACATGTCATAGTTGTTTCTCTTTTACATGCTTACAACTTCTTGAATGCCTCAATTGTATTTCATAAATCAAAAATAGTACTCTTTGAGCTTAAATTTAGTTAACTTATTAATGAGAATATGTCTGACAAATAAGCCACTTTAGCAATCCACTTGTTTATCACGAAAAACTTCTGAAATTTTTGTTTTCAGAAATGTTTCAACTTCTTTTCTTAATTCATAAAATCTTGTTAATATTTTCCCTCTCAACAAACATTGTATTCTGCATGAAGTAGTAAACTTCATGTCCAGATCCCATTTCATTGCATAAACTTGAAAACAGTCTTGAATTTAATGCACTGCATTTAATATAATTTATTATTTTTATCGATTGAGTAAGAACATTGTTCAAGACTGGAGACAATGCTGGCTGTATATAACACAATGAGTAAAAATGATTTTGTTGACCGCTACTTCTTTAATTTTTGTTTTCCAATCATACTTACCACTCCATCATTACATAACACAAATTTTCCAATTAGGTGAGTTCTTTTAGATATAATTATTAATTGCTTTAAATATATCGAACTAGTTATGTGATTAGAAAGTTCAATACAACAAAAAAGTTTACATCATTGATTTTGTAATGGCTGTGTATAACACAATGAGTAAAAATGATTTTGTTGACCGCTACTTCTTTAATTTTTGTTTTCCAATCATACTTACCACTCCATCATTACATAACACAAATTTTCCAATTAGGTGAGTTCTTTTAGATATAATTATTAATTGCTTTAAATATATCGAACTAGTTATGTGATTAGAAAGTTCAATACAACAAAAACAATTTACATCATTGATTTTGTAATAACATAACAAATAGAAGATTAAAGCATGCCTTTGTTGATAACATCTGTAGATTCATCTATTTGATTTGCAAACAATGATTTGCTTACTTTTTGAATTAATTGATATTCAACATCAATCTCTAATTCACTAAATCTGCATTGAATGGTATTATTAGAAAGCAGCAAAGTTTTCATTTTGTCTCCAGCAACTGTATCTAGAATTTTGGAACACACATCTATTAAACATGGTTTAATTAAATTTTTGGCAATAGAATACTGATATTGCAATCTTAAAGCAACTAATTATGATGCTTTTAGAAGAGTCTTATCAACTAAAATAAATTTTTAAAAGATGATTATTTTTTTCCAATTCAGCACTTTTATGTTTAAAAAAAAAAATCCAATGGGTTTAATTTGTAGATTTGAATATTTGGTTTGTAAATGATGCATTAATTTTGCTGCCTTCAGACATTTTTTGAATAAAACTTCTCTGCAAATAATGTATTAAAGTATGGATAAATTTTCTTCTGATTCAGGCCCAAAAATAAAAACAAATTTTAAATAATCCAGATTGAATTGCTGAATAACAATACATTTTCATTTGGCCTGAGCTATATAATATATTTCATTAGCATTTGTAGTAGTTATACTTGGTTTTTTAACAAAGTCTGCAACAGCTTTTGATGTTATGTTGTTATTATTTCTTTTTTAAATGACCAAAATTTATCAAAAAAGTAAATATCAAATAATATACTTTAATTTATAATACATATCTATTATTTAGTAATTTCTATCACTGTGCTGATTGGCTTGCTATGGCAAACTACATAATATATATGCCTAATAACTGCTAAGTTATTTTTGTATATACCAAAGTCTGACTCAGTACATGAAGTATGCATGTGCGAAATTGTTAATGAAGCAGTATTTTATTGTCAGATGACTGACACTAGGAAATAGAAACTTTTTGTATTTTTTGTAATGTTTTTGTTTCTTAGTCTATTTTTTATGAATTTTATGAATAAAACAACTAACAAACAAAAGAAAAGCTTAGAACTGAATAAAAGATAAATTTAATAAAATTAATCATGTTTAAACATTGTAAAAAAATATGTAATAAATAAGAACAAATTTATAAGCTTTTTAAGGCCTTCTAAAATTTTTCTGCAGACCATTGGTTGAGAAACACTGTTGTGATGTGATACACTATGGCTTCTCCTTTCTCAAAGTCAGGAATCTCTCAGACACTATGCCCAGAGATACCTGTTAGTCACCTTACCTTCTCTTTTCATTCCCCACCCTACGTTCTTCCCATATTCTTTTCTATCCTACTCCATTCCATTTTCACAACATAATCTTTGTCAACTCCATGGCTTTTATAACTAAATCCCTCTTATCTTTTCTCAAACCCAACATAAAAACCAATAACCCACTTTCTGTATAATCACTTTTTTATATTTATTCTCCCACAACTTCATTATTAGTACTCTTTCTACTTGTAGGCATTTACATTCAATTAACAGATGCCTAATATTTTCTATGTCTTCCTTACATAACTTGCAAACTAAATCACCCATATTTTTTCCATTTATATGTATACACTGTTCTAGGCTATAGGTCTAGAGGCATTCTCTAGTGTTGTATATTAGTGTGTCTACTGTCCATTACAATATATAATATATCAAATCATCTCAATGTTAAGAATTTTTCAGCTACACCCTCTGTGGATCAACATTTAGAACTCATATCGCAAAGTAGCTAATTAACAAAATTACTTGAGATGACTTGATATTTGATATTTATTTTAGATAGTGATATGCACTGGAAATATTACAAAGATATACATAATGTATTATTATTATTTCTGTGTTTATACCTTTTTGTATCTCTTGTGTAAATTGCTAAAATTTTATGTTTTATATAGTTTCTATTCCAAAATTAGTGTTTTTAATAATAAGTATAAAAATGTGTAAACATAGAAATAATAACAATACAATAAAAATAATATTGAAATAGAAGCAAATTAGTAATTTGTAACAAGTATAAAAGAAATTAATAATAATTATTGATATACATATATAATAAAATTTTACATATATATATATGTTGATATGCTTTATGAAATGTATAATTTTTCTATTTTCAATGTTTATGATTTTCCATTGGGCTTAATGCATTCATAATGCTAATGCATGGTTTCAAAAATGCAATAAGCCCAATGGAAAACTAGAAACATTGAAGATAGAAAAAAATATACATTTCATAAAGTATATCGTCATATGTATGTAAAATTCATTACATATAATTAACGAAGTTTAGAAGTTTGATATATATGTGTGTATATTATTTAAAACGGAGTTAAATACTGAGAAAAATACAGCAATAGAACCCATATTTTTGTCGTCACATTATCAGACAATTACAGAGAGTTTTTAAATAATATTTTTTTAGTATCTTTTTTTTTCTCGTGTCATAGCATCAGCCAGGAAGTGAACCACTAACCCGGGACAACTGCCTGTAAAGCAGCTGTCGCTGACCTCTCGACCACATTGATTGTGGGAGAAGGGGATCAGATGAAAAGTTTGCCTTTATATACAATTAACACTATGATAAACCATCATATTATTTAACTTTTTTAAAGATGTAGCATCTCAGACCTTGGTCTACATCTGAGTCTCCAAATCTGTCTTTTTATTTAAAAATCTACTGATGTTTTTATATTGATTCCCATACTCAAGGTCATGATCATATAAAATAAAAGTTGTTAAAGCTTTTTTGCTTTCATCATTGGCTAATAAAGCACCTAAATCTTTTGAACATTAATTATTATCATCAAAATTCTTATAGCTTGCGCTCAAAATTCTATAAATAATTTTTTAAACTGGAAAAATATAGTCATCAACATGCTACATATTTATAAGGTAAAGTTCTTGTTTTGATTTTAATCAGCATCTTTATTATATTTTGATAGCAAAACCAGATAAATATAAAGATGACACTAATATATATTTCTACTTTACACATGTTAATGCTTACAAGCAGAAAGGGTACAAATAATGAAGTTGTGGGAGAATAAATATAAACTAAGTGATTATACAGAAGGTGAGTTCTACTGGGTTTGGAAAAAGATAAGGGGAATCTAGATATAAAGGTCATGGAGTGGACCAAGATCATGTTAGGGAAAAGGGATGGAGCAGTATAGAGAAGAATATGGGAAAATCTTAGGGTGGGAAATGGAAAGGGAAAGTAAGGTAGCCAACAAGTTTATCTGGCATAGTGCCTGAGAGATTCCTGACTTAGATAAAGGAGTAATCATATTACATCACATCACACTAATTTGCATTGCAAATGCTTATTTTTTAATCTCCAGTAATTGTGCTTTCTCTCAAATATTAATGTAGAGGATAGATAAAACATGAATAAATTTCAATAGGCAACTAGATGCTTTCAAATCATAAATCTTTTTAATTGAGGGAATTACTTGGCTATTTTCATAAAAGCAATATATAGATTTATCTTGGCAATTTTCTCATATTTATATGGCAATCGAACATGTCTAGATGCATATTGGATATAAGGAAAGCTGAGTAACTAGGTAACTGCTACTATAACAACTAAATCAAAACATTAGGTTATTTATGTCATTATTTGTCATTGTAACTATTCTCTCAACATAATTTATTCTAAATACAATATAATTTTAGCATAATTTTAGAAATATATTAACTCTAATGAACTTCACATCATTAAGATGCCTATAGATCTATATATCTGTAAGAAAATTTCAGTAACATATAGCCTTCTGGCATTCATTGATTACTCTAGCTTGCTGTGTGTGGCATACATATAGTGAGTTTTTGCCTGTTTTAACAACAGTTATACACAAGCATAAGAGATGGTGGTCATGTGGTGTTTATTGGCTTATAACATATTTTTACTATGTTGTAAAACTTCTCTGTGTATTCCATTAGGTCCTTGCATTTTAAAATTTGTAAAACTATTTTAATTTCTTCAAACTGAATAAAATCTAAGATGAAATAGATATTTTATTAAAATCAATCATTTAAACTTTAGTATCATTATTCAAAAGTATCAAAACATTTATCTGTTTGTTTGAAATATTGCTATATAAAAAAGTACCATTCATTGATTTAATTGAATTCTGGTGATATATTTTAAGCTTATATATTACTTCTAATGTAATGAAATTAACATAAACTAACTACAAGTAGCAAATAATTGTATTTAGTTTACAGTTTTAATACATTATTATTACAATTTGACATCATATAATTTCCAGCTTACACAATGCTTTTCAGGAGCAAACTAAGTTTATTCTACTCAGTTCTGCCAAATAATCAATGGAGACTAAATGGTAACACAAGGAATCAAATATTTATAAATGTCATTTTTGAATTAAGTATTTTACTGACTAATTTATGCCCTATATTGGGCTGTCATATCAACCAGAACTAAATATATATTCTTTTATATGTGGAGAATGAAAGCAAAAAATAATAATAATAATAAACTGAAAAAAAAATTCAACTATTATAAAATCAGAAAATGATTTTCAAAAACATATAATATAAATTCTAAGAACAGAATGGATCCATCTCAGACACCCCAGATCGTATACAGTATGTCATGCCCTCAGGCTGGATGCAGTGCCACATACTATGGGGAAACCAAGGCCACTGTTCATAAAAGAGCTGCTCAACACATTTATACGTATAGAAGAGCAAAAAAGAACAAGGATAACTTCTCAATATTTTTCTAGCATGAGAAGCAGGCTGGCCATGTGTTTGAACCCTGCAACCCCAAGATAGTATGCTCTGAAGCCAATGACTGTAAAAGAAAAATCAAGGAGGCATATTTTATTGTCAGTGATAACAATGCGATTAATAGACGCGACACGTGTTTTTCTATCTCAAGAAATTGGACAAATTAATTTGCATTTGCATATTTTATATATTTTATTAGTTAGCAACATTACAACAATAGTTTATAACTTATTTTGGCCATGAATATGAGGGAAAACCTCGAAAGTACTAGGCCTATATTAATTTAATTTAATTGTTTGGTTCTTACAGCTTTTTCTTCAGCGGGTTAAATCGCTTTTATATAATATAAATTCTAATAACAATGAATAATTAATTTTTAATAAGCAAATAGTTTGTTGCTCAAGAGGTCATGTGATGTTTGAGTAAACAGAATTTTGATCTGGGAATTCTTAGCTCTCAATATTTTAATACTGAGCTAAACTGCATCTTATGTTTAGTGACCTATAACTGCAGATCAAAGGATTACTTGAATTGAAAGAAGAACTGTCTAATATTAAAGATAATATTGTTGAATATTGTAAAGTTAAAAGAAAAAATGAAAAAGCAATTGATATGAAAATTGGACTGTATTTTACTATAAAGATAGACATATTGGAAATCCAAATAAAATAGAGATTTATTATTTTTTTAAAAAGTATAAAAACAATATTGAGGAGATTAGTACATTAGACATAATGTCAGTGCTTAGTTAATCAACTTAATAAGAGATAACAAAGGCAAAAATTCAGATTTATGCCCACATGAATTCTCATTGTGATGAATTAGAAGATTTTTATATGAATATACAAAATTATTTTGGTCATATCAAAATGCCAGTTAAATTTTTCATAGAAATTTTAGTGCTAGAATAGGAAAATGATTGAATGATAACAATGCTTTAGGTAAATTTAGCTAGATAGGACACAGACTTGTAAAGCTGACAGAAGGAACAAAAGTTGTAAATAAATTCTTTTGTTTTTTAAAAAAATGATAAGTGGGAATGTATAAATGCATCAATATGAAGAGGTACCATAATTGTATTATATTTTGACTGGTTGTAATGTTCTTAATAGATTCATCACAGAAAAAAATCACATTAACAAGCTAAAAGATATATAGATTGACCTATTTTAAAATTGGTTCAGAACATAACTTAGATCATAAAACTACAACAAAAATAACTGCTATAAAGAAAAAGAAAAAGAAAAGCAATCCATCAGTAAGACAAAACAATATATGTAAAAAAAATATGAAAAACTTTAAAAATGATCTATTAAAAAATGTAAATATTTAGAGATTTATAAAATGGTTCAAAAATAATTACTAGCTGTTAAATTGGCAACAAATGTTATATAAGAGAACAAAAGTCTCAAAAGTGGAAAACAACATTTTGGTATTAGAAGATAATTTGTTTCAACAATAAAAAATAAAAAAATGGAACTATTATGCAAAAGAGAGATGTCATTTTAAAATATGTAGAAAAGTTTTATAAATGATTATATTATAATAATGAACAAAGAAAACAAAATAAACATTACATTTACTGCATATTCTTAATTTCCCAGCATTTTAATCAATATGCTCATAAAAGTTCCAGAAGCAGATAAAGAAATAAAAATAAATGTTGCAAAAATTATATGCTGAATGTTTGAGAAAGTTTGGGGGAATGCTTGTTGATATTTTAAAAAGGCTATAAAAATATTAGAAATTGGAAAAAAATCTTTACCAATATAATAACCACTCATCTTCAAACTTGGGATTCAAATTGGCCAAAAGAAAAACCTTGATTTGTAAATGGGTTTTAGCACAGTTCATCACATCCAAGTATTGAGAGAAGTTAAAGAACCCATTGAATGTGAGTTGCCATTATATTTTGAATTTGTAGGTTATGAAAAAGTATTTACTTCTATAAGCATTGTTAAAATATTAGATCATCAAGTTACAGGCCCAAGATATTGTCATATTCTGAAGAAAATTTATCAAAATGTAACAGCAATGACTGGATTACATAGTGATGCTAAGAAGTCTAATATTGAGAAAGGTTTCCATATCTCCAAAACATTTTAATCATTTAGGTTTTGCAAATAATGTGATTGTTTTTGCAAATAATACTCCAAGTCTTCAATAAAAGTTGCAAGAGTTATTATATAAAAGTAAGACAAAAGATAGTGTTTAAAAAAAAGATTAAAATAATGTTCAATGAATTTTCTCAGAAGAAGAAATAATGGTTTGTAATTATAAATTAGATGACATTAAAAACGATATTATAATCAGATTATTAATATGAATGAAAACATAATGAATGGTATTAATCATAAAATTAAACTTAAATGGAGTGTTTTTATAGAAATAATTTCATATTTAAAAAAAATAATAAGCCTATGTATTTGAAAATAAATATTTTTAATATATTTTTACCAGTTTTTATCTTATAAATCTGAGATTTGAAAACTTAATAGAAGAGCAATGCAAAGACTTCAAACTACTCAATTAAATATAGAGAGCTATATGCTTAGAGTAACAAAAAATCAAACATAAAATATATGAGTAAGAACACAAACAGATATCATGGACATCATTGAAAGAAATAAGATACTAAAATAGAGCTAAGCTAGGCATATTTCTGGATAAGATGTCAATAGATAAACCATGGATATTTTAAACTGGGTCATAAGAGATTGGAAAAAATGTAGCAAAATATAGGTGGATAAAATTAGAAATTTTGTTGATGTGATATGGAGAAGAGATGCTATGAATTGGAAAAACAGGGTTAAACTTGGAGAGATCTTCATCCCACAATGTATCAATAATAATGATAATGATATATAAAGAAAATACTGAGAAACACTTGCAGAAACATTTTCCTATTATTATAATAATAATAATGAATGATAAGAACTCTAAATTAAGAAAGAAAGAAAAAATAACTCCATCTGCTTAGAAAAAAAAACATTTTATTTTATATTGATATTTAAAAAATTGAATTATATATATATTGTAACGGTAATATTACGTATACCTTGTTAACATGTTGCAAAATTCCACCACCATGTTCGAATGGTGGCATAACAGGTGGGTTCAGGGCCTGTGATACCGTATTCAAACATAGTAAATTTATTCACAACAAAACCCACATGACAACGCATCTACCATAACAATAGTACTATTTTCTAGGCCTGGTGGTCAGGTAAACAAGAGACTCTAATTAATGATTTCACTTTACGGACTACTACTATATTCTACTATTGATTGATATGAGTGATACTAATTATTATTTAAAATTAAGCAGACACAGACATGGATATAGATAATTTAAATATTTAATTGCGGTTAATTTACATTAGCAATATATTACACTACCTGGATATCAATATAAATTACATCCCATGCCTCACACTTAAGTGGCAAGTGTTATGAGACTGCTATGAGATCTTAATGAGGAGTGCATTCGTTCACAAAGCTATCATTCTATTTACTTTATAATATTAATATTTATTCTATATTTTTACTAAAGATTAACATATGTGGAGGAATGGAGTTAGACCCAGCATGAACTTTATAATTATTATTAAAATGACCTGTGGTAGTATGGATACTGCTGAGCTATAAGAGAATTGGTTTTCAAAAGGGATAATCGCAAAGGAAATGTTGGAGGCTGGTGGTACGATCAAACATTGGATCAGAGCCCTATAGGTCTGTCATGAGCACAGCATCAGTATGGGGTCATAGCCTTTCCATCCCCGACTGCATGACAAGGTGGAATATGAAGAGGATCGGCCAAATATCAGGTCAGAGCCCTTAGGAGTGGTCACAAGCACGGTGTTGGTATGAGGTCGTAGCCTTTCCATCCCCGACTGCGTGACAAGGTTCTGTGCTATTATATATTTTGTAAGCTCCTTAAGTGTGAAAGCAAAACATTGACAGTACCTCTATTACATTTCTGCGATATAAAAATTCATGTATCAATAACTAGCACAGTTCATAACTCTAATGCAAATGCATTTATTTATACAAATCTATCCCCAATCTCCACACGACTAGCATTTAATTTACTATAATTAACCCCCACTTTCTTCTTAACATTCTGGCTTTATTTAAGATTTACTAACCTAGCATGAATGATATCTCATTAAAAAATACATTAATTAATAATATAGGTCTCGTATTTATAAAACATATTAAAATTATTATATGATTCCCGAGTTGAAATCTATTAACCGATGTGATTTACTGTTATGATATTAAATTTGCAGAAGAGGGTAGCCCTTCCGTGAATTATATAAAAAAAACATCAGCTTGGAAACCATGTGGGCATGAAATATAATCTTAACAAATACAATAAAATTGGATACCCAAGTAGAATAATGATAGATAGAGTAATTTACGAGGTTCATTATAAATAGTATTATTACAGAAAATAGATTTAATTTTAGGGTTACATAATAGTGGCAATTAAAATGAAATTAATATTTTAGAAATATAGAGTTCAATTAGAGTTCCAAAACGAATTTTAATCTTGGGTATTATGTTACCTTTAGTTCATTTAAGTGTGCACACTGTTTGGAGAGTCCGAGTTTCCAGGTTCAATGGCAGTTACATTTAGGAGAAGATTTATTTAACGGAAGCAGCAGAATTCTAGGTTTATCATATTTTGTGGGATTTTAAGATTGTATAGCCATCAGTCTGGAGGAGTGTCACACGGCGCCTACTCTTGGCGCATTGCTTGATATAAAATTTGGATCGCGAGAAATATAATAAACAGCATAATTGGACTTAACGTTTCTGGTTCTAACTTTTCATTGATCAAAAAAATAACAATCAGTTGTGGCTTTTTATTCTCTATTTCCTTATCTCTGGGATCCATTGAGAAATACGTCATCCATGCAGCTGTCTCTCAGGTCTGTGCCATACATCCCTTTAGGTCACGGATGTAATAGTTATACAGGTTGGAATTTCAATCTGACCACTTTTCAAATGTTACCTTTTACATGACATAATTTATAAAAGTTGTTTTTAACAAACCTTTTCTTTGTTTCTATATGTTTAAAATTATCTTTTTAGCTCTGTCATCTTTTTCCCCCTCCCACTATTACTTGCCTTTAATTAGCAGGGGAATTTTAAAACATCTTTATTTTAATTGAGAATTAGTTATTTTTATAATTTAAGTATTACCTGGATCTAACCTAAATAATAATATGTTTTCATTTTAAAATATAATTATTGATTTTATTTATAATTTAAAATATTATTTAAACCTATCAGAATAATTAATAGGATTATTTAAATTTATACAACTTACGCACGGAAATTTAATAATACCTTGCAATGCGTTATTTTTAAATAAGCTTATCGGAGTATGTGCCCATATATAACATTTAATTATTTATTTAAACACTTTACAGATATTGTATATTATTATGCATTAATCTGATACTCAAGGTCAGAATCCATGTAAAACTCATACTAAAGGGGCGAGAGGTAGAATGATGACAGAACTAAGGTGAAACTAAGATTTGAATACAAATCTTACAGTTTCAATATATAATTATCTCTATTTACATGGATATAATCTTTATAGTTATTCTTTATTATAATAACAATCCATGAAAATATTTAATTCAACACACATATTCTTATATAAACCAATCTTTACTGACCATGCTTAAATCAGGACTTGAACTTAATGAGCCTGCTATTTTAATTGACAGATTATTTGTACAAATTTAGTTTTATATCACAGGTAAGGGAAAGTTTCTCATTTTTAAATATCTGCAATTTTGAATTATATTAGTTTGAATATATATAAATAAATAATTTAGCATTTATATAATTGTAATCTAAATTAATTTTCACACATGCTCTATAAGATGAAATTTATATGCACTCATAGTGCATGTGTGAAGATTAAATTCCTTTCACAAGATATATATAAAAGAGGACAGACCGCATGAGTGAAAAGCAAAAAAAAAAAGTTGATAATTTAGTGGACTGATGTATGCTAAGTTAAAAGTATAAAAATGATAAAAACATAATTAAATAATTCATTTTTAGAAGGAGGAATTTATGTATCAAATTTACAAAATCATTCAGCATTTTATTAATTGGAAATAAAGCAAAAATAAGCAAGTGAATTTCAATAAGGGAAAGATAGTGACAGAAAAATTATTAATTAAATCATTGATTATTTAAATCTATCATATAACTGGAATGGATTAATTAATTAAGGAGTTCTATCCAGATAATAAATCCAACATTTCCCCTTCTTCTTTCACTTAATAATCTTTTTTCTATAAAAACATATGACTATTAAACTTTCTTTTTTTTTAAAAAAAAAACAACTATATCATTATTCTTGAAGCTTCATTATCCTTTAGCTATAAATATTGTCCTATATTTAAGTTTTGAAAAAACTCCATTAAACAATGTTTGCATAAGCAATGTACTTATATTTAGAAGACAAATCTAATAATAATACACATTATTATTAATAACATCTTCATATTTTCATCATTTCTTTTTTTCCAAAAAAAACTGTGCTTGCTGGGTTTTTTTATTATTCAAATCATTTACTGTATTACTACTTTCTGCTTTTTATCTTTCTTTATATTTCAACTAGTTTTATTGTTTAAAATATTCTTAATCAGACTACGTGACCAAGTTGGATTTTTAAAAGCAGGCTAATTTTAGATCACAGTTTAATGATTTTTTAACTTCTGTGGTGATGTTAGAATTTGAGATATTCCCAAATAGAATTTGCTGAAAGAACTATTTCTATTTCAAATACACTTCCAAAGTAATTTGTTATTGTATTGGCTTATAAAATAACAGAATTCGAAAACCCTAATTGTCCCTACTTTCAATATCTGAATTTTGCTTACTTATATATTCACAGATTCTTACGCCCACACACAATTATATGGGAGCAAAATAGCCATCCACATAATTAAAAAAGTGCGTTTGTACTGACAAAGACGCCCATGGTCAAATTTAATACAGAAAAATGATAGGAAGCATGAGAGATTCGGTGATTAAAAGCGATAATGTAAAAAAAAATTGAGAAAGTAAGAGGAAAAGCTAGAAGAGAAGATAAAAGATTGTTTATATCAGAAGCAGGTATAGTCTTTGATGTGTGCATATCTTATTTTAAAAAGTAGCGCCTTTATTAAACACTGCTTATTGATTATTAAATTAATTTTCGTAATTAAAAACCACTCCAATCCCTGCTCCTACAGACCCTATATCCGTAACCGTATTTTAGCATTCAACATATATATAATATTTCGTATATGCATTTTAGAAAACCACTAATTTGTAAAATAAAACTTAATATTAGATTTGAAATTTTTAAAAAAGACTTATTTTGATTTTAATATAAAAAATAAAATCTGAAAAATTAATCGGTTTGCAGTTAAAGAACATTTTCTTAATTTTTGTTTCATATAATCTTTCTTAGGGTGCAAAAAAGTTTTCTTTTTTTTTCATTAAAAAAATAGATTTTTATTAGAATATTTTTTGATATCTATTTTTTTTTTTCTAATATAAAAAGCTGCATGCAAAGTATTCGATTTTTTTATATTTCACTTAACAACAGAAGCTAATTTTATTTAGCTGGAGGCAGTTTGTTAATAGGTTTTTAAAAGTATTTTAACTGTTGCATTTCAATGAACAAAGATAGATCGAAAAATGATGTTTTTGTGAATAATAATTGATAAATGAGTCAAAAAATCTATTTTTCAAACACTTGGGTTAATTTTATGATATTTGCTACTAAATTTCTACATATAAAAAATAAGAAGTGTTATATGCATCACCATATTTATATAATGCATAAGACTATTACGTGTATACATACTATAATGGACGGAACAATTAGCACTTGCCCCAAAAGTTGATGACGCCAGATATAACGGACAGAATGATTACAACCAATCCCCAAACATTGCAAACACCAGATGTAATGGATGGTCAACTAACTTGCAGACTGTACTACTATGCAGATGTAGCAATATGGTGAGGGGATAAGTTAATATACTCTAAATTATTACCCCTAATGAAATAATCTGCAAAGACCTAACAGGCTTAGAAGGAAAGAAAGTTGCATCAAACTATGTTCAGACTGTGTGACATCTAATAAAGTGCTAATGAGAACCCGATGAAATGCTTAACCAATGATTGCATACCCTTTAATTGACTAACTCTATCCCTATTTAATAATATTAAATGCAATTTAGGTTAGTTCATCCACTTTCTTCTTTTTTAATTCCGTTATTCCCTAATATTCAAGCCCAGAGAGAATATTGCTTTTAACTCCTTTAGCAGGTATAAACAGATATACACAGAAACTCCTGCACCTATATATAGGTTACAACTAGCATTTATAATATTTGTTTTATTTTCAAGCTTTTATATAATAAGAAAAATAGATGTGTGTGCATATATAGTTATTTATAAACTGTGGAATGTCAGGACAACTCAATAAACCAGAGACCGAATAATATAAACTCTTAAACATTTATTAACAATAATAAATATCAAGTATAACAACAATAGTAATGATAAAAAAATAAAAATAAAATAAAAAATATAATAATCATCATATGTACATGTGTCACAAATGAACCTCTACCATCTTACTAATTAATTATCCTCTAGATCCAACCCTTATACCCCATGATAGAAATCCACATATGTCACTCATTCTCTGCAAATCATAATTATATAGAAAAATCAACTTTAGTTATTTAATATAATTGAGATGCTGGCTAGCTAAATTATATATTTACAAATGTTAATCTATTTAACAAGTTTCCCCAATTTATATATATGATAGAGACAGATCCCAGTTGATTAGTCAAACATACTAGAAAATACATGGTTAATCACAAAATAAAACATATATGTATTCTGTATGTGTTGTAATTTAACCTATATATAAATTTAAAGAATCTTACCTCAATATTTATGTGGATGACCTGATGTGAAGCAGGTGGCTATACCTAAATTTTATTTATAATGAAAATATAAAAAATATCAAAATGAATAATCCCCCCTTTTCTTCTTTGCTAATTCTGAAAGATGTGACTTCAGCATCAGAGTGTGAAAATACAACAAATAATATAAATAAATAAACAAAAATTTACAATATTGATTCTTTGATAAAAAAAAATTTGTAATTGGAATAAAGTTTATAACAATCATCATAATAAAAGCAGTAGTAGCTGATAGTTAGGCAAGTTGTTCTTCAAAGTAGTTTCACTTAGTAAATCATTCTCCTTAGCAAGGATAGATAGGTACAATGGTGTCTCCTGTAGTTGTGTTTAATGGCAAACATCTTGATCCTCATTTGATTCACCATAATGTATTCCAATCCTTGTTTACTTTGGACTGAAGGCATCTTCTTGTGTGTTTATAATAAAGTAAATATATATATATAGATATAATGCAGCTGTCAGGAAAATACCACGACACACAATAGCATGTTTTGCTCTAGCCCATTTTCATATTAAAGTATATTTTAATAATTATTTATAATCATATATTTTTTTATTAATAATATTGAAGCGCTTATATATATATTAAGAAAATTATTTCATTTTGCTTTCTTTCCAATTTTTAGCAAATTTAATTCTCTTATTGTTTTTGAAAAGATTTAAAAAATTCTAATTTACTCCAACAACTTTTTAAACACGATTTAATTATTTAAGAATTAATCATTTATTCTTACTTCTTTTCACTTCCTGTCCTTGAATTTGATAAACTTTTAGTTACAGTATTCGATTTTTAAAATGTTTATAATTTAACTAAAATAAAAAATAAAATTCCATTTTAGCTTTCGAAATTTTTAGTTTTTATTGCTGTCTTTTGTTACAGTTATTATAACAATAAGAAGAACGATTTATAAACTGTCTTTTGTTTTTATACATTTCACGTGGTAGATTTTCAGGAACGCTGATATCTTTAACTGTCTATTGTTTAAATACATTTAGATTTATTATAAATAAAAATAAAAATATTAGAATAATAAAATCAGTTTTATTTTCACACATATGTACCCACCTAATTAACTTCAAGTCATCCCACATTATATATATATATTAATTAATATTCAATTTTAAATTAAATATATATATACATTACAGTTTATTTAATCAAATAGTTTTATATATACAATAGTACTTTCTAAAATATTGATCGTATTTTATTTTATAAATATAAGAATTTATTGTGTATTATATGTATATAGGTAATAATAATAACAAATAATCTTCCCACTATTACTATAAATTCCAAATGGATTGGATTCAATAAATATGCTTGATCTTTTTAGGAATCTGTGCATTGTAAACTATCCTTTACAACACTCATATCATCGACTCAACTACTACTAAATTATTGCAGAATGAAGGTCTCTTCAAGTTTAACCCAGTTTCCACATAGCTTTTTTGTTCACAATACATCAGCAAAGTTTCTTATTTCTTTTATCCATTTCACATGTTGTCTTTACCTAGATCTTTTGCAATCTCATATAATCCAGTTTAATATTTATTAACACATCCAGCAATATTTCCAGTTCAGCTCCGTTTCAGTGTATTAACTCTTACAATGATGAATCTGTTTATTCTTTCATTCACATCCATATTCATAATTCATAAACCAATGGTATACCAGAAGAGGTTGGATGATTCAGATTCAAGGCATACATTGTTTATCAATATAAATTATATAATGAATGATTTTTTTCATGTGTTTGAAACTGATAAGTTATGTCAAAGAAAATCTTCACTCTGACGCTAAGAGCCCTGGATGCATCACAATACAAAAATCAATACATAAAAAATAATTTCAAATGTTTAGAAGTCCTCTTCAAAAAACTGATTTGGTGATGAAATTTTAAGTAGTAGAACATTTTTTTAATTAAAGCATTTATTTATCGTTTTATTTTCAATGTTATTCATATTTCATTGCTTTATTGTTATACCCTATATTGTTTAGCCTAATAATGGAAATGATGGACTTGAACTGAAGTTCCAGAATCAATTCTAGTATATATATATTTTTTAAAAATTAACCCAGTTACTTGAATTGGAACTTTTGTGTTCAACAACCATTATGATGCTTAAACATCATATTATTTCTCAGCAATGCAGCAAATAAAATATAAAACTGTCTCTAAATAGCAAGAGACTTTAAAAAAAAGATTAGTTAAAAAAATAAGATTATTTCTTAAATTAGACAATTGCTGGGTGAAGATGGTTTGTCTTATTCTCCAGCTAACTTAGAAGCAGTAAAAACATTTTCAATGTTTTTTTAGTTTTTCCAATGCCATTTATTAGTAAATAACTTATTTATTAATAATAATTTGCACATATTCTTTGTGATTGATAACTACTGCTGCTGATGTACTAATAGTAATCTACATATGATAATTAATAAGTAATTATAGCAGAAATCTATATAATTTGAGGCATCCTAAAAATTGATAGATTAATGCTGATGTAATACAACTGTTATCTATGTTTTTTCCATTTTTTATTTTAGTAATTATCAAATTATTAAACCACACTACAGTATTTTGTATATTTTAGATCTCTGAAAAAATCTGCTGGACAGTTAAAACTATAAACACACAAATTGCATAGAAATAAGTAAGTAAAATATAACCAATACAAAAATGGCAAATGAAAAATAGGGGCAAATTATTTTTATAACATACAGTAGCATTCACTAGTATGAATGCTGTTATGAATAATCTCTCAGACAATGATTTTCTCAACTTCAATTATGTTGATGCCCTCTCTTTCTCTATAGATTTGTTATTGATCATTATTGCACTACTTTTTATTTACAACTATATTATTCTATTTTGTGTTAATCATTTTTATTGACATTTAATTGCATGCATTTTTAAAATTAAATTATGTCATAGGTATATGCATATATGTTAAAGACTTAAGTCCTATGAGCAATAAAGTTTATTAGAATCCAAAGATATAGTTATTCCTGAAAAGAGAAGTAAATTGTAATGGATATAGAAGGACTCTATATGTGTGTAATGTCTTCAAATAGATCACCATATTTATTCTATTTTATTTACCACATTAGGACAAAATGGTGTGTATATACACACATATTCAAGAATAAGAGGTGTAAATACTTCAATAAGAATGGCACAACAATAGATAGATATTTATTATTTTAATTTATGTTAAATCTTAGATTGAGTAAGACTCTTGATATGATGATCAATGCATTGTTTGTGATGCTAATTTATTGTCCAAATGGAATATTAATCAAAGTTTAGAAGCAAGTTACTATTGGGCAACAAGCTGAGATTAGCATATAAAAAATATTTAATAACAATTATACAATAAAATTAAAAGTTTTATTTATATTACAAATAATGATTTGTTAATTTAGACATTAGCGTAACAACATTAATAAATAGATGAGGGAAAGTTTATTAATGGACATACTAATCAAAGTACTCGTTAAAGTTAATGATGTAGCTGTAGACAAAGTTATTAGAATAAATCGAGTTAAAGAAATAATAAGTGATGACATATGATGATAAAGTGTTATAGCTTAATCATATATAATTTATATATATATATCACAATGCATTTTATTAGTAGTAGTAATCCAATCTCTTCACTCTACTCCAGAGCCATCTATTACAAACTTGAGTAAACTCTAAATACCAATGTGACATCCTTATCTCCACGCTAGTTTTTAACTATTTGCATTCTTCGATGAAAAATATTGTCCGCATAAAGTTGGTGCAATAGTATAGTGGTAATCTGGAATTCAAGATTCATCAATCATGGTCCAACCCTATCACTTTCAGCACTCAAACTTGTATTCACTTCTAAAAAATAAATCATTTGACAGTTATTTTCAATGATAAGCATTGTATTTGTATTTAGTGCATTCAGAATCCACTTTTACTTTTTCTATGATATATATACTATTAATTGTTTTGAATACAAACTAATTCCTGCTCTTAATTCAGTTGCTGAATGTAAATAGCGGAATTCACGTGATTCTTTGTTTGAGATGATATATTGCATAAAGAAATTGAGTAAATTAAGTAATTTATCACAGAATGTTTCTAGCACTATGGTAGATTTTATTATTATTATTCTCACATTTGATCAATGTCAGTAAGATTCAATTTTGATGAAAATATTTACTACTAATTAAAACACAATTTGTAATATATACAAACGATTGGAAAATGCAATTAAAATTTAAGAAAAAAAGGTTTAATTTGCACCATAACTAGCTTAATGGAATGAATTATTAACATTTACTCTACATTCCTGGCAGGCCACAGTGTGGCTAAGAAGAACCTTTGTGCAAAATTATTCTTTAGCGCCCCTCCCCTTATGGTGGTGCTTATTATATCTATAAGATATTACACCTGGGAAAGAGAAAGGTTAATAACACCGTGTGTGTAAAATGAATAAAAAATCGGATATATTAATCTTTAACTGAGGTTTAAAGTTTATATCTCTGCTAGAGATAATCTCTAGTTTCGATAATGATTAGTAATGGTCATTATTGTATTTATCTGAAATGGATGGCGTCGGAGTTGTGAGTGGAGGGAGTTTGACAGTGGTAAATGAAAATGTAACAATTTACTCTAGATAAATACTTTTCATATAATAAAGATATATATGAGAGATAGTGACATGGGCCAACTGATGAGTGCTGGTTCAGCACAAAATGCATCTTGGGGGTCATTTGTCTTTTATTACATCTTTATTTAAATGAATTTAAAAAGAATGGGGAAGTATGGAGGTATTTATTATATCTATAAATTAAAAGATTTTTTCCAGCGCTTTTTCAAGAAAAAATTCAAAATATAGCTTTAGTCATTTAACGTGTTTTATTCATTTATTTTTATAAAATAAACACGAATAAAATAAATGCTAAAATAAAACATTAATGTAATTAGAAGAGATATTAACTCAGAATTTCAAGCTTCCTACAGCTATCCACTCCATTTTATATAGCCAATCCACATGATCATATATATGAGCAAAAGGTAAATGATCTCCAATATACATATTTTGTGCTGAACTAGCACTCATTAGTTGGTCCAGACCATCATCTCCCACACATATATAATCAGTGCTCAATTTACATTAAGATAGCAAATCGTCAAACTTTAATGGGCAGACATCAATCTTCTCCATCCTCCAACTCTTCAGCCATCCCATGTCATTGAATATCTGATGATGGAATATTCAAAACTCTTATTGATGCCAACCTTATTGTTATATGCATGTTGACTTTAAGTCACTCTGTCCCCTCTCATATAGATACCTTAATATGTTCATTTAAATACACAGAAAAGAGATGGGCAGAATATATATTTTGCATATATGTGGTCATGTGTATTGGTTATATAAGATGGAATAAATAGCTACAGAGAGCTTGAAATTCTGAATTCAAATCCCTTCTAATTACCTGTATTTTTAAAAAAAACATTAATGTTTAAAAAAATAATTTAAAAAATAATAATTAAATAATACTTTAAAATTCAGTGCACTGAATACTTTCTATCTAAATAATTAGAGTGATTTGAACTTAGGAATTTTCAGTCTACATTCATCCTCTACTCTATCTCAAACAACCAATACACATGATACATGTGGTTATGTGTGTCAGTTGCTTGAGATGGAGCTGAGGATGAATATAGATGGAAAAATCCTAAGTTCAAATTACTCTAGTTACTTAAATATTTTTTTAGTAAATTTAAAATTTTTAATTGTTTTGTTTTTTTTTCAAAAGATTTTATATTATATTATTTTTTGGCCAATTCTGTGAAAATGCTAAAACAGATATTAAAAAAATCTGTAAATAAGACAATTTTTTAAATATCTCAGTGATTTCATTTCATTTAAAAGAATCACTAACACTACACATGCCCACAAAACTATTGCACTGTTCCCCTTCCCTTCCTGGGCCAGATCTGATATTATATAAATAATTGAATATTATATAAGTAACTTATCAAATATTATGTACATCCAGAATAGGATTCTTTAAAATGCTTCACTTCTGAGCTCCATCCTCCCTGCTTGCTGGTCAGTTATCCATTAAAACTTAATTCTTGTTTGTTTGAAAATCCATTGAAAAATCTCTTGTGCATAAACTTATTCATGTTTTTTATTATCAAAATTATATTCCTTCAATGATAAAATATTTATTTAATTTTTTATGTGGTGTTGCCTACTATTAATAACTATAATTTATTATTATTATAAACTGATATTTTAAATTTTCATACTTACATTGTTTATTGATCAAATAGCTTTGATACTTTATTAGGACCACCAGATAAAACTCTTACATCCCATTTGCACCTTCTTGTTAAAATATTCTTTGTTTTGAAAATCCTTTTGTTATTTTTCATCCCATTCACACTTTCTTATTAAAACATTCTTTTTTTTTTTTAAAAAAAAATCCTTTTGTTATTTTTAATTCACACAAAACTTGTTTACATTTTCTATTAACAAAAATAATTTCACTTATTTTCATTCAATAACATATATTTACTTTCTATATAATTTTATTTTTTTAACATGTATTAATAACTAAGTTCTATTAAATATATTACACTTTTATGCAGTTTGACAATTAGGGTTTTATTTTAGGGGGGAAATTTTTTTTACTTATATTGTTTATTCAGTACATTTTTAGAAACTAGTCTAGGGATATTGGATGAGTAGGCACTAGATAGAGATTTTATGCACAAGCCTTCTAGCATCCATTGATTGCTCTTGTTAGCACAAGATGGCACTACTATATGGAGAGTTTTACATTTTTAGAATACATTAAAATGACTTACACTTTATTTTGTTTATTCATAGATTATGCTGGATAACTATAAAAAAAATCAAACTCTTGGTTTGTTCTACTAGATAAATTATTAGATTATATTAATAGTACAATCATGTAGGGGTTTTATTATAATAAGAAAATTCAATTATATAATGTTGTTATCATAAAATTTGTTAAAAATTAAATATTTTGGCATTAAAAAAAAAAGCTGTTTAATAAAATATGTAAAAAAATAATATGGCATAAAAAAAGAATGGGAGAGAAAAATAAATTGTTAAAAAACATTCCACAAGCCACTTAGTGGAATTGATCCAAGGACTTCACATTTGAGAGACAGTTACTCTATCAATAGGCAAAAATGTCTGATGCATACAGGTTCTGCAAAATATTATTGCTAAACTTAAGTTTCTGACATGCAAAATTACTGTAATTATTGTAATTGATGTAATATTTTTAAAATAAATTTTATTTTTAAATAAATTATTTATAGTAATGTGTTACTTTTTATATAAATTAATATTTAGAAAATCTCAATATTTTCATTTACATATAAATTTTATTAATTATAGTGGCAGAAAGGCATTAGTCTGTTCAGTTTTGTGTAAAGGTAGAATATATATTAAATATATTTTGAGTTTTGAGCAATTGTCATGACAAGTCTAAATAAAAAAGTATTTCTCTTACATTTTAATCAGACTATGTTTCCAACAATAAAGTGATTCGGAAAGTCAAATATTGACAAAATGACATCAGTCTGTTCAATTTAATATAATGATAAAAGTAAATAGTAGTATATTTCAAGTCTTGAAATTTGAAGCTCAGGCAATTGTTACAATAAGTAAAAAAAGGATTCTTCTCATATTTAAATAAAAAAATATTTATACTCAGGACATATTTCTAACAATGAAGTGATTCAGAAATGCAAACATTTTCATTTACATATAAATGTTATTAATTATTTTAGTGTCTTGGTAAAGCATCTTTGTATTCCACACAATCTGTACACCCACACATAGCAGCCCTGCTCCAGGTATCTTGCCTTTTCCAGTTAATCAGTTTATTTGTAAATAAAAAAAAATGTAAATAGCACTTAAATACATCACCACAGAGCAAAAACCTTTAATGCCCCCTCCCCATCTATATAGAGGAATAATGAGAGAAACAGCATTATCAGTCTTATCAATTAATGGAGATGAAATTTTGAATGCTTTTCATATTGCTTTATCTTCTAGAAACTGTTAAACAGATTTCTTTACTGAATAATATTAGATAAATATCTTAGTCAGTTATGATTCAACAACGTAAAAGAAAAAACATAAGTTGAAAACAATTTTTCAAATTTTACTCAGTCCTGATTTAAATACAAGCTATAGGCTTATCAGAAAAATGCACTACCACTATACCACAAAACCATTTGTAATTTATATGTTTAAGTCTAAATGTGATATTTTAAAGTATTTATTTGCAAAACAATCAACTTTTTATTGGCTCAAGTATTTGCTGACATAATGCTTGATGGTTGACCAATCTCTTCAGGATAATTCAACCCTCTTTGTTTGACTGCCATAAAAAAGGATCAAACCCATAATGGATCTCATAACTTTATTTCTATTTAAATATTACTAATGTGATCCATTTGATGTTAATGATTGAATTTTTAATTTAACAAACTTATTTCAATAAAGTGTATTTCACCAAGCTATACATAGACAAGGCACAGTTACATAAACTAAATTTCATTAATTAACCATAGCAAGGTTTTATCAAGACAGGCAAATCTAACATTGCAAGTTTGTTTAGTTTTTATTTATAAGATTTCCTATCATCTGGATTTAGCAACAAATGTATATCAGTAGCAGAAGAGCCAATTATTTTTTTTCCACATGCTTAATTATCAGTGTCCACACCACACTTTACTTCAATTACTGGGATCATTTACAGTTTAATCCATATACATTTAACATATCTTACAATTTTCTAATGAAGCATTTATCTACAATATATTGTTTTCAATGCATCACAATTAATAACATTCGCTAACATGTTGTTTTGTGATCTAAGTATATGCTTTAATCACCTACAATAACATAATAATGCTTGTTCTAGAGATGTATTTCTATATATTCGATGGTCACAGATCTCCATGTAAAAATACATTGCATATGTTTCACCAGGATTTATTTATTTGTAATATTATCCACACTGTATCTATTGATAATTTTACATTTTGTTTTACTTATTCATTTTTTTTCCAGCTTTACAATGGAGCAATCTCAGAATGCCTTCCCTGATTGATACAATTTATCTAGAATAATGCATAGCATTAGAGTGTCTTGAACAACAATGAGATTTTGCCATATTTTTGATTATAGCCTCTGTTGAATAGTTTTCATTGTTTGCATGTATTGCAGTTTTTCATATGAACTTTTTGGAATTAATCTCTTTTTTTCAAAGTCCATGTTTATTACTCTTTATGGTTATGATAAAGATTTTGATCACTGATTTTTATAGTAAAGGTTTTTAATTTTCTTTTGCCTACAATGATAGTAGACTTATTTAGCATTTCCACTAAGTATATAACAATAGATATTGGGTGTCTATATTGCATTTTGATATTTGCTTTGTTTGAATTAGCATATAAGACAACTGAAAAGAATCTACATTGACCAGTTATGGACTTGATGATTTTTATTTATTTGTAAATAAGCTAATGATCCACCATAATGTAGTTTTTTAATCAAACACTTTTGAATAGTCCTTTTATGGTTTAGGGTATTACTAACATAATAAAAAAGCCTGTATTATGGCTGAAGCATGGTCCATTGAGTTAATATGTTTTTAATGAAAACAATCAGAGTGACTTGGAAGATTTTTTTATGATTTTACTACTTTTCTTTAATTTATAGTTGTTGTCTTTTATTTGCTGCCCAACTTGTATTATATATAATGGAGACTATTGATCTTGAGACTAGTTTCATTATAATAGTATCTTATAATTATATGTGAACTATGTATTTAGAAAAGTTCAAACTTTATTTTTCAGTTAATATATTTCAAATGTCATTCTTCTTCTCTTGTCTTTATCTGTTGTTGGTCTGAAAACTAAAATTTACTACCATAGGAATCAGGCCTGTATACTGAATTTAAGATGATGCTGTAGTCAACTACGCAATTCTGTCAAAGTGTGACAGCTTAAATTTAGTATTCATGAATCTAAAAGTTCCAAGATTTGATTTCCATTCTAGTACTGATGCAGTTTAAGCCTGCAACATCTGAAGGGTATAGGAGAATAATACCACCCAAAAGATTGTCTTATAACCTATGTATACTAACAATTGAATGTATATGAAAAGAATTAAATAAAGATTGAATTTTTCTAAAGACATCTACAACAAATTCTAGATGATGAGTATAGTCCCCCATATAATTGCAGGTAAAATATCATAATTACAAAATTTTAGACAAACAATAATAATAATGTCTCATTTATGTAACTTGGTTTTTGAAGATTGAGATTATAATTCTTCAAATTCTTTAAATTTATTCCTTTGATCCATATTTTAGAAACAGGTTTGTTACTTGGCCATATTGATGTCTTTTTGTGAAATAAGTTGCTTCTATGTAACTATATTCAGTCAAAGTGTGTCATCTTAAATATTTGCAGTCCATATGTATGTGGGCATTGCTTTTAATCATGTTTTTTATCATATTTATAACTAAGGGTTCCTATAGCTCACAAGTGGTTTTGCCCCATTTTGTAAAATGTTTGAGTTAATATGCTTTTAATAAAAACAATCAGAGGCGTATGGAAATTTTTTTATGATTTTACTACTTTTTTTTCCAAATTTATAGTTGTTGCTTTTTATTTGCTTCCCAATTTATATTACATATAATGGAGACTACTGGTCTTGAGACTAGTTTCATAAGACTAGGCATTTCTTGAGACTAGACATGCTTGATGCGACTAGAGTTGAATATGACAGTAATGTCCATCATTAGCACTACACACAGATCATGTTTTTTCATATTGCAAATCAAACAGTCAGTCCAAAACTATTTTTTTGAGTTTTGTGGATATAATTTATCACCTTTTCATCATTATCCTGATAGTGAAGATTGAGATGGTAACTTTGTATATTTGTAGACATTTAGAAAATAATTAGGTTGTGAACAGATTGGTTGCCTACTCAAATATTAGCTCCAATGTATGTATATGGTTTGTCTAAAATACCAAATTTCATATATCATAAAAAAACACCCATTTACAAATGCCAAAATTTTTATATCAGTTTCAATTATTTGATGTGTTTTGAGAAATAATTTTAATTTGTGAAACAAGAATCAGCTTTTCAGATCATTTGGATTGTAGTCCAAAGGAGACTACTTTTGCTATCATAATTATTTATTTCAAAAGAAAAGAGCAAAAATATATAAGTTACTTTAATGAATTTTTAATTTCCAATTAAAATGAAATCTTAGTTGAATGGCATTTTCATCTGATTTCCAGTCTTATTGGGTTCTGGCATTCCTACAATTAGGGCAAATTTTATAAGGTACAAAGGCAGGTATAAATGCTCTAGGTAAGTTTAATCGTACTGTATTAATCACTAGCACTAACATATCTAATATTAAGTTTATTTAGTTTTAACTTATAATTTGCTTTAAATGAGTTTAGCTGGGGATCGAAGTCAGCAGTAGAATGTCATCCATTTCTTTGATTTTCCTGGTACTTTGTGATATGGATGGAACCAAATACTCTATTTCAAACAGTAGGTTATAATCTTTTACTAAGACTTAGAAAACAATTTAACCTTTTATAATCTTTTTGTTTGACACCCAGTAACAGAAATTCATATGATGATGTTTGTTGCAGTATAGTTTACAATCTAAGTATATGCTTTTATAACCTATGATGGATTGATCTGAAGAAATACCTTTATATATTTGATAACTGCAGGCTTCCATGTCAAAATGAATTGCAAATTCTTTCAATGCTACTGATTCTGATTTATTTTAGTGACTACGGCATATTGTTTGGGGGGGGGGTGTTGATGACTGGATTAACTGAGGACTTGATTTTTTTTAATCCGCTTTTTCCGGTTTTGTAATTGGTTGAAAATCAGTTTATTAGATCTTGTCGCTACACTGAACGAAATAACGAGAACTTGAGATAGGCTGGGCATTAGTTGATTGATAAATGTCTTCATTAACATTTGCTTAACTGATGCTAATTTAATCTTTTCAATATTTTTTTAAAATAAAAACAATAATACTTTTCATATTTTCTTTAGTTAGATTTTAATAAATGAAAAAAAAAAAAATCTGTATTTTAATTTTCAAAAAGCAGAAAAGCATAAGGGAAACTCTTAAACAGTTTTTTTTTTTAAAACAAAGATATTATTTTCTATATTATTAAAATTTTATTTTTGTATTACAGGAAATGAGTTCAATAAACTGAAGTTTTTTTCTAGATACTGTTTTTTGTAAAACTATTTTACCTGTGGCTTTGATTTCTTTTTTATATATATACACACAAAACTATACACTAATTAAACCAATAGAAATTTAAAAAGCAAAAGTTTTTAGTGCGGATGCATACAATTCTAACCAATCATGGCAGCGGTTACAGCAGTATTTTGTTACGATTGTTGTTATTGAAGCAGAAAAACAATATTGCTACTAAAGTTACTTAATCTTTTTTTAAATAATTACTATCTTTTTATTAAAAATTAAATAATAGTTTAATTTCTTATTGTTTACTTTCTATGCCACAGTAAGTTGAATAAAAAAAAATGTATTCTTCCCTTTTATCAATTTATTTTTCCAATTTTTTATTCTCCTTATTATTTAAAGGGGTTTGAACTCAAGATTTTTTATTCTACTCATCCTCCACTCTATCTTAAGCAACCGATACACACGTGAAAAAGATACATCATCTCCAATATATATATATTTGTGCAGAACCAGCACTCCTATTACTATATATGAATACGTAATGCCCGATAATATGAGGGATTAGATTGATATTATGTCTATATGGACGTGACTATAATATCAAATCCAACAAGGGCTTTGAACATTCCATCATCGGTTTTTCACTGAAATCGACAGTTGAATAGTTGGAAGAGTGAGAAGATTGAAGCTTGTCCATTAAAGTTTGAGGAATTGCTATTTTAATATTTAAACCGAGCATTGATTGTATATATGTGTGGGAGATTATGATCTGGCCCAACCGATGAATGCTGGTTCTGCATAGACAATGTATATTGGAGATCATGTATCTAATTTATATGTGCGTTGTCGTGCATATCAGTTTCTTGAGATAGAGTAGAGGGAAAATAGACTGAAAAATCCTGGATGCAAATCCTTCTCTCTATTTCTCTCTCTCTCTCTATATATATATATAAAGAGAGAGAAAGAGAGAGGAAAAAAAACATTCAGTATAAGCAATGAACATATTGCCTTAGAATCGCTTTATTATTACAATTGCACCATACCAGTTTATAATGTTTTTTTAAATAAGATTTCTATATCTACTTAATAGTAATTTGTGCACATATTATCCCTTATCTGCAAATGTCAAACTTTGGTTTCTTATATGACTCAGATAAAATTCCTAATCTTGTTACTTCTATTCATCTCTGCAGTAGCTTATAGCTGGCAATAAATACACCAATCTTTTTACGATGATTGATGTGTTGTTGTTTTTTTTCCTATGCTCAATGGATCTTACACTCTAAAGAGGTGTATTTAGGTACACAAACTATATATTATCATGTTCATTTAAAAATAAAATCTTGGATATTTTTTAAGCATCTCTAAATTATGATTAACTAAAAATACTATATTCTTTAATGAATTGCTTCATTTAAACATGACATTTGAACCATTTCTTTGAACTCTCATTATCTTTCCAGTTTGAATGTTTTTAGCAAGCAGCATTGCTGATTAATAAATACCATTTTTCCTATTCACACCTGCTGAATTATATATCGTTATATTATTATTGAGAAGCATATAATCTCCAAGCAAGAACCCATTTCATTATTTTATTTTTTGTTATTGAAGTGTTGCATGATTTTTTTATGGTTTATTTCTATCATTTTTATGCTATGTATGTAAAAACGTTATTAAGATTATTTATTTTAAAGACATTTTTAAAGATATAGGATATTGATTGTTTTTGGTGGTAAGAGATGGAAGAGAGTAAATTTTCTGCAAAAAAAGATTAAGCCAGCATCGCAAACCATTAAATAAACAATAATGAACCAGCATGTTCTATATGTGGATCTATTTGTGATGTCCAGATGATTACCTTGTGCAGCAATCAGAAAACTCATCTCTAGTTTATTATTATTATTATTATTATTATTATTATTATTATTATTATTATTATTATTATTATTATTATTATTATTATTATTATTATTATTATTATTATTATTTTACTCTTTTTCTCTTGGAGTTATTTGAGAGATTGCTGCTTAACATATATGCATATATATTGAAAAAAAAAATGTTTTCAACTCGTTTTAATAGATACAAATTAATTCTGTTTGAATTTAATTTCTAAAAATCATTTAAAATTTTAATTATAAAATTAATTTTTAATTAAAAAAAACCAAACATTTATTTTATATATACGCAAAATATCTTTTTCATTATTAAACGGATGAAAATAATGGAAATTTAAAGAAAATAATATATTGTTAATTTTGCAATTCACGAATTAATTAAATATCATTATCACCTGCTGATGAGGTTAAAAGGCTATTGCAAAATCAAAGCTCTTCCATTAAAGTTTTTTGTCAGCTTTCCTATAATGAAGCAGTAACTTTTTTTATTTTTTCGTTCTTCAATTCTTCTTAAATTAAATTTCTTAAATTAAAATGATCTTCATCTTTTGCTATTCAATTTATAATTTTCTAATTTAATGATTATCATCTTTTCTTAATGTTTGTTTTGTAAATCTATGCAAGTTTTTTTTTTACACTTTAATTATTGTCCACTTGAGTGAAATATATTATCCCAGATCCAAAAACGGTATTGAATGGCTTCTATGTATGAAACTTTTTTTTTTCTTGTGGAGCTGTAAGAATGAGTTATTTCCAACAGAAAAGTGGTAATGTAGAATTGTTTAAATTTTAAAAGTGAAATTAATAAACTATTTCATCCTAAATCATTGAACACTAGATGGTGTAACACAATAAAATTCCCCATCTCCAGACTAGTTTCTGGTTTCTCTGAAATTTGTTAATGGAAATCTGGGATTTAAAGCCAGTTGCAATGCACTTATGTATCAACAGTTAACTTTTATTATAATACTAGTTTTAAAATCAAGCTAACTCATTAATTATCTAGATTTGACACCAGGTCAATGATCAAATATTGTAGAGATCTCAGTTTTTTTCTATAACAACCATATATTCTTTTTATCTTTTGGCTAGAAAGATTAATATCATTAATAATATGGGATGATGACTCAACTTTGTGTAAATGATTCTATTGTAGAGTGAAGTTATATAATTGCTCTTGGAAGCATGTGTGAGAATTATGTGATGTTATTGATTATGCATTATTAAGAATTTGAGCCAATAAAAAATATTGTGGGTCATGTCCAATGCTTATTGGATATATATATATTAAATACTTTTACGGAAAAATGTGTAAAAAAAAGAAACTTTGATGGTAATTTTTTTTTTAATCTGAGACCATCAATTTTATGAAGACAGCCTTCGATTTTAAAGGAAGTTGGTTGTTGAAATGCATTATGGAAAGATTATTTTATTATATATGTTGTAATGTTTAATTGAATTTCACTTGAGAAGGAATGTCTATCTATTAATAGATGAAACCATAGTTGTGTAAGAATTTTAGTAAAATTTTGTTGTTTTGGTTAGTATTGTAGTGTTATACGAAATTTATATTATATATATACATTGCAAACATTTGAATTGCAGTTAAATAAATTATTAAAGTTTTAAAAAATTGCTTTATTATAAAACAAAATTAAACCCTACAAAATAAAAACAACAACAACAACAAAAAACTGAATTTTTTTAAAAAAATTGGCTTAAAAATTGTACATCAGTAACACCAAAACGACTCTACATTATAGAGAAGTTGCTAAATGCCATTTCTGAAAGTTTGAAATATTTTTAAAAATTGAACTGTACTATTTCGTGTTTTAAAATCTAATTAGTCATAAATAGTACTGAAGGTCATGAAATGTTTGTCCTGGAATAACATTTTGGCTAGTTATTTTAGTGTGATGTCAACATTGGTAAGAGTTTTTTTATTAATGAATTGATTGGCTAATTTGTTTAAAGTTTCTTAAGAAACAATCAAGTTATTTATATAAGGGAAAAGCAGTTCTATTTTTGTTTAAAGGTGGATGGACAAAAATGCTATTACTGAATGGTATGATTTTAGTTTGTAAAGCTGTTTTTTAATTTGTTATTGTCTGGTTTTATTTAAAAAGTATATGGAGAAATCCTATTAAATTTTTAATATTTGTATACATTACATAAGGTTTTTAAAAGAAAGTTCACAAAATATTTTGACAAACAGTTCATAAAAGATTTCCTAATGAAAAATGAACAAATCAAACAAAAGTTTTAATATTAAGTAGAATTGGAATATTTTTTTTATTGCAAAATTGGATAAAGCAAACCAAAAGTTATAAATCAAAAATTTTTCTGATCTCCAGATCCGATGGACAAAAAGTTTTGCTTTGTGAAGAATTTATCAGGCATATTTTATTTGTTTTATCTTTATTTAATGATCTGATTTGTTGAGGATGAAGAGCAAATGGCTATGATGAATTTGCATAATAAAATGTATTGATAACTCATAAAAAATATTTTCCCATGATAGTTATTACTTTTATTTTCTATGACCATAAATCACATTGGAGTACAAACTGGCTTTGTAGTTTTAGGTGACTTAGTAAGAATTACTTTGGGTAATTAAACCATAGTGAACTATCCAATCACTGATAGCACTAATTAGCTGATATTAGCTAAAAATAAAGATCTCAGATTAATCTAGATTGGCCAGGTAAATAAATGTACTAACCATAAAAACAAAAAATGATCAATGATTTACATGCAATGTTTTTTTTTGTTTTACATGGAGAAAGTATCAAGAAAATTAAATATAATCTTAATATTTTCTCAGTGCAGTCCAGAGCACCTTTTTAAAAATATATAAAGGTTTTTTTTAATGTTCTTGATGTCTTTTCATGTAAGAAGCATTGATTTAATTGCTTGTAGATTATTACCTTTCAGTAATAGAGTTATTGTAATTTGTTACAGGTTATTAAAAATATGATTAAAATGGTCTTCACCTGTTGGTGAAGTGTTATATTTCTATTTTCACTGAGTCTACAGTTCATTTTGATCCCTTAAGATACCAAAATGTGTATAGAAATAATTAGCAATGTCAATGGAAAGTGGTCTTTTGTTGCATTTGCATAACTAAAAATGCTGAAAATTTATTAATAGCTTTTGATTGGTTTGTCAAAATTGAAAATTCCCTATAATGTTGGGAAAATCCTATACTGAATTATATTACAAATATTTGACTTAATTCATCATACGCATAAATATTTAAAATGAGCCAGAAATGAAGTTTCCCATAAAAGTTAAGCTGCATTCACTTCTAGGTATAATATATTTCATCTTTGCTTAGAAACTAGCTAGATCTTATAATTCCTATACACATCTGTGACAGCCAATGCAAATGGTCATTTTATTTTAGCATGGTAACATATTAAATGCAAGCTATTAAAAACATTTTATTGATTGGTTAAAATCTATTCATATATAATAACGGTAATAGTAAAAGTACTTCATACATAGAAAAAATATTGAAAACATTAAATATAATTTAAAATCAGAAATACAGATTATATATTTAAAATTCATTTTTCAAAATGTACTTAATGAACACTATTTTCTGCTCATTACCTAATCTATGTTATTAATGAACCATGACTCATTAATTTTATTTCTTTTGTCATTAGTTCTATTCAAACTATCTGTATTTATGAACTTTAAAACATAACTAAATATTTTTTTAAATCTATTTTAAGTTTATTATATATATATATATAATCTTGCAAATGTGTCTGCTAAGATTAACTGAGACCGAATATTAATGTAAATTTAAAGCAGTATATACATATGAGAGGGTACCAAAAAATTGGAATTATTTTCTGGTGTACAATAATTGCAGTACATGCTTCTGCTACTAGATGCTTCTTGTGAAGATCCCTTCAATCATTCTGTTGACTGGCATCATCAAGAGAATTTGTCGTACGATGTAATATTTTTTTTTGTTAAGTCTATCTTGCTTATTTGCCAATTTCCATAATGGCTGAAAAGTTGGAATAATATATGATTCTGTTTTCTGTTAGAGAAAACTGCAAGAAAAAAGGATGTAATGCTTGAAACAGTTTATAAGCAAGCTTTTCAGTGAAAATGCAAGTTTACAAATGGTTTAATGGAAGAGTTCAAATTTACTATGTCTCAACAAAATGTGATGAGCGAAATTCAATATCAAGACAATGCTGTTTTATTTTTATTACAAATGGCATTGGTCACTCAGAATTATTTTTAATAGTCAGACATTTTACCTACAAAGTCTAAAACATTTGTGTGATGCAGTAAAAGAAAAAAAAAACATTCCAATTTGTGGTTAGGTGAGGAGCGCAAGTTTCATCATAACAATGCACCAGCACACAGTGTGAAACAATTTTTAATCAAAAATAGCATTTGTCAGATTATCCATCTGCCATATTCATCTGATTTTGATTCATGTGGCTTCTTTTTATTCTCCTGAATAAAAAAATGCCTCAAAAAAAAAAAAAAGATTTGCAGACTTGGAATTGGTGGAAAAAACAACAACAGAGGCATTAAAAGGCATCACTTTGCAAGAATTTCAGAACTGCTTTGAAAAGTGGAAACACATTTAGCCCAGTACATTGCAGGTCATTCAATTTTTAGTACTTAAAATACATAAATTTTTATTATAAAATTATGGGGGTTTGAGAACCCCTTTGTGCATGTATATATATATATATAAAATTAAGAGCGTGCTAATAGCTCTAAACAAGCTTTTTTTTTTTTTTATGATAAATGCTACTACAAGAGAAGGCATTCAAATCATTTTTATTTTAAATGGTCCCCATCCCCAGACCGGTTTCGACCTATGGGTCTCTTCAGTGAGGAGTTGGGACATTAGATCTAAAAAACCAACTCAAGCAAAGCATTTATCTAAAAGATAATTGTTAGAAGAAGATCTGAAACTTTTAGACATCTACATGTCTTTAAAGTCAGCTCTCCAACTGAAAAAATCATATGGGACTGAACTTAATTCAGATACTCCATATATTAGTAAGCTTAGCTCTTTAATTTAGCTAAAGCCACAACAGCAAAATAATAATAATAATAATAGTTACTATTACTATTATATATATATATATATATATATATATATATATATAACAAAGATAAAATATATCATTCAATATTATCAATATTGTAAAAATATAAAAAATATATTTGAGACATGTTTCCAAACCTGCAGATGATTTGCACTGAATATGATGACAGATAATATAAAATTAATAAGGCAAAGCTCATAAAATCATTAATAAACCGCAAATGTAATAATGACAGTTGAATGCATATTGGGTCGTGTGCCTTTAAATGTGTAATTTTATAATTCTGATTTATTTTGTATATAATAGTAACTTTTTGGCAAGAATTCTAAGCATTGAAAATGCATTAAAGATTATATTTTATGTTTTAATTACTTGAAATAGAGATAATCTCTATTTTAACAGATGATTAGTAATAATCATTAATGGATGAGAGGGGATCCAAAAATAATCTGAATTTTGTAATAAAAAATTGTGTATTTATTTGTAGATGTTACAAATTGAATCTTAAACATGTTTTTCACTTTTCCAAGTAGTCTGGAAACTCTTGCAAAGTGATGCCTGTGTCATTTTTTTCTTCACCACTTCTAAATCTGGGGGAGGGGGGGGCAACTTTGAGGCATTTTTTATTCCAGGGAATAAAAAGAAGTTGCAAGGAGCAAAATTGAGGAAATGTGCTTATGAATAAGCTGAAGCATGCTGAATTTAATTAAATATTGAGCCACATTCAAGGATTATGGCTTTGATGTATTATCATGGTAAACTTTGCCATCCCCGTCAAGCCAAAAATCAGAATGTTTTATTTTAGCATATCACACAAACTTTTCAGAACTTGTATGTTTTAAATGCCTGGTCATTACAAACAAATTCTGAGTGAACAATGCTGTTTGCATCTGGAAAAAAAAAGCTTTGTCTTGACAATGGACTTCTCTTACCATGCTTTTTTGAGATGTGGGGAATTTGTCATTTCTATTAAACCATTCACAAACTTGTGTTTTCTCCACAGCAGCTTGCTTGTAAGCTGATTCAAACATGTTTTCCCTACAGAAAACAGAATTTTACATTGTTCCAACTTTTCAGTCATTACAAAAATCAATAAATAATTGAGATACCTTTGACAAAAATATTTACTACACCACAATGACTTCTCTTGATGATGATAGTTGGCAGACTGGTGCAGGAGGATCCTTCAATAGACATCTAGAGACAAAAGCACAAACTATAATGTGCTTATCCTCCAGAGAATGATTCCTGTTATTTTTAGATACCCTCCTCTATATTTATCTACTTGTAAATCAAAGAGTAATATTTCTCCATGTATAAAACAGTATTAATATTACTTCTAATTTATTATATTTCAAGGGCAGCTTTATCATAGTTTTTTCAAAGATGAATGAAACTTGGCATCTCCTTTATTTATTTAATAACAATCAGAAGTATTTTTGAATGATCTTATAGTGAATCTAGATGCCATGCTGTTAACTATTCAATATGGTCAGTAAATAGTTATCTATCTAGTTCATCATAAGCAAAGATGGGAAACACCAAGCCATTACTACCCAAATCATTGGCAAGTCTGGTGAGTACAGTTTTTTTTTCATAATTTTTATTATCTGAACCAACAGAAAATAAGTTAAAGTTCCAACTATATTATGTTACTAGTCAAGGATGATAGCATTAATAATAAAAACAAACTTTCAGGTTTGACTGTGATTATATGAAAAACAAAAGTTCTGCTAGCAATAATATCTTTTCATAACTTTTTAATAAAAGACTGTTATATAAATTTTTGCGATTTGTCTGCAATATTTAAACGTTATTTTACTTACACTTAAAAATTTATTTATTATTAGTAATAGTAACTAACAGTAGTATGTAAATAAATTAGAGGTTCTGTTTTTACTTAACAATGGTTAATAGCATCCATGCGTAATATTTGTAACAAACCCATTTAGCCTTGAACATTATTACACTTATTATTTAAGTAATACTTTGGGTGCAATTTGAAATTTATAATGGCAATTTGCAATGTTATAATTGACTACTTATTAGTCTGCATTCAGAATAGCTTTTATTTTCCTGTTTAAAGATGTTTATTTAAACTTCTTTGTATCAATAATTTCAATCTCGGTGATTAAGTTGTAATTTTTAGTGTCCGTATAAGTATATTAGATCATTAATTAATAAGGCTGGATTCTATTCTTATTGTTAAAAGGTTGCCTTGACAACAATTTGAAATTGTTGATCGTTATTGACATTGGGATTGTTTAAGTGTTGACTGATTTTTAATGATTATATATACACGTACAATACATCTTTATTTTTTAAATGTACATATTTGTTTGTCAATATGCAGTAATCAAAAAGACAACTAAGAAAAGAGATAAAACTATCATGATGGAATGAGTTTCAAAGCGAAAAAAGAAAGACATTTATGCAGGTGGTTAATTGAAATGGTGAATGATGAGTCCATAGATATGTGGACGATGGTACATGTAAATACAGAAAGGTAACTGCCTTTTCATTGCCTAGAAATGCCAACCACCCTCACTCATGCAGAACATACACAAACCATTCGCAATAAAATAGTAAAAAGTCGATTTTAAGAATTTTATCAGCTACTGAACTTTTATATTTCGAAAGTGAAATTTATGCTAATTGTTAATTAAAAATAAAATTTGATACAGAATCTGAGCAGAAAACTATTATTATGTTGTTAAAGTAAAAATCTTTGAAAGAGTTTAGTAATAACTTACTACAAATTGTTTAAATAGTTTAAAGTTGAAACTGTAACTAGTTTTACTTGAACGCTTTACTAACTTTTAAGAATTGATGAGAATGAATGAATTGAAAGTAAGATGAGGGAGGAGTTATTGGACTGTGACTTGGTGAAAGATTTATTACAGGAGTGTTGTGAAAACGATTAAATTCGCTCTCTTTTTATTTTATTTTGACACTAACTCTTTAATCTTCAAAATAATAATAATTTTGAACGGTGGAAAAGCGTGATAATATACACTTTCAATTTTTTTTTATTTATTAAGTGCAAAAACTTTAAATTCTAAATAATAAATGTTGAAAGATAAGAAATTGAAAAACTTCCAACTCCTTTAAAAAAATAATACTGTAATCTTAACTATGGATTAATAACACTAATTTTTATATATTTGATAATAATTTTTATATATTTATTTTATCAGGGGAAAAAAATTAGATTTTTTTTTAAAAATAAAAATCAAATTATTCGATTGCTCGGGAATCCATGCGATGTTAAGGTACTGAAAATAACACATCGAGTTTCTATTCAAAAATCTTAAGCTCTCGAATCCCAACACTTAACAAATGGTACTAAACTGCTCAGTGCGCTATTTTTTCCCCTTTTAAAACAATATATATATTAAAGCAAATAGCGTAAATGTAGACAAAAGTGTCGATGGAGGGAAAAGCCTTAAGTTAGTCCTTTTTTTTTTTTCATGTATCAAAGCATCGGTCGGGAAGCGAACCCGCATACCTGGGACAACTGCTTGTAAGGCAGCTGTGCTGACCACTCGACCACCAACACTTGACTAAGTTAGTCTTTGCACTTTATAGTAGAAATAAAAAGGATTCCGGAACAAAAAATAATTACTGGATCAATTCTCAAATGGTTAAAATAAAACAAGTCGCAATTTGATTACCTGGAATGGAATAACATTCTTAGAATTAATCAAGCATTTGTTTTTAAATCATAGAAAAATAATGTAATATGTCCAAAGAAGTTTTTGTAGCAGCAGACCTATTTTTAGTTTTACAAAGAACTTTATAAAAATATATCTACAGATATTTCAGTTTAAAGGAAAATATATATAGATATTTCAGTTTAAAAGAAAGAAAAAATTAATATAAAACTAATCAAAGAATACCACAAAAAATATTTTCAATAGCATTCGGTAAATTATACTATTATTAAAAACATTTACAATAAAATAGGTAACAGAAAATACATCTCACTAGAGGTTAGAGCACCTATGGACAAGTGAGTAAGTGGCTGCCTAAATATCTGATGGGGTGATTTTTTTGTCTCTTTGTTTTATTGTCTCTAATTTGTTTTTAAATGTGTTAAAATTTCTGGCATTACTAGTGTAAAGGTATGTGCACCACCATGCATATAGTATAAATGTTGTACTTTTTATTTCTGCGAAGCAGCCGCTTTATAGGGGTATTCTTTTTCTGATAAATTTTTATAATATATGATCGAGTGTATTGTAGGCTACTACACTCAAAGAATATATATTTTTATTCTCTTCTGATCTGTGGCACATCTTACATATAGTGTCAATGTTAAATATGTTTCTCTTTTAGCTCAAGAAATATAATGTTGATAATGACCATATGATCATTTTGAGTAAAAAAATCAAAAAATTTGGGCTTGAAGGTTCAATAATTAAATCTAGTATTAGCTATTATTAATGCCTAGCATTGACAAATCTAAGTTATAATTTGTGTTTGTGTGTAGAAGTACATACATATACCAGTAGTGCCATTTGTCTTGTGGTAAAGTTAAGATAGAGTTAGATATTGATTTAATAGGTTCTAAGATTGTGTGCAGATATTTTGTGTATGGAGAAGGTTTGCTTGTGGTGTTATTTTGAGAGTGACTCCTATTTTTAACATAAGTGTTAAAACTTTGAATGAATTTAAGATTGAGTAAAAATGTATGTGGTAGGAAGCAAATATCAAATCTACATAATTAAAAACAACTTTAATATTATTTTGCATGAATATTATTTTAGAAAGATATCTGTATGTTTAAATAATGAAGATGATTATTTTCATAAAGCAGCTACTTTATGAAGCTCTCAATGACACTATGAAATTGTTTTCCAGCAAAAGCAGTTACTCAATTTGCAAGATTTTTAGTGTGTATTAGAGTAAATTACTGAGAAATAAACTTTGCTGAGTACATTGTTTTCAACACAAAAAATAATTTATTATTAATTGGTCATTTGTATTTCACAATATTCCTCATAGAGGCACTTGCCTATCTTCTGACTGCTTTCTCCAAGCAGTGTCCATTAAACACTTTTCACTTGATTGTAGTATTTTATTAAGGTACTTGGATAAAAATCTATTATATTTTAGTTACAATTTTTATCAATAGATGAAACTTCTTGTATAATGCATTCACATAATAGAAAAATCAAATATATGGGTGAAGACAGCAATGGATGCTATAACTGGACCTAGAAGATAAAAGAAATTTAAAAGATAACTAATTTTTATTTCTTTTTTATTTAAAATTTTATATAATAAATAAAATATCATTAAAAACCAGTCAATACTTAGAAAATCCCAATCCTAATATCAATAACAATCAACAATTTCTAAACTGTTGTCATAGCAACCCCCATTTAACAATAAGGGTGGATTCCCACCAATAGTAATGGTCAACAAGGGATTTGGGCATTCCACAATCAGATTTTCAATGATATTGATGCCTAAAGAGTTGGAGGGTAGTATAGATTGAAGTCTGTCCATTAAAGTTTGAAGAGTTGCTTTCTTAATATAAACTTAACATATAAAGTCCCTATCTTGTGTTGAGGTTTGAGCATTCCCTCTATAATCAAAAACTACATTGTTTGGCTATTATACAAATGTTTGAAGTGTTGCCTTGACAAGAGTTTGGAAATTGTTGATTATTATTGATATTGGGATTGTCTAAATGTTGACTGGTTTTTAATGATTACTTATAAACCTATTTAGCCTTGAACATTATTACACTTATTATTTAATTAATACTTTGGGTGCAATTTGAAATTTATAATTGCAGTTTATAATGTCATAATTAATTATTTATTAGTCTCCATTCAGAATAGGTTATACTTACCTGTTTAAAGAGATTTATTTAAACTTCTTTGTATTAATAATTTCAATCTCTGTGGTCAAGTTTGCATTCTTTAGTGTCTATATAAGTACATTAAACCATTAATAAGGATGAAATTCCACTCTTATTACTGAATGGAGTTTGTCTTGACAACAGTTTGGAAATTGTTGATTGTTATTGATATTGGGATTGACCAAATGATATCTGAAAACTTTAGTTAAAAAATCAACATTTATAAAGATGTTTGTTTTTTGTTTGTGTATTCACTAAAACAGAAATACCTATACCCGAAAGAGATTAAAATATAGAATACTGTAGTCAATAAATCAAAATGGAAAAAGATACAAGACATAAATTTTAAGCAATCCATTGTTTTAAAAAATAAGATATCAACAACAGATAAAAGAAAGGAATTTCAAAAAATTAAAAATATAAAAAGATCACCAGAAAAAAAAAAAGAACAATGAGTGAAAGTGATATATTATATATATGTCTATTAAAAATAATAAGATGATATATGAGTAAAAGAAAAATTTATATGCATGTAGATATCAAAGTAAATAAAAAATAGTATAGCACAGGTATATATTGTGACTCTGAAGAAGGCTGTTACACAATCAAAACTATCAGATAATTGAATAAAAAAATTAATGAAAAGTCATAAAAAAAATTTTTTTATAAATTTTTTTAAAACCTAAAATTTCAAGTGTACTTTAAATAATCAAAAATAAAGTTTATTTTCTCATTCATATTATAAATTACATAAAATGTAATATTTGTGATATATTAAGCAATAATGAAGCAGTAAAAAAGCTATAAAAGATTTGCTGTTTTTTTATAATTAATTAATTTACACCTATTTGAAAGGTTGATGGGAGTTTGTTATTTTGAGTTTAATTTTTAATAGACCAAAAATCAAAAAAAAGGTGTTATGTTCAAAAATGAAGCAACCTATAAGTACTTTGTTACATTCATATTGACATCTGTTAAAAATGAAAATCACGACTTTTTACTCTGACAGATAATTAATCCATGATTACCTAATGTTATTAATGATAAAATATATATAGAAATATTTAAAAAAATTAAAAAGCAGAAATAGAGACGCTCTGAACATATTGCTAGAAAAGATTACAATAGATAGACAATTGAAGTTTTATACTGGGTTTTCCAAAAATTAGAAAACTTATAGAATTTACCATGTGTGAGATAGACAAATAAGATAAAGCAGGTTTTTTTTTAAATTTCATGTAGGGAAAATATGGTTCTGCGAAAATGGAATAAATTTGGAAAAACCTTCATCTGTAGTGGATTGATAGTTGTTTAGAATGATGGTTATTATTGTATATATATGTTTTTTTTTTTAAAAATCCACTTAGAAAAAGTAAAAATATTAATTATTTAATTTGATTATCTAAATATACAAAAACCATAATATATGCTTATTTAATAAATTTAAGAATTTATATTAAAAGTATTAAATGCCTTTGCAACATAATGATAGTAGTTTGTGTCTTTCTTCCATGACAGTTTAAATTTGTCCTGAGTATAATTTTAATTTTTTTTTTAGGTTTTTAAGAGACTTAGTATAGTAGTTTATTTCAAATATCTGAATTATAGTCAGTCTATTTAGCTATCCATTCACCATCATTTTCAACTATTATCAACGCACTGCAGAATAAAGATCTCTCCAAGCTTAATCCATATCTCTCTTCTATAATCACTCCAGCAAACTTCTTATACCATTTATCCATTTCACATGCGTTTATTTTTTAGCAATTTTTTGGGATCAAGTTTAGGACTTTAATTATTCATCTATTATCATCACTTCTAGTAATAGGTTCAGTCAATATTATAGTTTCTTTTTTAATAATGTTAGTGATACCTGTTTGTTCTCTCATCCAAATATTTCATTTTTGATTTCTTCTTTTTATTTCTAATATAATCCCCCCCCCCCCTTTATTTGATTGATTCTGAAATATCTGAAATGCTAACTATTAAATGTCCAAGTCTCATATCTATTAGTAAAATCTGATAAAACCCATCCGTTAAAAAATCTTTCTTGTCAACCATTATTGATTAGTTGTTTAATAAAAATCTTCTAATCCTTACCACCCTACAATTTGCATAATTGGAATTAACTTCCCCATGGCTATTTATAGCAAAATATCTGAGATGTGTTTTTTGTGATTGAAATAATTCATAGTTAAAATAATGAGAAGTATTAATAATATATTTACTTTTTTGTGTGACTATGGGTATTCAGTTTGTTAACATGAATAAATTTTAATTTTAATCTAAAATTGTTACTTACTTTCTTTAAAACGAAATGATTGCGGAATTTAAAACTTTTATTAGAGATTTAACATCTTTAATTTTATATATTCTTTTGAAAACTGTTACTCAAAAATAAATAACAAACAAATAATTATGATTTTAATCGTTTTTTATTTCGTTTTATGATTTTAAAACATTTTAGAGGTAAATTTCTGAATATTTAAAAATTAGGTGCGATTATCACCTTTAATTAGCAGCTATGTCTTATAAATATCTTATGTAAACTATCTGCAATTTTTAAATAGTTACATGAAATCTTTTGGCCAAATTGATAATTAATTAATATATAAAATCAGGTCTTTATACCTATAACATTTTTATCATCATCATCATCATCAACCATTATGAATCCATTGCAGGATGAAGGTCTCTCCAAGTTCAATCCATTTTTTCCTATCTTTAGCTTCTCTTCTCCACATAACCCCTGCACACTCTTTTATATCATCCATCCATCTCACATGTGATCTCTTTCTGGGTCTTTTACAATCTCTTGGAATCCAGTTTAAAATTTCAATTGTCCATTTATTATCATCTCTTCTAACAATCCAGCCCAATTCCACTTTAGTCTTTTAGTCTTTTAATTGACCAGAAACTAAAATTTTTATCTACAATTTTTTTTCTCTTCATCACTTTAATAAATATCTAAAAATCTCTTACCTATAATTGGAAGCAGTTTTACCCTAACACCAGGCGGATGGAAATCTTCTACTTTGTATGTTGTAACATTAAATGAATCAATTATAATAATTAAAATATTAAATTTTTCAAATGTATATTTAAAATTATATTACTTTTAAAAGAAATTTATGAAAAATTGTATAATGCCCGCAATGTATAGTTTTTTTTTAAAATATAGATTTTAAATTAGTTGCATTTTTATAATTATATATTAATAATTTTATTTTGCAGAATGTCCTAAATGTATAGTTTTTTGAAAAATACAGATTTTAAATCGGTTGCATTTTTATAATTATATAATAATAAAAAAATTATTTATTTATCAACAAATAAATTTAATTATGTCCTAAATTTATCTCAAATTTTATAATAAATGAAAAATATAAAATATTTAATTATATATTTACACATTTAACCGAAATTATGTTTCTTTGTTTTTCTACATCAAAATGTCTAAAATCTCATACATTTTGAATTGTAAGTCTCAAACTGTCTGAACTCATAACATTAATACTGGCTGACCATACCTCTTCAGTTAAAAATATTAATAATTATTACTAATCATGTATTAAGACAGAGATTATCATATCATAATCTATATCAGATACAACTTTTAAATCTCACATAAAAATTAACATATTTGTTTTCTTAATTGGACATAAATACTTAAAATAATGCAACTTCATCTCTTATTTCTTATATGCTAATATCTTTTTTAAATATGCTTGAAATTTTTCTTCATCTTATTTAAACTTATGAATAATCAAAGTTATAAAAACAGAAAGTTTGATGCTTGTAAATCATAATACAATAGTTTGATATGTTGGTGAATACTGAATAAATGATATATATATAAAGGGACCTGGGCCAACTAAAAAAATACTGATTCAACCTAAAATACATCTCAAAAAATCATTTATCTTTTATAGATGTCTTTAGTCAAGTTTCATAAATATATGATAGATTGAAAATTTTAAGTAAATCTAAAATATATATTTAAGAACTTCTAATTTGACATTACTGCTTATTAAAAATAAATGATTTATTGCTCAGGAATTTATAAGAAGGTCAAAAATACTGAAAGTGATCTATAGTTGCAATCTATAATTTTGAACTTTGGAGTCTATTCCTACATTAAATCACAATGGACAATATTATCTATTGAATATATATATATTTTGTAAAACTTTTAATTACAATGGTGTTTTTTTTTTCATATGTCAAATGCATTGACTGGGGCGAACCCAGGCCAGCTGCTTGGAAGGCAGCTATGCTAACCACTAGGCCACCAATGCTCAACAATTACAATGGTTTTGCTGAAAAAAAAGACAAAAAAAAGAGTAAATTTTATAAGCAGTTTGAGATAATAATTGTTTATTTTGTTAATATAAAATATTCAATTATTGATGGTGGCATCTAAAAAAAAATACTTTATAATTTTAATTAGAGTAGATTTCAATTAAGTTTTAAGTAGTGTCTGAAATAGAAAAGTATTTTTTTCTTTCATTAGATGTTTTCAATATTGACTTTTACTCCAATCCACAGCACTGAATTGAATTAACTTTTGTTGTAGTAGATAACAATTATACTCCATGATAATTATGGATTATCAGTTATCTTTTGCAGATTTTTTATTATTGTAAATTAGAAAACAAAGAGTACCCTCAAATCTAAAGGCACTACATTATAATTCCATATATTTTACAAAACCCAATAGGTTTGAAGCTAATTTTTCACCAGTATATTTTAAAACTGCTTCAATAATCCCATATGGACTTATAGCTTTTACATTTTTTTAAAATTATGATGAGTTGTTTTAACATCATTAGGTAAATATCTCTATTCAAATCTAATTAAATATATAGGTAGGATGTCTATTAAATGTAGTTATTTAGACTCCTGTATCATTATCAAAAGATAACTGAAATACTGCCATGGTCTAAAAAATAATCAATTTTAAACAAAATTGAAATAGTCAACTTCAAAATAAATAATTTTATTTGGTCCACACTTATCAACATCAAAATGTTCAATCTGATACCAAGGCAACTTTGTTTAAGATAATGATGGATCTCACATTTCTCTTTAGTCTAAGAGGTTAATATAAACACTAAAGACTCATACTTGGACTCTAACAGATTGAGATTTTTAATTCATAGAAGTTTAAGTAAACCCCATATACTGTATATATCGATATAATTCTTATTACACTTATAGTAATAAATCAAAATTGTTTTAAATTAATATCTTGATCTTTGGAAATATGTCATGTGAATGTGAGCACATATTTTGAAAGTGTCCATTTTTATTTTTTCTCATTGCACATATTAGCATTATACTCACATTCTGATTGGGTCATACTAACTATCTTCCAAATAATAATGTTATTCAAAAATGATGCAGAGATGCCTTAATAATCTTTACTACTTAGAAGATAAGTAATAACCTGTAGATTTATACTTTACATTTGTCTTCAATATGATAATATTAAATCATGCTATCACACTTCCAACTTAAAGCTGTAACAACAAATATAAAACTAAATTAAAAGTGGATTCAGTCAAAATATCAGCTTACAGATAATATTTACACTAAGCAAATAATAAGTGAACAAAGCCAAAATATATAATCATATTTTTACCTATGAAAATCTTTGGTTTTATATGTATATAAAAATGTATATTTATCTATAGAAAATTCAGTAACACAACCATAAATATATATATATGTTAGTGACATAATCATGATATATTTTTTGCATGATCCAAAATAAAACATGGAATCATTTGATTGTTTTTGCCATTCTTTCATGTATTTGGAACTTAATACTATAATATATTTCGAATGCAAAAGACACATCTCTTTTCCATATCTTATTTTTGCAAAGCTGATTTAAATATAGATCTATTCTTTTATTATAAATCTTTTAATATTTTTTGGCTTAATATTGTCTAAAAATACAATATAAAGTAAGAAATTTGAGTTGCTAAGTAAATTTTAACAATTTCATCTTGAAAAGAGGATTGATTGGCATATTAAAACCTCCATTCTTTATTTTACAGCATGTATTTAGTGTCAATGTAGATTTTAAAAAAATGTTTATGGTTCGTCATTTGTTATGATATTATTGCCTTCAAAGAACTACTATTTTTGACCAGAACATGTTTTTCAAAAAGATCAGATATAGTTTTAATTTCCTAAACAACCATATATTATATATTTATGCAGTAATACTTTAATGATAAGCATGTATATAATGTTTAAACCATTTTCTCTGTCAATTTTAAAATTTAAAAAATGCTTGTAAATCAAAGTATATGCAAACCCTCACTTATTTTAAGTTAGTCAAATCTAATTTTACAATAAGATTAATTAAAGTCAAATTAATATTTTCATTTTATTAATATATTTTTGACACGGATTTTCAATGGGTTTTTATAGTAACTTCATGTGTTTAATGGTTTGTAGTAATATGTGCATGGAAGAAATCTTTGGTAGGTTATAACTTGATAGGTCTTGATAAACAGAGCAAAACTCTTCATACACAGGTGGCAATACTGTATGGAGAGTTTTGCTCTGTTTATCAACAATTAATGTGATAGTATAGGAGATGTGATCATGTGATGCTTAATTGATAGGGCTTGGTTAGGTCATTTCATAATTGTGTTAGTTTTTATTGTTTAGTGATGAATTCAAAGACTAAAATTCTCTGAATCAAAGTGTAATTTTGTTCTTCTAAAGCTCGAGATTATTTTATTTATTTATAATTAACAATTAAGCGTGTGGGTGTGTGTGTGTGTAGAAAAAGAGGCGTGGAAAATGTTCAGACAACAGCAAAAAAATTTTTTATATAAATATCTTAATAATGTTAAGTAAGGGTTTGAACTAGTTGTAAATATTGAGATGTTAAATCAAAATTTGTCACTGATAATAAAGAAGTATGATTTCAGGCCATAGCTACTTAGTGCCTAATTTACTTAACCTGTCTATAGACATTCAATTTAATATGAAAACTATGAATTTAATAGGGCGAATGATCTATTTTGTTTATTCACTTTGCCAGTATTTTTTTCCGAGTACATTTTTGATAACCATTTTATTATTTATCATGAATATATCTGTAGAAATTTTAATAACAATTATTATTTACTGTACAGCGACGATAATTTTATATAGTTAATAAAATTACTGCTAAATAAAACCAATGAATGAAAATGGGAAATTGATTTTTTTTTTTTTATTAACTGCTCTCAAATTTTTAACTGGAAACGCATTCTTCTGTTGTGTAATTGAAATCTCATTAATTTATTTTATAGTATTGGAAACCAGTGAAATAGGAAATTGATCAAGGGATCTTGTAAGTGGTTTAGAAACTTTTCAGGTTTTTTTTAAAAAAACCAAGAAAAGTTTTAAAACGAATATTTAAGAATGTTTATGCGTTTATGTATATATATGCGTGTGTTAGCACTTCCGTTTTCTGACCAAAAAGTGATTTATGGTAAAAAGGATGTATAAAAGATTGTGTTACATTAGAAGTAATGATAGAAATAGTATTTCCAATATCACAATCCTAAAAAGCAAATGTTCACAAAGAACATAAGTAAACCCACAGAAATTTTTTAAACTGAAATTTTTATTTCTAATTTATTTTATTGCAACATATTAATAAGATATTTTTATAAACCATCCACAATCGCCACTTGCAAATGAATATTCCATGTTGACTTTTAAATTTTTTTGTAACGAACTTTTTTTTCTAAAATACTTCAATGCCATGTTTAATGATAGTTCTTTAATAAATTCTATCTTCTACCGTATCTTTATCATAAAAATAATAAACATTGCACTTATTTAGAATGTCTTTTGAGACATTTTTAGAGCATAAATAGAATCTGTCTGGCCCATGAAAATCTTTTAGGAAATTTTGTAATATTCATTTAGTATAAATTTAATTATATTTTACTCTTCCCTTAAGTTTCATAACAAAACTAATTTTTTTTTCATGTGTCATAGCATCGGCCGGAAAGCGAACCCGGGACAGCAGCTTGTAACTCGACACCTAATTAGGATTGCATTATTTGCATAATGCAAAAATGCAGTCATTCTCTATGAGGTGATTTGCATATTGTTACCTTTTGTAACCATTTTGATTTTATCATTTTACTGAACAGACCCTGTTTTCTTTTATACAAAGCTGAAGGGGACATAAATGTGTAAGACTTATTAATACTTTTGTAAATGGTGGATATTTAATGGTTAAATTTAAAACAGTTACAAAGATCTGATGAATATTCATATATGCATTACATTAATTAATTGTTAACACTTTTTGCTTGTTATATATATATATAGAACAAAATAGAAATTCATATAATCTTACAATACTAGCCAAAAACAAAATTTAACTAAAATTCTTCCACAACCATTGCTTCATCTATTAACAAATAGATCCTTTTAAGTGAAATTCAACAAAATATACAACATATATATACAAAACAAAATATCCTTCCCATCATTCATTTCAACATCCAACTTCCTTTAATATCAAAGAATGTCTTCATGTGATTGGTGACCTTAGATTCAAAAACTTTTATCATCAAAGTTTCTTTTACTCTTCTTTTCAATTCACTTTTTTTCATAAAAGATAACATCTGCACTGTCAAATAATATTTTATGACCTGTATTCAGTTCATGAATATACAAAGATGGGTTATGATATTTATATTTAACTCTACTCTTACGAACTTTAAATCTTTCATTAATATGTAATTTACTTTGACATATATACATTTTATGATAACTGCAAAGAATTTTATAAACTACCCAAGAATAGATTTGCAGTTAATTGACTTAATAATAAATTTAAATTCAGGCCTTTCTTCCAGATCACTTTTATACCATCCAATAAAAAACTATTTTTATAAATCAATTTACAAATTGATGACATGTGATAAAAAAATAAACTCTTTATTCTCACTAACAGTTAAATCTTTGTTATTAACAGATTTATAGATATTTCTATTAAATATAATATTCATAATAAATTCTTGGTTATATAATAACTCAATATAGTCGAATGCAAATTGACTCCTCTGAATATAACTATTATTTTTAAAATCATTAAACCTTGTATTTCTATAACAAAAATTTAATTAAAAAAATTTCTTATTATGCAGTATTTGATTATATACAGTTTCTGAGGACAAGTTGCAATTTTTAATGTCTATATAAATATATTGGACCATAAATAAAGTTGGAATTCCACCTTTACTGTTAAAAGGAGGTTGCCTTGACAACAGATTGAGATTGTTGATTGCTATTGATATTGAGGCTGTCTAAGTGTTGACTTATTTTAATGATTATATATAAAAAATATTTAAATACATGCATATTTTCTGTACTAAACTTAATGTAATTATAAGGGATTTGAACTCAGACTTTCAAACTCGCTGAAGTTATCCAATCCATCTTATACAACTGATACATATGATCACATACATGTGAAAAAGATAAATGATTTCCAACATATACATATTTCATGCTAAACCAGCACTCAGCTATTGATCCAGATCATCACCTCCCACACATATATACAATCAGTGCTCAATTTATATTAGAATAGCAAATCTTCACACTTCAATGATATAGATGGTTAAAGAGTTGGAGATTGGAGAAGATTGAAGCTTAGTTTAAAGATTTGCTATTTTAATATAAGCTGAACACTGATTGTATATAAGTGTGGGAGATGGTGATCAGGATCAACTGATGAGTTCTGGTTCTGAATAAAATACATATACTGGATATCATTTTTTTTTCATATGTATGTGGTTATGTGTATCCATTGTATAAGACAGATTGGATAGCTGTAGGGAATTTGAAATGTTGAGTTCAAGTCTCTTATAAATATATATATAGGAATCACTTAAATTATAAAGATTTTGCAAATGTAGTAGTTGTTTTTGTAAATAATGTTTCAAAGCTTCAGAAAAGAGGGTGAGAGCTACCAAATAAAAGTTAGAAAGCAAGACTAAAAACTGAAAAACTGATATAATGTTTAGTTATATTTAAAAAGGAAAAAATAAAGATTGGCAATAATAAAATCAAACATATACATAATGTTCTATTAATGAATGGTTACAACCCCAATGCTATAAATAGGACAATGCATCAAATCAAAAACATTAAAAATATATTTTTATTACGATATGCATTTTTTATATAAAAAGAACCACAGACGACATTGAATATGCATTGAAATAATACAACCTTAAACAAACATTTTCCAATCATCAAAAATTAATAATACTTTGATCAAACCTAAATATTTAATCCCTCTTGAGACTAAATGGATCTATAAGATTTTTTACAAATTATATTAGGATATATATATATATATATCAGAAATCACATCAATGCTAGAAAAGATGAGCATATTAATACAGTAAAACATCATTCACAATCTTCAGTATTTGCTTCCCATGTCTTAGACATGACCATTACATAGATTTTTCCAAATCTACGGTACTTTCCAGATGCAACAATTATCATCAAAAATATAGAAATTTTGAAAAGATTAAATTATAATAATAAACATACTAAAACAGCTAAACTACCATCTATATATGCATATATTTACTCAAATAAATTAAAGCCATCAATTAAATTTAAATCCAACTAATCGATCTTTATCAATTTAAGTTTGACTCATTTTATTTATTATTACGGTAGTTTTATTTTGATCGGATAAAAAGTTTGTCCAATCAAACTAAAATTAATAACAAAGAGTAAGAGTCAAACATGAGTTGATTTTTTTCTTTTTACGAATTCTTAAATAATTTTTTTACAACTTCTTATATCTTTGCAATGACCACGCAATAATGCCTTTACCCATTCGAAAAATAATATTTTTATGAAATATTGGTAATTATATGTTGTGACATTCTACATGGTTATTCCTAAAAGCTTTCGTGAAATATAACTTTTTCCATGAAAATCTTCACTTCTACACATGTAAATATATATATACTATAAACAATCTCTCCACCCTCTAACAATAGTTCATAAAGTTAATTAATCAATAAATAAAAACGAAAATACAAAAAAAAATTATGTTAAAGTTTCTTAAAATAACTAATAAAAAGGCTTTAATTCACACACAGTCTTGATATTATTTAAGACCTAACCGTACTTCAGGGAACCAAAGCATTGACAAGACTTCATTGAAACATTGACAGATTACTTTTGTGTGAAATTTTTTCTATGTCTGTGGACCTAAACTTTTTTAAAGACATGACTCTTTTGGAAACTTTAAGTATGATTATTTTATTACTAATCATAAAAATTTTAATGTGAAAGATTAATGCATATTTTCCAAATATATACTCATTTTATACATAAACATCAAAGCTAAACTAGTCAATAAATAATCAAAATTACCCAAAATTAACACTTCAACCAGACTAGCCAAAAAAATAACCTTTAAATTACAATTAATGGTTTCACTGCTACAAGTAGACTTCTCAAGTGTAAAAACTATAAAATAACATATTTAAACTAAACATCACTCACAATTTGATTTACTTTCCATACACCCTTTTAAATAAATTGTTTCAGAATCTTAAATTTTTAATAATAAATGTTCTGTAATTTTTTTTATTATTTCATTTCTCTCAAAGAAGGCAACCTTAGCTTCATCAAAATTAATAGTGTGGCCTGTATCTTTTTAATGGATATATAAAGCTGAACTAAGATATTTCTTTCTAATCCTACTTTTATGTACCTTTATTCTTTCATTTAAATGCAAACTACTCTGATCTATATATACCTTCTTACAAAAACAAGGATCAATATACACTACTCCAGGAATAGTCTTTCTATCAAAAATTTCCTTTGTATTATTTAATAAATTATTCAAAGTAATACCCCTTTTCTAAGCAATTTTCTTATTTCCAAACAAATTATTATTTTTTCATACAATTTTATAAGAAGATAATTTAACGATTTTGTAAATGTTATCACCACTGTCACTGATTTATTGAAATTAAAATTATTATTTTTTCCTTTTTAAAATTGTGGAAAAACCAAAAGGATTACATACATATACCAATACCATCATTATCTGTGGTTTGAGTTCCTTTTTAAAATGGCATATGGCATGTTAAAATCGAACAAAATTTTGATTTTTTTATTAATATTTTTATTAATAAGTTCATTTAATTTGTTTTTTCTGTTCAGTTTACTAGATGGCACAAAAAAGACCAAGGCATACATTTTTTTATCATCCAGAGTTTTTAATAAAATGGATTCAACATGTTTCGACGATTTTACAATTTCAAGGCCATTATCCCAAAAATAAATATGATATAGATAAGTATTCAATTTAATTTTTTTTATTATTTAAATATTATTATTTTAATTTTTTTATTATTTGATAAATTTATAATTTATTAATGTGTTTGTATTTGTATTAGTATGTCTGCGTAGTATAAAAATTATACTTGTATTGAAATATAACGAAAATAGTGATTTATGTACAATGTAATTTTGGGGCTGTGATCCAAATTTGAGGCAACTTTATTTTATAGACATAATGATTCTTAAAAGGTTTAATAATTTATTAGTGTGTTTATACTTGTGTTAGTATGTCTGTGTTTGTATAACAAGTAATGATTTTTGTATATAAAATTAAGGTATAGAGCAGTGCAAAGTAAATTTAAGATTGATTACCAGATGTACAGAAAGGTTGCAGTTGATAAAGCAATCACAAAATTTACTGGGCATAGTACCATGTGAAAATATAAACTCTTAAAATCAATGAAAAGAGGTTTCAAGTGGTGTGTGTGGTGATAGTCACAAGGGTTATGTATACCACATGAAATTGTATGCAGGCAAAGAATCAAATCCTAATTCTTGCCTATGCCTTGGTACTCATGTGGTGTAGTCAGTATTCACAACTTACATCACATTATTTTCAAGTCTATGGTTAGCAAATGAGCTATATACAAATAAATTATATCTCTATGAGACATTAAATATAATAAAATAGCATCACTGGTGTGCACAAAAAATATAAACATCACTGATGTACACAAAAAATATAAACATCACTGATGTACACAAAAAATATAAAATGAAGAAAGGAAACTCATTTTATCATTGATACAGACAGTAACCTATGATTTCTAGTATTAGATAAACAAGAAGCCAATTGTTATGATGACAAATGCATATCCATCTTCTGGAAATGATTTATTTTGTATCTTTTATTAGAATGAATCTTTTTCTTATAGATGCTTTGAGATTTTTTAATTTTTGGGGTCCAAGATAAAAATGAAAAATTCTTATGTGACTACTTTTGTAAATTCTGAAGCTATGGATTATCTCAAGTAAGAAGTATTATATATGGTTTGAATCAGAATTTTGTGAGGAATTCAAAGAAATTGTCAATGAAGAAGTAATTTTAAACTTAGTTAATAATAAATTAGAAATTATGAACAAACAGTAAAGTAATCTTTTTTTTTTTCTTGGATATTGAAATTTCTTTTTTCCTTACTTTTTAATGGTAATCACTATTTGTCTTAGGCTTATTGTTTTCTTTAGTTTTTCTATTTTCTGTCAATATATAGTATTTTGCTCTAACATTATTAAAACTGAAGTTATTGTGAAAATTGTATCTTAAGTCAGTTTTTTTAAAATTCAATATGGTGCCATTAATGTAGAATAAGTTAAATAGCAAAGAAATAAAATCATATTTTTCTTTAACCTTTCCATCATTACAAAATATTATTACTATTAAATAAAATATTTTTAATAAATTTATCAGAGCAGCCAACACTCAAATAATCTTTATGAAATCGACCTTTTTGAAACAAAGCTATTATTTAATCTCTTATTTCTATAACAATAATTTCTTAAAGCAGCTACTTTATAAGATACCGATTGATAGCTATCAGGTTTAATTATAGACCTTAACTCTTTACTCTTAACATAATGTCTACATACCAAATAATTATTCTTTACATTTTTAATCGCCAATAGATCTAAAAAAATTAATTTAACAAAATCTAAACCCCTTTCTTCTACAACATATTTTATAGAAGGATTAAAACAAACTCATTTACCAACTCTTTCAATTTATCATTCTCAACTGCAATCAAACAATCATCAACATATCTAACAAATAACTTTTAAGTATAACAATCCTTCTTAATCATAATTTCCTTTTCCAAACAATTAATATAAACTGAACAAATTAACGAAGAAATAATATAATCTATTATCCACTCTTCCTTAATCTTATAAAAATTAGTTCTTATGTATATATAACTAAATATTAATTAGATTTTCATTAATTTATTAATGTAAACATTGAAAGTATTTAATGAGATATTCCATATACTTTTTAATTTAAGATCAGTATTATCTAATTAATCCCACAACCAATTAATAACTGAAGCATTAAATGAACACACATGATCTTGCAACAATATTTTATTTGTCTAACTTCCTATAAATCAAAAGTGGATCTCACTTTTAATTTATTTTTTAGTTTTTAAATAAAGGTGATCAAGTGCTACATCTTTTTCAAATCTTTTTTTTCTTGCAAAAAAATAAAATGTTTCTTACAAGGAGGATAAACATATATATATATCCATTTCATCTTATGTTACATTATTCAGCAATGCTACATGTGGAACACTCGTAAAGTTTGAACAAAGGAGCATAAATATAAAAAAATCGATCTCTGACTATAAGCGGCAAAGTTATAAATGTATTGAAATTTAAATTAATATGAATAAGAAGCACAAAAGTAAATCAGCAAATATAATATTAACTAATAAACTAACATCAATTTATATTACATCTAAATGGAAAATTAATACAATAATCATTTAAAATTTTAAAAACTCTTAAACACAATTATATTAGAAATAAAATCAGTAGCATATTGCCATCTGAAGTTTTGATACAGAAATATCTATATTACCTAATGTTACTTTATTTCAATTCCCTATAGAACAAACAAAACATCTGAATAAAACAGCATAGATAATATCATTTTTTTACCTAAAAGCCACAAAGTTGTATTAATCTTGCTTTAAATACATAATATAAATTTATGATCATTTATTAGCTATTAGGAGTTTTACATTTTTGTTTATATTAGTCTGAATTTCAATATACTCTACTTAACATTGATTACTCTGGCTTGCACTGAGTGGTGAGTTTTGCCTCTGTAGAAAAGAGCTTGTGTAAGCATAAAGAATGGTGATGTTTGATGATTTAACTGTACTTAACAACTTTGCAACTTATAGATACAAGGTATATCTTTTATCTATGCTGGTTTATTCAGCCTTTATGTTTGTACCACAAGGATTGCTGCTGAAATACTGTAACATTAGGTAGTATGAATATTTCTACATTTAAATTTTGGATAGTGATATGCAGCTGATTTGGTAAAGGTTTACTTTAGCGACCACATCATATTCGCCTTCTAGTTTGTAAAATTAGAACTAAAATATTCTAAAATCTTACTATATGCTCTTATATTACAATTACAGTAAATATTTATTAAAACATAAAAGATAATAAAAAAAATCATTTACCTTTTTAAGCATAATTCTGTCCTATGCATACTAGGAATTTGGAGAAGGTGGCAGCATTGCTGTGTCTACTCCAGAAGGCAAATTCTTGGAGGTACGATGAAAATAAAGCTCTGCTGGTACTAGATTGGAATTTCAGCTTACGCTTCGCTCTCATCCACATATTTTCAATATTCTGGGTATGTATGTCTTGGTCTTCGGTCTTCACAGTAAAAATTAGCCCAGTCAATGACTATTTTTTTGCTGATGCCAGTCTCATGCACAATGTATTCTTGGGGCAAATTATGTGACCAAAAATACACTATATTTATAATTGTTCCCAGAGACATATAACTTTAGGAAAAGAAAGACCCCTTTCTGATTGTGCTGCATCAGCGACATATTCTGAATTGCTATCTACAACCATCTATGCCTGCAGAATACATCACCAATGAACACTGCACTGTTGGCATATGGTGTAATTCTTCAGAAGGTGTTTTCTTGCAAGCCATTTGATGTCACTATAAAACTGTACACGTGTGTGTAATTCGAATTTTTGAACTCAGAGGGTGTTTTTTTTTGTAATAAGTGCTATAAATCTAGATAGTTTAAATTCTTAAGTTATAAATGTAGATAGTTTAAATTCTTAATTTTCAAATAATTTAAACTAATTATTTTAATTAATCTAGTGTAATTCTTTCAACTTCTTTAAAATGGTAAATTATTTTTTTTTTACATTTTAATAAATTTTAATGTAATTGTAATATAGTAGCATATATGTAAGATTTTCGAATAATAATTTACTTCTAATTTTGAAAACTAGAGGGCGAACATGATTTTTATGATGTGGTCACTAAAGTAAACCTTTACCGCTGATTCTATTCCATATATATTGTTATGCTCATCCAGGACATGTTTAAATTATTTACATTTGTTTAGCTGACTTGGATGCCACCTGACATTAAACATCAGGAAATAGAATGACACATTTATTTTTATTTTACTTAAGTTGTGAAAATATTTTTTTTATTATGATCATGATGATCACAACACATTCACTATTTGTTTTGTAATATCTGGCTTACTCTTAATGAAATGAACATGGGATAAATAGCCAAATTAGACAATGTTATATATAAATGAGTTAATATATTACTTAAACAAATAATAAACAATTGTCAGTTTGGGTTGGTATTTTTAGATCTAGAGTCTGAAACTACCCTAACACCTCACTGAGCAGTGCCACAGCATGAAACCATTGGTCTGGGGTTTGAGTGTGGTTTCTGATATAGATACTTTAAATGCTTTCTCTTGCTAAGCATTTATCACAAAACTTGTTGAGCAACTAGCAAAGCCCTTTGTTTATATGTTACAAGCTTAAAAAAAGATGTGGGGGTCATGTGATATATGACTATTTTTTATTTTTTATTGACCAAATATAGTTTGCTCTTCCTTTTTTTAAAAAAATAAAACCATTTCGCCAATATTTTTTTCTTTCTTCCTTTTTTTTTTTGTTCCCACACATGTTAAAAAAACAATAGTTTTTTATAGAGTGTCTACGGTTTATTCTGATTAATTTTAAAACATTAATATTTCAATTAAATGTTATAACATAACTTTTTCTTTTAATGATTGAACACATTTGCTGCAGTGTAAATTCAAAACCTTTAATATATTTCTAATACAATCATATTTATAGTCAACCCTCATAAATAGTACATTTCTTTATATTATAAGCTTAATAGAATAGACACACATTTTAATATAGGATAATTTTAACCAATACACTTTTTTTTACAATGATAATTCTAGGGAATGGTCACTTTTGGTCTCAATCCTGAATTAACAACAACACAATCTAATTGTGTAAAGTAGTTTTTTTGAATCCAAAACTGATTTACGAGTAATATTTTTTAATTAACTGAGGTAGTATTTTGGATACGACCACAAATTTACAGAACAAAACTTGGAATAAATCTAACAGATAAATATAGTGTAATAATAAACCATTTAACAGTGATTTAATAATTGCATGTTTATAATAAGTTCTAACACAACATTTAACCAATAGCAATCAAAAAGAGGGCTAATTTACATATAAAAGAATTCAATCTAATTTCAAAATAAACCTTTAAATGTTAAATGTAATATCAATAGTTTTATTACATTCATGTTTCTTTTTTTATTTTTAACATTTAGACTCCAACTTTATAAGCATGTACATTTGATTTAAATTGAATATTACACCTTTGAGTATTTTTCTGATAATTTCAAATTAAAGAAAACTTTTTTTTAAAAATGTTAATAAATCATAACATATATATAGTAACATACTAATTATTTATCAAACGCACAGACAGTATGTATTTAGAAAGAGAAAAACTTTAACCTTTGTCAATGTGCCTTAAACATTTGTATAATAGCCAAACAATGTAGTTTTTGACTATATAAGTAAAAATTTAGAATAAAGATAAGATGGCCACTCTTATCTTTATAATTTTCCTATCTTGTTTTGAAGTTTAAGAGGTCCCTCTATAGTCAAAAACTACATCATTTGGCTATTATACAAACGTTTAAGATGCACGGGGAAAAGGTTAATGCCTTTCACTTTCTAATTATATATATACTAAATACAAGTTGAAGCAAATTTCTCTTTTTTCTTGTTTATATAAATCTTTTTTTCTTTTTTAACTTCAGTTGCTTTAAAACAACTTTTTTTTAATAAAAAAAACTTTCACTTCCTGCTTTAATAAAATATAATTTGTTAGTATTAAATGTAAATTAAGATAAAACTTAAATGATTAATACATTATGATAACAGTCTAAACAATTGTTTTTTAAACTTCACATGATCAACCATTTCTTATGCTTGCTCTTAAATGTTATTAAAACAGGCAAAACTTTCTCTATGTATTGCCACTCAGTGCAAGCCAGAGTAATCAATGGATGTCAGAAGGCTTGTGCATAAAATCTCCATCTAGCGCCTACTCATCCAATATCATCAGACTAGTTTCTGGCTTATGGCCTTCATCAGAGAGGAGCCTTGGATCTGAAAGCACTGCACCTAGATCTTAGGATCTAATGCAACCCTTCAGCAGCCACCTTTTATCTCTACTTAACTACAGAATTATGAGACTTAAATTTAAAATACTATAATATTTTCAATCCAAACTCACTAGCCAGAAACTAGTCTGAGAATATTGGATGAGTAAGCACTAGATGGGGATTTTATGCACAAGCCTTCTGGCATCCATTGATTATTCTGGCTTGCACTGAATGGCAATATGTATAAGGAGTTTTGCCTATTTTAATAACAGTTAAGAGCAAGCATAAGAAGTGGTGATCATGTGATGTTTATTGGCTTAAAACCAATCCTGTCTAATAGGATAGTGGTGGCTGTGGTTATTAAAGAACCAAAGACACCAAAATGTATAGGTACTGAACTGAGTTCAGACCTCTATGACTATATAAGCTAGTGAGCTTGGATTGAAATATAGTGTTTTCAATTTAAGTCTCATAGTTTTGTAGTTAAGTAGAGATAAAAGGTGGCTGATGGAGGGTTGCATTAGGTCCTAAGATCTAGTTGCAGTGCTCTCAGATCCAAGGCTCCTCACTGACAAAGGCCTGAGGATATTGAATGAGTAGGAACTAGATGGGGATTTTATGCACAAGCCTTCTGGCATCCATTGATTACTCTGGCTTGCACTGAGTGGCAATACGTATAGAGAGTTTTGCCTGTTTTTTAAACTTATAAAGCAAAAGTTCTACAGCTTAATTTTGATTTCCCCTGAAATGGAAAATATTAATTAATTCCATTTGTAATGTTATCATAATGTCCTTTAACAATCTCCTGGACTTTGAAATTTGAAGTTTAACTAGTTAATGATCCTGGCACCATATTGAATTTTTTAAAGAAACTGACTTGATACACAATTTTCACAATAATTTCAGTTTTAATAATGTTAGAGCAAAAAACTTTACATTGATGGAAACTAGAAAAACTAAAGAAAACAATAAGGCTAATATAAATAGTGATTACCATTAAAAAGTAAGAAAAAAAAGAAAATTTTCAAAATCTGAAATAATTATTACTTTATTGTTTATTTATAATTTATAATTTATCATTAATTAAGTTTAAATTACATCTTTATTGATAATTTCTTTGTATTAGTGACAAAATTCTCATTCAAACCATATATAAGATTTCTGAGATAATTCATACCTCCAGAATCTCCAAAAATAGTCCCATAAGAATTCTTCATTTTTATCTTGTACCCCAAAAGTTAACAAATCTCAAGGTTTCTATAAGAAAAAAGATTCATACTAATAAAGATACAAAATAAATCATTTCCAGAATGTGAATATGCATTTGTCATCATAGAAATTGGCTTCTTGTTTATCTAAAACTAGAAATTAAATACTACTGACTGTACCAATGATGAAATGAGTTTCAACTCTGAATTTTATATTTTTTGTGTATACCAGTGATGTTTATATTCTTTGTGCAAACCAGTGATACTATCTTGTTATATTGATTGTCCCATAGAGATATAATTTATTTGTATATAGCTGATTTTCTAGTTATAGACTTGAAAATAATATGATGCAAGATGTGGCAAAACTACTAACCCCACAGCATGAGTACCAAGGCATAGGCAAGAATCAGATTTGATTTTTTTTGCCTGCATACAATTCCATGTGATATACATAAGCATTGTGGCTATCATCACACCCATGACTTGAAACCTCTCTTTATTGGTTTTAAGAGTTTATATTTTCACATGGTACTATGCCCAGTAAATTGTGTGATTGCTTTATCAACTACAACTTTTTTGTACATTTGATAATCAGTCTTAAAATTTACATTCCACTGTACCTTATATATATATATATATATATATATAAGGTATAGTGGATATATAAATTGTATAACAAGTAATAATTTATATATATATATATATATATATATAAATTATTACTTGTTATACAAACACTAACATGCAAATGCAAACACAAACACACTCATAAACTACTATGTTGTATTGGAATACAATTATAATTTATATATTACATGCACTAATACAAATGCGAACACATTAATAAATCATAATTTATAAAAATAATAAAACTATGCAAATAATAGAAAAAAAAAAGTAAATTAAATGCTTATGTACCCCAAAGTTACATTATACATAAACCACTACTTATATTTGAATACAAGTACAATTTATATTCTACACACATTAATACAAATGTAATCATATTAATAAACACAATAAATTATAATTTATCAATTAATAACAATATTAAAATAATACTATGCAAATAACAGAAAAATGTAAAATACCAAGAAAATTAAAATTGAATAGTTACAATATTATGTTTTTGTTGGCATGAAGGCCTTGAGTCATCGAGATATTATTAATCCATTTTACTTCAGAGTCTTGCCAAAACAAAAATTGTGCTATTGTTTTCTTCTTGCAATCTATTAAACTAAGCAAAAAATAAAAAAATGAACATACTAAGAAAAATATTAATAAAAAATCTAAATTTAGTGCAATTTTAACATATGATACATAATCTTAAAGAGGAATTCAAACAGCAATGAATGCCAGGATTTCTGTTGAAGTCATGCTTATAGTTTTCACACAATTTAAAAAAGAAAACATTTCAACAAATTAGCTGCTGCTAGTGGGGAAATCATTGCAACTGCTCATGCCATTAAGCATTAGTTCTTTGTTTTAGTTAAAGTTTCATTCAAAAAATAGCATAATTCAGTAGTTGATAGTTTATCCTCTGTTCTAATCAGTCAGCATAATGAAGGTTCAATATAGCTTGAATAAAGTGAAAATCCAGATTTTTTGTGGCTTAATTAAAACATGAATCCAGATTTGTTGTGTTCAAAAAAAACTGAGCATATATAGATTTTTATGACTTGGTTTTTAACATCCTTGGATCTTAGTTTTTAATGCCTTTAATAATATCTTATTTTTGACAATTTTATTGATCTCATTTTATTTTAATTACAAGAATTTCAAAAATACTTTCATTATTTAATTGATTGAACTTGCAAAACACTATAATTATTAAATGTCCTGAATTTTTTGTTTTTGTTTTTGAATCTCACATCTCCAAAATAGGCTTATATTTAAAATTTATTTATTAATTGAGTTGTTTGCAATATATTCTTTGATAAAAGAAAGTTTTAACATAATTTATATAATTTACCAGGTTCTCTTAAATTTAAAATACTTTTAACAAAAACCTGATATTTAATATATTTGGAAGTAAACCAATCTTAACGCATGTGCTGTTTAAATATAAATTGACACACACTCACCTGTAAGCAAAGATTTTAAAAACAAGTAAATTCACTTGTCCTTTAAGCTTATCTATATATAATCCAACTTTTGCCTACCATACATTATTCAGGACTTGAATCTATTATATGCCTGATTTATTAAATGTTGTTCAAATTGTACAAATGTAATTCAAATATTGCAGGAGAGAAATTTTATTTCATTTTTAAATACCTACAAATAATGTATAATAATTCAGAATCTAAACACATTGATAAATATTTATTTGAATTACATTTGTACAATTTGAACATTGTTTAATAAATCTGGTATGTAATAGACTCAAGCCCTGAATAGTGCATGGTAGGCAAAGGTTGGCTTGTATATAGATAAGGTTGAAGGACAAGGAAACTCACTTGTTCTTTAAAATCTTTGCTTATGAGTAAGTGCTTATCAATTTATATTAAAACAGCCTATATGTGAAGATTGTTTTACATCTGAAAATATTACAATAAATATTGTGCTGTATAAAAAATAAATATTTATCAACATGATATTTAATAATTTTAACATATGAACATACTTATTATTATATTTAATATCTTTTTTAATTTTGAATTGCTATAGTTAGCAATCCTTACAATTCTGAACTAACTTATAATCATGTGGAAGACCTTATAACTCACAGTACTGTGCTATATAAAAATAAATATCAATGTATTTAGATTCTAAATTATTATAAGTTAATTGCAGATGGTTAAAAATGAGATAAATTCTCTCTCCTGCAATATTTGAATTATGTTTATACAATTTGAACATCATTTAATAAATCAAGCATATAATAGACTCAATCCCTGAATAATGCACCATAGACAAAGGCTGGCTTATATACAGATAAGCTTAAAGGATTAGGGAATTCACTTGTTCTTTAAAATCTTTGTGTACAGGTAAGCATGTGTCAATTTATATTAAAATAGCATATGTGTGAAGGTTGGTTTATTTTCGAATATATTATAATAAATACTATGCTGTATAAAAAATAAATATTTATCAATATATTTAATAATTTTAACATAGGAATATACTTATTATTATATTTAATATCTTTTTTTTTACTTTTGAATCGCTATAGTTGATAATCCTTAAAACTCTGAACCAACTTATAACTATATGAAAGCCCCTGTAACTGACAGTAAAATGAATAAGACAGTATTCGTTTTGGTATATATATATACACCCCCACTATGAAACAGAAACAGCTTATTTAAGCATTATCTATTAATTCATTATTTAATTAAAGTATAAGATATTTTATAACAACCAAATTCTGAATAGTGAACAATAACAATGATATTGCAAACTATACGATCATAAATCACAAACCAGAATAAGTTTGAATTTTAGTTATCTTAATTCAGATTTTACTTGTTTTATTTCAAATTATGATATCTTGATGTAAAAATAATCATTGACTTTAGAAACAAATTATGAAAAATGAATTATCTTATCACTAGAAAATACTGACATATAAGGTTTTTGCATGAATTTCTATGAATGAATATGGATATTTATCATTTTACAGTATTATTACATTTCATCAGGCTATTTGAAAGCTCAAGTAATCATAAGTCTGATATAAAGTATTAGGAGTATGTTTTGCACTAAAAATGTACTCTATACCATAATAACAAGCAGTAATGAGTACCATATTTAATAAAATATATATCCTTATAGAGATGATAATAGATGGATAACTGAAATCTTAAACTGGATTCCAAGAGATTGTAAAAGACCCAGAAAGAGACCACATGTGAGATGGATGAAATAAGAAAGTGTGCAGGGGTGATGTGGAGAAGAGAAGCTAAAGATCGGAGGAAATGGATTGAACTTGAAGAGACCTTCATCCTGCAGTGGATTGATAATGGTTGATGATGATGATATCTTTATTGTTATTATAGCCATAATATAGTGTATTGTAAAGTATTATACACAGTATGTTCCAGTGAAAAGATGAGTGGTTCTCTATCCAGGCTGCCTGCAATACCAACTATGAATCTATGAATAATTTAGCTATTCACCATAAATATTTTAAGTTGGTAGTGTGTCCAGATCATGAGTCATAACATATAATATGATAGTGTGTTTCATTTTTTAACTCATGCTGGAACAATGCACTAACATTAAATTTTGTTTTTAAATTGGATATGTCAGATTTGTCCTGAACATTATTTTCCCCACAATGAAATCATTTTACTCATTTTGCCTTTATTGCATCTTCTCAGTTTTCTATTTTAACTATGAATAGACATATGCTGGATTGACTCTGTCAAGACACATCTACTTTCAGTTGTGTATCTGTTTTTATATTCTTTATAATGTTAGATATGTACTAATTATATTAAAATATAAAATGCTTCATTATTCAGGAATTTAAGTTCAAATACCAGAAGTGACAGTTGGAGCCATAATTCATGAAATTTGAACTCCAGAATCTCCCATTCTTTCAGTGCACTAAAATACCCTGAGCATTATTATTTATTTATTATGACTAACTGTGCATAATTAATAATGGAAAAAAATACATATTGATAAATAATACATAAACACCATTTCTTCTATACAACTATACAAGCTAATGAGCTTGAATTGAAAACATTATTGTGTTTTCATTTTGGATTCAAAGCTTTAAATTAGCTATTAAGGTATAAGGTGGCTACTGGAAGATCGCATTAGATTCTAAGATCTAGATACAATGTTTTCAGATCCAAGGCTCTGATGAAATCCACAAGCTGGAAACTAATCTGGAGATATTGTATGAGTAGGCACTATATAGGGATTATATGCACAACCTTCTTGCATCCATTGATTACTCTGGCCTGCACTGGTAGTGCTACTATATGGAGAGTTTAGCCTTTGTGTATTGATAAATAAGTTCTTGGCAAGATTATATAAGTCTCTTGTGATAAAAAGCCCCTTAGATCATGAAGCAACAAGTTTTATTTATTTTCAGGCTTTATAATTGAGGGCACGTGATTAAAATACATACATCATGAATACTATCTTATTGCTAATTTAACATTGCTTGATTTAAAGAATTGTTGGAAGCAAGAGTCATTAATTTTTATTCCTGCCATTTTTTGAGAGCTGCACCTAGTAATTAAAAGAGAATTGTATTTTTGTAATAATTAGCAATGGTAACATTATTATAAGATCGCATTTTTATATATTTGTGTCTATATAAGTTAAAAATCTACAGCTGAGTTTATGTAATTAAAATGTTATAATTACAAATATTTCTATTAAATCAAGTTGCGAAAGCAATGGAATGTGAAAATGTAGCATAAAAACATAGCATGCAATTTAAAAATTAATTAGAATTAATATATTTTGAATATTTAAAATAGGTTCTGTTTTCAGTTTTATTAATATAAACTTTATTAAAATTTAATGTATAATTATTAATTTATATAATTATTGAAGTAGTATTTATTTGAATTTATAATTTGTAAAAAATGAAAAATAAGCATTTCAAACAATTGAAAAGTTTTTGACTATAACAGCATTTTAAATTTGCATACTAAATAAAGCGTTATACTGCTTTCTCCACCCTTAGTGGTACAATATAGTGATAGCATATGTATTTGAGACTTAATTAAAGGTCCATGGATTACAGCTTGACTCTGTTTCTTCTAGTGCTTGATTGTCATATGATCACCTAAGTAATAAACCAGTTAATTTCCTTTTTTACTACTTTCTTTCCTTCAATACCTGCATTACTAACAGTAATCTATTTTTGGTGCATATGCTGAATTGATCAAATAATATTTTTATTTGATCTCTACTAGTTCTGTTCAAAAATCAAATATAGCTATAGTTAGCATAAAATTGAAGCCACTAAAATTAATAATTACTGATCTAGTGTTGCCCTTATACAGTTATATAAGCAGGTTTATTTGATTTAAACCTTGAGCTGTTAGACATAGTAATATAAAATATATAAAGGTGGTGTTAAACATATAAACAGATGCCCAATTTTCTTTATTAAAACAGCCAATAGCCATAGTTTAGGGACTTGGATGAGTAATACTATCTAGTATTCAATGATTATTCAGGCTTTCAATAAATGACTCTGAAATAATGTAACAAGAGTAAATTTTTAACTTATACAGTTTTCCAATTGAATTTAAAGACAACAAGCACATCTAGATTATTTAAACCATCTTTAGGAAATATGTTTTGGGTCTCTCAATCTTCCATTTTAAATTGGTCAGTATATAATAAAATTTTATATAACACCAATTACAACTTTATTCATTACTTTTTACAATGCAATTAATTATAAATTTATTTAAACGCACATTAATATATTAAGTAATATTTACTAAGGCTTTAACCTCGATAATATGTGTCTGAAAAATGCGAAGGTAGGGACCTCTACAGGTCTTAACCACAAGCTTACACTGTGAAGCATAAGCTTGTGGTTAACACCTGTAGAGGTCCCTACCTTCACATTTTTCAGATGCATATTATCGAGGTTAATGCAATTAAGTAAAATGTATTCATTTATATTTTTTTACAGTTTCAACTGACTACCAGTCTTCATCAGAGATCCATCAAACTGCTGGTCAGTTGAAACTGTAAGAAAATACAAAGAAATAAATTTTATTTGGTTACATTGTAAAAAAAAATGATATTATGTAGATATATATAAACCAATACATAAAAGAATAAAAAGTAGAAAAAAATTATAAATAATAACATTCCATGGGAAAAGGAACTTGTTTTCATCTTTCAAATCTATAATAAGCTTTGAAATATTTTTAGTACTGCCAGTTATAGCATACAAATATGTAATTAAAGAAAAGCTTTTTTATTAATAATATTAATCTTCATATCAAAACTCATACTATATGTGTTGCTATCAACTGCAGCTTTGAAAATAATACTTCTCTTTTACAGTTTTGTAAATAGAGGAAATTTATAATCATAAAAACAAATAGGATAAAAAAACTTTATGATCAGTTTAATCTTCCCAATCATTCTAAAACAGATTGAGTATCTGTCACAAATAGAGTCATGTATCAGGACCAATAGCTTGGATCTTTTATCTATGAAAATGAAAACTTGCAGTAAATCTTATGGAATTAAAATACTAGATAATATTTTTTACAAATTCTTTTTCACTTCAACAAATTTTTTTACTTCGCACATCTTCATAAAATGTAATAAATATTGGTGGAAACTTTTCGGTTTGTGATAATGCTTAAAAAACAATATATTGCAGAGTATATGTATATAAATTAACTACTGAAACAAAGTTTAAATAAACCAGTTAATTAGCTCTTCCAATATAATGTATAAAGCCCTTTCTATATAAATTCCAAATGAAAGATTAACCAGGTTTTAATGTGTGAAATAATTGTAATGCATTGTAATTCATTACAATATTTAATTTGTCATATCAATATGATAAGAATACTTAATCAATGATTTGATTGGTTGGTTTGTTTAAACTTTACTTAAATGGTTAATTTATATATTATTTCTGGTTTATCAATGTATGAGTCTACATATCATAGCATAGTTCTAATTTTTGTTATTTGCTAGATCATGTGTTTTCAGCTTGTTTTATTAATTTTATGTTGTCTTGGTTACATCATAGCTGAGAAATGTATATCTAGATTATTACATGAAATTCCCTTTTATATTTAATGTTTATACATATATGTAAATTAATAACTTACCTGCTAAAAATACATGTAATAGTTTTAAATTTAAACATTCTATAATAAATAGACAATGTTCTAATATTAATATGCACAATCTCTCAAAAATCATGTGACAGCTGATTCTTGTCCATATGGAATATTTGTGTACAAATTTTATTTTTATTGTTTTTATAATTTAGAACTATTATATATATAAAGAGTTGATAGCATGCAGATAAATTCTTCTTTAATAATTTTTTTTATATTTTTATTATATAAATGCTTTAAAGTAGATCATTTATTTAGATAAGCACATTATTTTTTATTTATTATTACCTAATGATTTTTTAATCATCATCTAACAATTGATTAAATAATGAAATGACAAAATGAAAACTAAATTCAAAATTACTTCCTGTTTTTCTGATCAAAAAAAAAAACTGTATCATATTTATGTAGAACTTAACCTGGTGGTTATTGGTCATGTTATTTTTGTCCCTATACATATTATTGAATAGATAATCAATTGAATCCTTAAGGATATAGTATCAGTAGTGGCATTTAAAATATCATCTATTAATTACAAATGCATTTAGTTCAATTGTGTTGATTTTAAGTAAAACTCTTTCAAAGTATATTCCCATGTAATATTATAGGAACAGATGATAGCTCAATGAGGAAAGCAATATTTCTAATTAGCAAAACAAAATTGTTGTTTCCATCACAATTATCTCATAATGAAATATTTGATGTGATTTTTAATTCCATTGGTAATCTAAAGATGATACTCCTGACCAGATATTTAGAATAGACAAGAAGGAGTATACTTTTGATATTAGGCCAAGCCCAATCCTGATAGTAACAATTCTTCTGACTTTATTTGGGAGATTTTAACTATTCATGTAGAAATTTCCAAGCTTCATTAAGAACTTGAGATACAGATAAATCATTTTGCTCATCCCAAATTAATCTGTTAGCCTAAATTTGTGATTATTGCAGATATACCCATAACATCCATTAATCAAAATTACTATGCAGTGACAATGTACTTGCATTTAGAATCAAGCATGTAAATAATCATTATAAGAGTGCAGTCTGAAAGTATTTAATATATATGACAAGTTAAAAATAAATCTAAAATTCTATTTCCTATAGACAATATAGTGGTTTTACACATATTGAGACATTCATTCATACTATGATAATGAAAAACATCATCTTCATCATTAAATATATACAAAAAGTAGATTTCACATAACAAACTAGGCTAGAAGTCTTCAATTTTTTTTTTGTTGCTATTTCTCTACTTATTAATAATTCTCTTCATTTTTTTCTCTTCATTTTCCCCCCATTTTTTAATTCTCCATAACACCTTCCAATATATCTATCTTACATATATATTAAATCTTAAAGTATATGCTCCAAAACAATATTTCTTCTGCCTCATAATTTTCTCAATAAATAATCTTTGTTTAAATTTACAGGTATTAATATTTTCATATTTTTAATAACATTTTTACAACTTATGTCTTTCATTTCTTTTCAGATCCATATCTTCAAAATCTTCATATTTTTTCTTTTATTTTTATAATTAGTCATCAAGTTTTAATGTAATTTAAATAGACCATGACATACTTTTTGCTTTTTATAAAAACCTAAATTAGTTGTTGTTTATATCCTATAATTTATTTCTCATTATTTTTTATCAACAACTATTCAACTTCATAACTATTTAAAAACATAAAAAATAATTAAATTGTTAGTGCTTAGAAGGTCATGTGATGTTCAAGTATATAAAGTGACAGATTGGGGGCTTTTAACTCTTGATTGCACCACTTTACCACTGTGCTAAACCACAGAGGGTTTTAAAACATTATACTGATATCTAAACTCCTGTATAATATTTAGTTTAACATTTTCATCTTACCACATATTCTCATTGCTACAAATAATATTCAAAAAAAAAATATTCAAGAAATATAAATTATGCACCCATGTGTATCTATGTCTCATACAGAGAAGAAAAAATCAGTAATAATAGTAATATTTAACTGAATGCACTTTCAGTACTGAGTATTGAAAAGGTGCTCAGCTAAATATTACTATTATTATTGAATTCTTCTTCTGTGTGACTCATAGATATATGTGTGTATATAATTTACATTATAGACAGAGTTATTGATTTATTTATTCAAAAATATCTATAAATTAATAACCCTAATTGTAGTGAGCTGCCTGCTTTTTTTCTTTTATCTTAGTAAAATTTGGGTTTATAATCAGAAAGTAAAAGATCTATTGATGAAATATGAAAAAAAATCATAATCCAAAGAAGTCTTGCAATTAAGGATTTTGAATGAATGGTGTTTACCTGCATAATGAACTTTTGACTGTTCAGCTTTAATTGTATCATTTTAAAGATAAAGCTTTTTAAGTATATAATCTAAGTATACATTAAGCAAAACAAAAGGTATATACCATCTTTAGAGATCATACAATAAAAGTTGTAAAGGAAAAAGTGATATAAGTTATAGTTCATATATCTTCCTGTCAATATTCGTCATATATCTAATCTCTAAGTTATGCAAGTTGGTGCATACTGAAGACATAACATTATGGCAGTTAAAATTAGTTATGATTACTGAATTCAATCACTCTCGTCCAAAAATATAATTTCTTCACATTATCAAATATGTAATATATAGGGTATATGAGCACAGACTTTCACACAACCTACCACTCTCCACACTATCTCATAACACTGATACCCTTGAACACATATATGTTGAAAAGATAAATAATCACCAATATATGTATTTAATGCTAAACTAGCAATCATCAGTTGGTCCAGATTATCATCTCTACACATATATGCTATAAGTGCTCAGATATATATTAAGATAGCCAATCCTCATACTTTAATGGACAGGCTTCAATCTACTCCACACTCCAACTCTTCAACCGTCCATCCAATTGAAAATCTGATGATGGAATGCTCAAAGGCCACCCTTTGATAAATTTAAAAACAAGTCACATGATCATTGGTGTAGTGAAAGAGTAGCAGACACTAGAGTTCAATATCCATGTATCGCTGCCAAGTCTGTTATTGCCAATATTTAAATTTCATATGAACTCCTGAGTAATAAGCCATTTGATATATGTTAGCACAAAGAGACTATCATATAAAATTAACATATTAATAAAACTACTGGATATCTCTGAGCTTGACTTTATTTACTGAAAATGAATTTAGTAGTTAGAATTTCAAATTTTATATTTTCTTTTTATGAAATGACACAAAACATCAAAAAAAAAATGTATATTTTTTATAAATATATTACAGAAAATAATATGTATTTCTCTTTAAATAAAAATGAAATGTAATAAATATAACAGATAATTATATACATTTGTATATACATATTTATTATTAAAAAAAGAGATGGTATGAAAGTTGTGGAAATGTTCTACAAAAAATTATATACTAATAAAAAACAAGAAAACTAAGTACTTACTACAATTATTGCATATGAATGGCCCAGAATTTTAAATAAAATGGTGATATATACTATGAAATCTATGAAGAGGGTGTAAGCTCCATAAAAAAATGGAATTATAATTGACATTTTAGAAGAAGCTGATTCAGAAATAGAAAAATTGTGGCAAAGTTATGTAACATATGTCTAAATGTTAAAAATATACCAAATGACTGGAAAAATTTAGTAGTGATAATGATATTTAAGAAAGGTGATAAAGAAGATATTATAAATTACAGATATATCAATCTTCTGTTTGTTCTATAGAAAATCTTTATCAGAATAATTGCAACTTATCTAAAAATATTTTGGATTTTAACTAACCCAAAGAACATACTGAATTTAGACAATTTTACTAGTTTAATGGCAGTAAAATTCTTACGAAATCTGCTAGACAGTTGAAACTATTAAAATAAACAGTTCAATAGAATGCAATGTAATTTAAAAGTGAAAAAAAAAGGGTATAAAATTTGATCTATTTGATATTTTTATATTCTAGATGTGTCTGTGTATTATAATGTGCAAATAGGATATATCTTTTGATTTTTAACAGCCTTTGTATAATCTATTTATTTATTATTATTATTTTATAAGCATATTAACTTAATAACATTGATGCATTTAATAAAGAAAATAGAATAAAAAGTAGAAAAGAATATTGTTTTAGATTAATGTTTTTAATTACAAATATTTCAAAATAAAGTTGATCAGCATAAATAATGGAGATAATTTGACTTTTTTCTATTTTTTTAAGTGGGTTTTTTTTTTTTTTTGTGACTTTTTAATGCAAATAAATACTGGGATTACTAATAAACAATATCTGTACCACTGAATGATTTGAGTTAAAGACAAGAAAAGTATGTTGCTGATTTTTTTATTATCACCCTTTACAATTACAATTATTATTATTGTTGTTGTTGTTGTTATTATTATTATTATTATTATTATTATTATTATTATGATGATGATGATGATGATATGATGATGATGATGATGATGAAACATCAAGATCTCAATTCCTAGAATCATTAGAAAAGCATTTTTCTAATTTTTCGAGTTTTTTTTTTTAAATATAGTATATTGGAGCAATTTTGGATTTCTTTATCTTGATCCAGTTTGAAATAATGCTTTGATGTTTTCACGATTGCAATGAATTGTTACTATATTTCTGCTGCTCAATTTAAATACTAATAATAAGATATTAAGAAAAAAAAACAAAATATACAAAAGAAAACTAGCAAATAGAAAAAAAAAACAATAAAGATAAAGGGAAAAAAAGATGTCACCCCCTCATAAAAAAGAATTATTAAAAAGAGATGCTAAAACCCATTGTGATTTTAAAATATGTTGAAAGATGTGATCAATAAATTAAGAAAATATAGCATATCTGCTTTATTTATTCTATTTTCACTAGTTCATGTGGAGTTATAATCAACTGAATTTTAAATGTATTGTATTTTATCATTCCATATGAGCTCAAACATTATTATAAAATCATATCTTCATTGAATTGGACATATAATGAATGATACAAAATATTATTAAAAAATTATCATTATATTAATAAACTTATAATGAATTTAAATATAGTTTCATGGGAGAGAACAAATATTCTTTATATAATAAAAATTATATCAAAGATATTCTAAAGAAGTGCATTATTGATTGCCTTCTTTGGTAAGATTGTGGCTGATGTTAGAATATCATGAATAGCTAGCTACTAAAGTAGAATGTGGCTTTGGTGGCCAGATGGTTAGCACAGTTATCCCAGGGTTCGCTTCCCGGCCGACGCTGTGACACATTAAAAAAAAAAAAAAATAGAATGTGATGTTTTTTTCAGAAAAAAAGTGTTGAGTGCAAAAAATGTTAAGAGATTGACATTCCAAAATACCAGAAAGTGTTCTGTATATAGATTTATTTGTAGTTCATATATTGCTTTATATAATCTATAATCATCACAAAAGTTATCTCTAATGTATTATCATTAAGTGGCTGGTGAAGATGGTGATTATATCGTTCTGTTCATATTTTTCTAATATTCAAATTCTTAAACATTATATATGTGCGAATAAAATGTTACTAGTTTAAGCTAAAAAAACATGACCGCCCTCTTTTTTCTTTGAGATACATCATTAATTGAACGTATATAGTGCATAATTATATTTTACAATTTCCCCCCTTAGCAAAGCACGTTTGCAGATCAATGTTTTAGCAGTGAGGGGGGAAAACTTTTTTTTTCCCCAAAGCTAAATAATATAGTAAGTTCCTTGTGAGAATACAAATATTTTATTTATGAACTATTACAAATCATTAAACAATAGTTTGTTTCATTTAATGAACTTTTAATGAAATTAGAGCCGTGAATTGACTTACTGATAAATTAACTGCCGCATACATGTAAATTATTTATACATTTATTTTTTTATTCTATTATCTTTATCTTTTCATTTTTTATCATTCTCAGAAAATTGTTTTATTTTATTATGGATTACATTTTCATATGTTGGTCTTATATGAATGTGTAAAACAAATGCGAGTTTGAGAGTGGATCTTCCTGGATATTGTTGCCATAGCAACACACAAGGCAATTAATTCATAACACGCTACGAGCTGAGAACTGTGAAGAACATCATTTCTAAAACTAAGGCTCTAATGTGTTAGCATCCAAGTAAACATCCTTTTTGTAATATTTAAAGACAGTACAATTTATAAGTAATTTAGGAAATTATTTCGTTCTGGATTACGAGGTCGGAAAAAGAACCGGAGAAAATCTAAATGTCTATTGTGTTTCGCTTTTACGATGAATGAAATGCTTAACGACCTGACATCGTGTGTATTTTGGATTTTGTACTTGGGTTTTATTCCACTTTTAATTTATCCTTAGCAATCTTTTTTGGCTATTGAGTGTATTTGCTTTTTTTTTTTTTTTTCGATCTCTCCAGCGCCAAATTGTTTATCTTTTTATAAGGAAGATTTCGAATTTAAGGTATGTTCTTTTGTTTTACTATCCTCCCTCTCCTTTCATTAATTTGTAATAGTAGTAGTTGATTAATGTAGTCTGCGGAAAATAATTCGCATCAACAATTATTTCATATACAAACAGCTGCTTTTAATTTTAATTTTAAACTAGGTGGATTATTTTTACTTTATTTATAATCAACCTTTCGTTGTTTGCCCATTTTCTTTTTTATACTTAATTTCTATTGTTCGTGCGTGTGTGTGTTTGAGAGAGAGAGAAAGAGAGAGAGAGAGAGAGAGAGAGAGAGAGAGAGAGAGAGAGAGAGAGAGAGAGAGAGAGAGAGAGAGAGAGAGAGAGAGAGAGAGAGAGAGAGAGAGAGAGAAGGTAGATTATATATATAGGCAAAGTGAATTAAAAATAGGCAACGATAAATTTAAATATCGTCAGGAATACAAATATGGCTTATAAAGCACTGCTATAAGAGTTGATACTCTAAAGATTAAAAAAGTGCTGCCTGCAATGGACTTAAAATAGGCCCTTGTGGAATAATGACTTATCCAATATCTATTTAAAGAGAATCAACTTTCAAATGCGATTGAATTTCTTTGCGCGAATGTTCCAAAAATATTTATATGACTAATGTTAGAATGTTGATGCATTCTGCTGTTTTAATATAAAATTATCGCTGTTTTCATGAGTTATAATTCCCATGTATGAAACAGATTTATTTAAAGCATGTATAGTATTAGTATCTTATTAATATCTTTCCCTTAATGTTCTTTAAGATCTTCTTTGAGATGGTTAGCAGCAGTTTCTATTATTTTGTGGAATGGTTTGTTAATTGTCCTATTGTTGGACAATCAATTGGAAATCATTGTGGTATCTGACTGCTGGTCAGAAGTTAGACTGTTATTCTATACATAATGCATTTTGATGATGCATGGGATTTGTTTTACATATAACTTTAACAAACTAGAATAAATTATGTTAAGGAGATAGAAAATAGTGGCAAATTCCCATTACCGATGATAACGTTATCATACAATCATAGTACGCATTGTATAGTTATGCCAACTTCCCCCCAGACAAAAAACTTATACATACAATAGCTATTTCTGATTCTCTAAAAGTTTGTAGTGATGGCATTTTGCTTATACATACATGTTAGACCATTGTCTTTTAAGAAAAATTCAATTTTTACATCTTTGAATTTTTCTATTACTAATAATTGTTTAAAGGTCATAGCTGAACGCAACATTTTGTAAAATATTATTCTCTCTTTAGTTAGCATACAAAAATTATATATTGTGACCTTCAGGTTTATGAATAATGTATTTATGACTATGCTTTAATCGAATAGACTAAATAGATCTTTACAGAATAACCTGCTTGACTAGATCATTTTATATTCAGTATCACTAAATTCTAAGGTCACGTGTTCAATTCCTGTGCTAGATGTTACTAGTCAGACCAGCAACATCTGAAGAAAAGGAAATAATACCACTCAGAATATACTAACCTGTATCAATATATTTTGAAAGATATAGCTAAAGTTTGAATTTTTTTTTTTTAATATTTCATTTCAATTAGATGATGAAATTAATTACTCTAACATATAACTAAAAATGATTTTGCTATTTTTTTTAATAATTTGGCAATCATTTTTAGCTTTTGATTAATTACAATTTTTCACCACAGTATGTTACATTTGACCATTTTCTCTCTCTTATATAATGCCAACTTCTCCAAAGGTCAAGCAGTGTTCAAACAATGAAATTTCATACAGACACAATAACTACACTAAAATGTCAATCTAAAACTTTTCTACCTCTCTTTTCTTGGTTAGAAATTAATCGAGGAATCTTTAGCAATGACTACTTTTATCACTGGATCAATGTGCTCAGAAAAACTTAAATGATAAAAATAGTAATAATAACTTTGATAATCAAAAACTGGCCACTAAATTTACTGTGCAATTTTAAAATGATATTTTGAGTCAAGTTGTGAAATAGGTGATATTTTCTATATGACTATTTCACCTCAAAATCAATGGTAACACATAAATTTGGCTTTTTACAATAATGACTAATCTCTGCTCTAGAATTATCTCTTGTAAACATGAGTAATTAATGGTTTATCTAATGATATTGATAAGGACATCTTTAAAGTAGATTAAGTTATTGAACTTCATCAGCCCTATGTTATTTGGTATGAACAAAGGCAAAACTCTCCATTCAGTAGTGCCACCCTGTGCCAAACAGAGTAATCAATGGATGCCAGAAGGCTTGTGCATAAAATCCCTATCTAGTGCCTACTCATCCAATATCCCCAGACTAGTTTCTGGCTTGTGGCCATCATCAGTGAGGAGCCTTGGATCTGAGAGCACTGCACCCAGAAACTATTATGGGATATTGGATGAGTAGGCACTAGATAGGGATTTTATGCACAAGCCTTCTGGCATCTATTGATTACTCTGTTTGGCACAGGGTGGCACTACTGTATGGAGAGTTTTGCCTTTGTTTACAATTATGTGCTAGTATAGAGATGGTGATCATGTGATGTTATTTTGGTATAGTTGGTAGATGGTCTAACATGGATTAGGAGGTCCCAGGATTGATTCTGGCACTTGCTGATTTGGCACTCAAACTTCTTATGATCTTCTAAGCAATAAGGCCATATGCTTTTTTAATCATTGAAAAGCAGTAGATTATATATATAAACCAACAGCCATCTTTACCTTTTTTAATACTATTCAAGCTAATACTTTGAATGTTTTCAATGTTTAAGATTTTGAACTGAAATGAAGTTACGAGCCTTAAGAAAAAGTATATATTTTAGATGATCTCAATTATATATTAAATACAAAATCTTTGATCCTTAGGAAAAGGAATCATTTATGCCCAGAAAAGCATCTCATGACTGCCCCTAGTTTACATTTAACATCTTGTGAATAATAATTAACTCTACTACATTATTCTAAACCTATGTATTATAAGCATAAACAAACATCAATGGCTCTACAGTAGAATGATAGAGAGGAGTTTCTTTTCTTAATGCTGATGTTTAATGTAAACTAGGAGTGTCATGTAATGCTTTAATTGTCGATTGTGATATATCAGAGTTAGAAAAACTCAATGTGTGAAATGGTAATCTCATGAATATCATGCATTCATTTTAATGGCTTAACAAAAACTCATTTTTATGAAGTTATTAAGATTAATATAAGATATTAGCTATCAAATAAAGAACAATTTTTAGCAAATCATTAATTGGATATAATAATAAAATAGATATGTTTGATTTCAAGTATTGCTTTTTTAAAAGACTTTTTGACACCATTGGATTAGCACTGTATAAAATAATACAACTAAATATACAAAAATATAGGTTACATTTAGAGCAATACCCCTTCCCCCAATAATATTACCAATGAAAAAATCAATTCACTTTTGTCTGCTAGATAAAGCCTTGTATGGATACAATATTAGAACAATTATAACTATAAGAATGAATACCAAATCAGGAAAGTTCTTACTGCAGCTGCACTAAGGATTATATTTTTATTAGTGATGACAATTCTATTGTTATATATATATATATATATATATATATATATATATATATATATATATAGACTGTTCAGAGTCAACAAATTTGTATTTCAAATGATAATATATATATACAATGAAAATAAAGGAAAAAATGGGCATATCTTCATGTAATAAATAGAGATATGATTAGCTAAGAAACTATCAATTAAGCTAAACTACTTTGCTTTAATACCTAACAATAATTTTTTGACTCTAGATAAACTAGAAACAAATGATGATCCAAGTCAAAAAAGCTATCATTGAATAATACAACAAAGTCATTTAGCATAAGGTTGTCAATAGGGATTGATGGATTTCTAGCAACACTATTGGTGAATATATCTCTATTTCCTTTTTTAACATCATAATTAATCCATGACATTATTTAATGCCTTATAGAGCATTTATCTTTTTTTCAAAACATTTTTAGTTCACATCTCTCTTAAGATGTTAAAGATAATTCATTCTTCATGTCAACAGAAATACAAACCAATTAGTCTGCATTTTATTCTTAATAATTGGCATTACAATAGAACATTTAATCCAGTGAGACCAAATAGACTTTTCATAACATTTCTTTTGTAATTAAAACTATGTTTAATGGCTCAAAATTTACTTTCACTAATCTTTAATTTACTCTGATTGTATAAAAAATAGATCTGTTTGAAAAGGATAAAAAAAAAAGGTAAGGTTACACAAACCTGGTTGTGTTAACATCAGTGCTATCTTTTAAACTCAGGGTGAAACTGTGAGTTTTTGCCAAGTGATTGGACTTTAGCCAAAGTCTAGCCAGCCATCTAATATAATTTTGCTTCATATTTCAAGGTGTTGGTGCTTTGAACTCACACTCATGTATAAATGTAGCATGATGCAACCTTTTAATAATTTTTGCAAAAAATTGAATTTGTTTTTATAAGCAGCAATTTATTTTATATTATTTTACTCCAGAGATATCTAGTGTAAACTTAAAGAAGCCCATAAATATAAGAAATTTGTCTGAGATGTGGATATAGCACTGCTGTCTATGATCCATTTACAACTTAAGCTTTTAATAGATGGCTTAGAGAAGGATAAACATTACTTTTTCTAAAAGCATATATTGAGTGCTATATTTTTCTAAGGATTGTTTTTTTAATTGCTTTATCAGGCTTGTAATAATGCTAATCATTTAGTTAGTGTTCTATAGATTATTTGACATTGTGGACCCAAAGGTCAATGTTGGCACAATATTTTATTTATTCGACAGATGTTTTTTCCATGAAAAACAATTTTAGAATTTTTACCTTTGAGTCTATGACTCTATTTATCAATAGTATTTTGTCCTATGGGCAGGTCCAGAGAATAATCACATCATCAATTCATCCATTCTTTTCCATTCCATTCTGTTCATTGCCCAGCTCTTCAATTACACATAACTCTTCCCATCTCTTATATCATTCAACAATGTCAATCTTTTCCATTTTTCTTTTTATTTTGACTTACCATTCTCTCCAAAACATCTTTCATTATATTATAATTTTTTTTAATATATGTCCAATCCAGTTTATCTTTCTGATTTCTCCAATCAATCTTCTTTTTTCGTTTACTCTTTTCAAAATGACATTTGTTATTTTATTTGTTATTTTATTTATTCAACTGATTTTTTTCCATTCTTCTCTATGTCCACATCTCACAAGCTTCCAATCTGCTCATTAGTTTATTGCTCATTGCCCACATTTTACAACCATATAATAGTACACTCTACACATAACATTTAATTAATATTTTTCTTAATTCTCTCTTCAAAAGAAAATAAAATATTTTATTTCTTTAATAAATGCCTCCTTTGCTAATGCTATTCTTCTTTTAACTTCATTTTCACTTCTTCCATCCTCACTCAACCAACTAATCAAATATTTAAATCTCTTTACCTGTTGAACTATGTTATCATGGATTTCAATTTGCAGTCTTTTTGCATTCCTTCATATCTATAAACACTTAGTTCTTCTCAATATTGTTAATCTTTATTCCATATTCCATACACCCTTCCTCTAATTTATTCAGAAGACACTTTTCATTCACAACTATATGAGCTACCATCATACCAAAAAACATAGGGGTTTAACTTTGCCTCCCATAATAATGTCTGGTATTGATTATTTGTTAATTTTAAATTAATAAGTTGCTATCCTATTGATGAGTTAAAAGTTTGGAGAAATTGATCAGATAGTACTTCTAGCTTATACTTTAATCATTTTATAACATATATTATAAATGAGCAAAATTTATTATATTGAGAAAATATAAAATTAAAACATTATTATTATTTTTAATAACTTAAATAATTTTAAAAGTAGGTGTCAAACTTTGAATAAACTTTTGTAACTTCCTTATTGTCGTTTAAAAACTATTGTTCCAGACAATCTGAAAAAAAGTATCGTTTTCTATTTAAAATTTATTGCAGGTTTTTAGAAAGTAAATTGTCAATTAAAATTTTCACTTCCAGTGAAATAAAGGTTAACAAGTAAATTAATGTATGTGAGACAGTTAATAATTTTTATTAGTCATTCATTAGACTAGAGATTATCCACTTAATGAATAATATTTCTGTAGTGTAATGCAAGGTATGTAATAGTTTCTATCTGATTTTAACTCCTTGTGGATGAATGTAATCATAGACATATGGCAAAAGATGTGAAAAGAGATGTATGATCCAAGTTGTACATTTCATGCTGAACCAACACTAATCAGTTGGCCCTAATCACAGCCTCTAACACATATCTTTATCATTGTTCAGTATATATATATATAGAGAGAGATAGAAAAAGAAAGACAGACAGATAGATAAACAGCCAATTACTATAGTTTAATTGATAGGTGCCAAACATACTGCCCTCACAACTTTGACACAAACTATTTGATGAAAGTTTATTAATAATTTTTATTAGTCATTCATTAGACTAGAGATTATCCACTTAATGAATAATATGTCTGTAGTGTAATGCAAGGTATGTAATAGTTTCTATCTGATTTTAACTCCTTGTGGATGAATGTAATCATAGACATATGGCAAAAGATGTGAAAAGAGATGTATGATCCAAGTTGTACATTTCATGCTGAACCAACACTGATCAGTTGGCCCTAATCACAGCCTCTAACACATATCTTTATCATTGTTCAGTATATATATAGAGAGATAGAAAAAGAAAGACAGACAGATAGATAAACAGCCAATTACTATAGTTTAATTGATAGGTGCCAAACATACTGCCCTCACAACTTTGACACAAACCATTTGATGAAAGTTTATTAATAATTTTTATTAGTCATTCATTAGACTAGAGATTATCCACTTAATGAATAATATGTCTGTAGTGTAATGCAAGGTATGTAATAGTTTCTATCTGATTTTAACTCCTTGTGGATGAATGTAATCATAGACATATGGTAAAAGATGTGAAAAGAGATGTATGATCCAAGTTGTACATTTCATGCTGAACCAACACTGATCAGTTGGCCCTAATCACAGCCTCTAACACATATTTTTATCATTGTTCAATATATATATATGTAGAGAGAGATAGAAAAAGAAAGACAGACAGATAGATAAACAGCCAATTACTATAGTTTAATTGATAGGTGTCAAACATACTGCCCTCACAACTTTGACACAAACCATTTGATGAAAGTTTATTAATAATTTTTATTAGTCATTCATTAGACTAGAGATTATCCACTTAATGAATAATATTTCTGTAATGTCATTTTCACTACACCACTCTCATGCAAGGTAATGATTGTTTTCTATCTACTTTTAACACCTTGTGTGGGTGGAAAGTGTAATCATAAACATATGACCCAAGACATGTGAAACAAATGTACGATCCCCAAAATGCACATTTCATGCTGAATGAGCACCCATCAGTTGACCCAGATTATAATCTCTTGCACATATTTTTATCATTGTTCAGTAGATATGGATAGCCAATTAGTACAATTTAATTGATTTTTTTAATATGTCAAAGCATTGACTGGAAGCAAACCTGGGCCAGCTGCTTAGAAGGCAACTATGCTAATGGCTAGGCCACCAACACTTGACATACAATTTAATTGATTAGTGTTAAACTTATTGCCTCCACAACTTTGACACTAACCACTTAATGGAAATATAAATAATTTTTATTAGTCAATTCATTAGTCTAGAGATTATCCACTTAATTAATAATATTTGTGTAGAGTAATTTTTACTACACCACTCTGATGAAAAGTAGGGACTAGTTTCTATCCACTTTTAATACCTTTTGAGGAGTGGAATCATAAACATATGTCCAAAAACATATATGGGGATCATATATCCTTTTCACACCTTTAGTCATATGTTTATGATCACACTCTTCTACAAGGTGTTAAAAGTGGTTAGAAACCAGTCTCTATCTTGCATGAGAGTGGTGTAGTGAAAATTACACTACAGAAATATTATTCATTGGGTGATACTGTTGTTTTTTAAACTAGTATAAATACAATAATACTTAGTTTTTATATAGTATAAGAACCTCTTATACATTGTTCCAATTAGAAAAAAACAAATGGCTTTGCAGTCAGGAATATATAAGAAGTTTGAGTGTTGGAATTGCCACATCTGGAATTGATAGGATAACATTACACTCAAAAAATTGATCCTCTACAACTCCACTAAACTACACAAGGAACTGTCAAACTCATTGATTTATTTGCAAAATGTCCAAAAAATGTTAAGCTCTCCTAAGATCTTTTTGCAGAGGATAAAATATAAGCAAATTAGGGCTTAAAATGTATGATTAATTTTTAATATGGATAAATGTTTAACTGAATAGAATTTATAACAAAATTAAATTATTTTTTTATTATAATTACTATTTTAAATGTTCATAAAATTACTAAAAATAATCAAAGGCCTTTGAAAGCATTAAGACACTAAAATAAGAAATAAAAAATTGTGTTTGTATTAGACCTGCTGCTCTTGTTTGTGATGACAGTTAATCACTTTTATTTTTGAGGATATCTTAAGGTATATATATATATATTATTTTAAAATAAAGTAGCACTAATTTGTACATACATGTGTATATTATGTATGTATCTATTTTCATCAATTAATGCAAGAAAGGCATGTCTCCATACAGTAGCACCACTCAGTGCAAGCCAGAGTAGTCAATGGGTGCATTGGGTGACACTACTGTGTGGCAAGTTTTGCCTGTTTTAATTGCTTGTATAAGCAAAAGAAATAGTGATCATGTGATGTTTAGTGGTTAATTAATTATTTTTATTGACATATTAATTTGCATACATAATTTTAAATGCATACAATTCAATAATTATTTAGTGCAGTATCTATCTGTAATTAGTTAGAAGGAAATTAATCTGCACATGTGCTGTTGAAATATCAGTCACATAATAGAATCAAGTCCTGAATTAACCAGGGTCAGTAAAGGTTGGTTCATATATAAATAGGCTTTAAGTTTTTACTGATGGGTGAGTATATGGAGATTTATGCATTAAAAACTACCAGTACACCTGTGAAGATTAATTTCATTCAGAATAACTATAATTTTAAATGATATATTATAAGCTTGCATAAACTATTAAAAATGTATATATTGCATATATTATATATACCTATACTGTATATAAATTAAAAATTTATGATGTAATATGCTTTTTTAAAATTATGTTCAGTGATTTCTTAATGTTAGTACATAGTTTTTTAATAGTGGTATATGCAAACTGTACTATATGTTCATTAAATATTTCTGTATTATACAGTATATGTATGTATGTACATTTAAAATATAAATTATTTTGACATTTCCCACGAATTTTGAATATTCTTAGTAGATCTTAAAATTAAATGGTGTAGATGACAGAGTTCTACTGCATCTAAAAAAGTATAAAATTGATAAATATGTTAAAATAGCTATGAAATTTGTGGCAAAGAAATACAAATAAGAAAATTATCTTTAATATGAAAATAACAGATATCTATTTCTATGAATTATATTCGTCAGAAATTGTTTTATAAAAAAAAGTAGAATGGTCATTAATATAATAAGAAACCTATTGTTTGTATTAATGTTATTATTAATGTCAAATAAGATTTATCCTAATATATATGATTATATGATCATAAGATTAATAGGTATGTCTTTAGTTTGCTGAATGATATGATATTATATCTACTAGTGGAAGAATATAACTTTACTGAATTGGACATATGAAGTCAATGAATAGTATCAGATTTCGGACAACAAAAAATTATAATAAAATTGAGCATGGTATTCATTGAAGATACAGATTTTATTTATATTTAAAAGATTATCTCTAAAATACTCTAAATAATTTTTTAATTAATTGTTTTTACAAGAACATATGGATGAAAATAAGATGTAATAAAGATGTACAATTAGTCAAAATGTTGAAGTCATTCAGAGAGAAATGTTTTTTTTTTTCAAAAAAAGATTAAAAGACAGCATTACAAGTTATATGATAAGTAAATTAAACAATCAGTGTTTATGTTGACCTATTTATAATTCACAGATTGATTTGCATAATCATTTTAAAACTCATCTTTAATTTTTATTCTTTACATTTTTATCCTTTTTGAAATTAAGATAATTATATTCAATGATTGACATCTTAATATAAAGCTCTGGATAGAGATAAAAATATATCATATAATTGGCTAAACTTATGCAGAACATGTAAAAAATTTAAACCATTTTTGGATAATTCAGCTAATGCTTTTATAAAAGCTTATAGAAACAATTAAGGCAACTATGGTGATAAATGGAACCATTATCTTTTCATTGTAATCAAATATTTAGTGTCTTTAGGATCCGATCAAAATAACCTCTAAAATTTTTTTTGACATAAGGTTAGATAAATTATTTTTATATAGAATCTGATAGATTGTACAAATAGCTAAAATAGAAAATATTGGAAAGTGATAAACCATCATGGTGTAGACAATCTAATGGTAACAGAGGACAGTCAAATATTCTATTCATAGAACAAATAAATGTAATGTTCTTGACCTATTCTAAAATAGTGATAATTAAATATATTAAATATCTGATGTAAATGTAGAAGTGGTATTTTACTATCATAACTTCATATTTCTAACTAAAGTTGGATAGATTCAAAAATTTTGTCTCATTTTATTTGGAATTAGGACTGGCCCATAGTCCACTTAGTTATCTATCTAAATAGATATTTTTGTCTAGATGATAAAGTAAGAGCAAAAGATACAGGCAAGCCTCATTTGTGGCTTTTCTATGGGAGATTTTAAGCAAAATTTTTGTCCTATAGTGAGATATTGAAAGACTTTTATGCCTTTTATCCTTTACTGTAGATTCAATTAGAGAAATATTGTAAAAAAAAAAAAAAAAAAGCTTATAATTCAGCTCTAATAATGATTTTATTATATAAGACTGGCAATTTTTATTGGTAGTGGCAAAGGTATCTTCTTTTTAGAAATACATTTATATCTATAGCAAATCTGCATAAAAAGAGCTAGGCCTTTTGATTGAATGTTTTTTTATGATCATACTTTTTGTCTAATATTATTAAGAGATTTTATATGTTTAACAATTTCTGGATTTAAATATTAATTATAAAAATTATTTTTGGTTTTGTTCCAAGTTGGAATAAATCAATTTCAAATATTTTCAACAACAGCTGATATTAGAAATTTGTTAAATCTAAAAAAAAAAAAAAAAATAGATGGAATTTAGTTATTTGCAAAATATCCACAATATTGATTCTAGTCAGCTTTTTTTCAAATTTCATCTTGAATCTGAATTGATTTCAACTGTAAGAATATAAATTCCAAAAACAGTAAGACTGTGTTTATGTGGAGATAGAATAAGGCAATGATGAAGCAGTTTTTGTAGAAAACAAAACATAAATCAGAAGATGTATCTGTATATCGTTGTTTTGAATGAAAAATCTCTTCTTGTTTGATATTATAAATTATGTACATGTTGTTTAAAGTGCTCATTCCAAAAATTGAAAATCTTGTTTATCCTAAATGCATATTCAAAGAAGTTACTATGATGATTAAAGTCTTCTATATATATAGAAGGTGAAGACAGTTCCAAAAGAGAAGAATAGAACTAATTTGTATTGGATTTATAAACATTGTGTAGAAAAATAAGAATTTTTTTTTACATATATCAATTAATCATATTATATATTTGATAAACTAATTGATATGGCATTAAATGATTTTTTAATTCAACTAGTAGAGCATGTTGAAATATATATCTCTATATTAAAAAAAAAAAAATCAAATATGGTTTCCAAAAGAGTAGATTTTATTTGAGAATGGATAAGTAGAATAAGATGAAAATTACAAGTTAGAACTTATCAAAATTTATCAAAAAGTAAATCGATGACTGTAACGTTCTATAGACTAAGAAAATCCAGATCTGAAGGTTCAAAATCAGTTGAAGTTTTAGTTATGCAGGTTGCACGGAGAAGCCTAATTGGTTGACAGAGGATCATATTAAATTCAGTATTCACAAATAATAAAGATTATCGGTTTGATTACTTCGCTACTTGCCAATGGTCAGGCTATCAAAAAATAAAGAAGAGAGAATAATATATCACTCAGAATATGTTTAGTACTAATGTGTGCATTGCTGCTAACAGTTGAATATTTTTATAGAAATGTACTTACAAAGTTTGACTTTTTTAAAAACATTTAACAATTCAACCAGATGGTGAAAGATTTTTTTGTTTTTAATAAATAGAAAAGTGAGAACTGGGGTTGCTTAGTTAGTATTATTATTTTTTCCCTAAACACTTTTAAATATGTCAATAGTTTACATAAAACTTGGAATCGAAACTAAACTAGTAGACCACATACGGAGATTCTAAAAAAGTGTACTTTATTTTATGGTTATATTTTTGACATTTTATTTAACATTATTGGCAAAAAATTAGGACAAAAACTGAAATAAATAAATATAAATCTATTTATTTGTTGCAGCGACATCTATAATAAACCGAAACCAATTAACATGTAATTTAATAAGATAAAAATAATATATTCATAACAAATAAAAATATTTTAAAATTATTTAAAAATGTAAATAAATAGTAATTTAAATTTTAACTAAATTTCAGCCTTTTTATGTTGAGCTCGTAGATAAAGTGTGAAGTAATGAAAACTATAAAATAAGACTTGATTAGTCCGGATATGTGAATAATTTCAAATCTTATTTAATTCAGAATTGTGGGAATGCACTTTTTACAATATAAAAAAAACGTTTCAAAATTGCAGTTTTTTGACTTAATGTTAAATCATTTTTTTCTGATTTTACATATATTAAAATAGCCTTTTAAAAGTAAATAGCGCACTACAGGGTAAGCATTTCTCCAATACTCTCTCATAGAGGAATATTGAAAAAGAAGAAAGTACTCACCAAGCTTGCTAATTGCGAGGTAATAAGAGTTTGAGCAGCTTTCCTTTCTTTTTACCTTCTAGCTAAGATTATCTAGATATTCATTAATTGACCAACCTTGAATAGTTATGAAACCGCTATCTGAAGAAAAGAATTTAAAATTTTCTTGAAAAATATTTGTTTCACTTACTTCAGATTTGAACTTCAGATTGTAAGCATGGCAGATGAGTTCATTATCTCTGCATCATGAGTCTCTTTTTTTGCATATAATATAAACAAAAATGGGTTTATATATACCAATAATATTGTTTTTTACTAATAAATATGAAAAGAAAATATCTGAAAATAATAAATTAAATAATACATCACACATTTTTTCTGCTTATATTTACATCTGCAATAATAAGGTTAATTCACTCTAATTGCCCCATTCCAAAGCCATCTATTGTAAATATGTGTATCCAATGAACACCAAATGATAAAATCACAATCAAATCACTAAACTAGTTTCCAGATATGGGTTTTTGCCAAATAAGGAACATTGGGTTTGTCATCTACACTTTATACAGCTGCCTTTATTTCTTTTGTATTTTCTAAATTAATGGTATGAGTTTAGCTTGGGTTTAAAAGTATAGAAGTTTTATAACTCATAGTACTAGCTTCAATAAAGCAATGCCTCTCATTGATAAATGCTAGTAGCCTGAAACTGGGCTGGAGACTTTTATATAGCACTACTTTGCTCAGGCCACAATAGATGGTTGTAAAGTATAATAATAAATAGGATAATGTTCCAATGTGAAAACTAAATCATTGAGTTATTTATTCTATTGAAACAAAAAATAAATTAGTTTTTCATTTATAATTATATGTATGCAAGATAAAGGATCTCATAGTGTAGAGATAGTATATCTACTAATCTCATCTATAATCTGTTTCAAATTTAATTTTTTTTTCTTTTAGGGGTCTGACTAATTGCTAATCTAATTAACCATCCATTATTTATTGGTAAATGGGTAACTAACTATCCTTAAAACAGAGAATAAAAACCCAAGAATGGAAGCCACTCAAATCCATATCTTCTGGAAATTGATAAATCTTATGAGTACTGCCTTCTCTTTTACTATTCCTCCATTAGAAGATGTAAATAAATCTTTGCAATGTAGTTGGTTATTTATTTTAATGACTGTATTTACAATATGAAATTTTAAAAAAAAATACAACCCCCCCCCCCCATTTTTTATTCTTAGCTATTAAAATCATTGCAGTACATGGGAACATGCAAATCACTTTAAAAATAATTATAAAGCTCAAAATATATGTCAGAAAGACCAATATCATTCTAATATTATTGATTAGATTTATTCAGTGCCTTATGATCTATCTGCCTGTCATTATCACAATGTGAGTTTTAAAATATTTAAAAATCTTTGTTGCAAAGAAGTTAAACTATTGGCATCTGTATACAATGAAATTTGTTTTGTAAATAATATTTGTCAGAAATGCAAAATATTCTTGTCCTTAAGCAGATCAATTGAGATATTTTATAAATGACATTACAACAGAGGAACTAAATCATCATCAAAGTCAGATTGATAATTATTTATCTTTTTAACAAAATTTATTATATTTACTTATGCTTACTTCATAAACAGTTAAATAATATTTTGAACAGCAAAAAAAATATTATGCAAAATACGACAGTTTAATTTCATATTTATAATTAATTGCTTAAATTTTGAATATTTTTTCTTTAATTTTATTTCTAGAGAAGTAGCATCCTGAAATTTTTAACATTTCCATATTTTATTTTATTTTTTGCATCATTCCCTGGTGACAATTGGAATTAATAGTTCAAAATTTTATTTTAGCATTAAAATCTTTATTCAAAATAATGATTCTATAAATTATTCTTGATTATTAAAAACATAAGTTTATAAATTAAAAGCATCCTTAAAAAATCATATTTGAACTTTGTAAATATAGAAGATTGAAAGTGAAATACATAATGAAAATAATAACTTTATTTTTATTGGACAATTACCACCATGCAGATAAAAAACATAAATTAATGAAATCTTGGTCAATTGAACTTTATTTCTAAAACCCAAATGAATTATTGTTTAAAACCCAAATGAATTATGATTAAGTCATCATAGAACTATGAAATTTGTTCTAGAATTTAAAACTGCTTTTTTTTTTTTTTTTTTTTTTTTTTTTTTTTTTTTTTTTTTTTTTTTTTTTTTTAAAATTTATATTCCATTTATCAGGCCGGTTGTTGATGATGTCCGCCCTCTGACGCCACAGACGGTCTGCAAACCATTATTAAAATATCCAAATGTACTTTATGGTATTTGGCAGAGTGTAATTATCATAATTTCATTTTTACCACTATAAAAATGTTTTAAAAGTGAAACATATTTAAATAAAATTTTAATGTCATAATGTGGATATTTCTTTTTTTTTTTTGATAACTACTATAATTTTATAAATATAATTATAAATATTTAAATAAATTATGGAAAATATACACTTTTTTGCCCATAACTAATAATAGAAGTTTACAAATAGTCTTGCAACTGCTCTATCAAAGAATCCACCAATCAGTGTCATTGTCAGCTCATTTATAGTATTTCCTCTATAGAATACTGACATCTTCAGACTTTCTTTTAAACTAATAAATCAATGTTACTTTATTTTCAGTTTCTAACATAAAATGAATGCATAACTAGAAAAATGACTCTATTAGATAGTCAAAAAAGAGTGAAAAAGACTGAGGTGGCAGCAACTCCATAAATATTTCATATTGAGAATCATTGGGTTAAAGAAATTGCATTTATCTACAAAACACTTCATCTCTGTTTGCATTCACAAAAAAAGCAGACTGAATGAAATTTTTTTTTAAAACAGGCATTGTAATATAAATAAATGATTTTTATGATCCCAGAATTACTGACAAATGTTTATGATTATACTTTTTATGTTTAAAAAAAGAAAAGTCTTGAATGTTTATTTTTATAGCTAACAGTTAATCACTTTTTTAAGGATTGAGAAATCATTTATTTATTGTAAAATTTGTGTAAAACTTTATTTATACTATTCACAAACTCTGTTTTTAAGCCATATTACTGGTATAAAAATTATAGGTAGCAAAGAACTGTATTATATTTTTAGTACACATGCATATTTGTATAAGTACTTCCTCAGAACTTCTGTAAAAAGTTGCAGAGAGAAAGAATCCGCACATAGTAATGTCAGACTTTTTAGTTTTATTATATAGTTGTTTTTGTTTTCATTTGACAAATATTCCTCTCCACCTACACATAACTTTAATTACTAAAAAATATTTTGGAGTCAAAGACTTTTTATAATTGACAAATTCTATAGAGAGAATGTGTAATTGACCCTTTATACTACATAGAAACATAAACTTTTAATAACTATACAAATTCATTATTTTTATACCAATGATTCCATTCTGATATCTGTTCAATTTTATTACTCTTTTATTACAAATTTACACTTCCAAATTCTTTAGCCAATCTCTTTCTTTTAGTCAAAACTTCTGCTTCATAAACCTTGCACTCTAATCATAACATTTAACATTTTATTATTATTATTTATCTGATGGCACACAATATGACTTTTATTCTTTAATAAAATACTTTTTAGACATTATGATTTTCATTCACATTTCTTTCTTTATTGTAAGAGTTTCACACTGCTTAGTATTGGTTAAATCATTCATGCAACGAATATTTATTTCAGAAAAATAAGGGTTAATGAATAAGTATAAAATCATTCATAGTTGGAATAATATGTAGTGGTCAAGATGATTGTGGGTGTATTGATCACAGAAGATCTTAATTATAATACATCTAAACACTTAACCAGTGAAATGTCATTTATTTATAAGCATGAAGCTTCTGTTAATCTTTACTCCCCTTTAGTTAAGAGAATTTCTAGATAAATTATAAATATGGAAGTGTTCTAGAAGTCTTATCCTAAACACAATTTTTACTTCCAGCACTTATTTTTATAGCATTAATGTTTTTCAAATGTATTTTTATAAATAATATGTATATAGCTAGGCTACCATTAATCTGGATATTGCTAACTGGAAGATTTTTATTGTTCAGACAAACTTATAAAGTATTGATTTAATTTATTGTTTTAATTATAGGTATATTTTGTGCTGATAGAGGAAGAGGTTTTGTCTTGAAATCTAAAAAATTTACGAATCTAAAAAATCGCAGAAACAGACATTTAATGATAATCTACTAATATATATATATATATAATTACATCTCCATATTCTGCCATTCTAAATATTAATGAGAAAAAATATCCATACAGAGTTTAAATATAAAATGGTAATAATATTTATTGTACCAAGCATACTTGCTATGTTTTCACATCATATTCATAATCGGACTGACCATGAATATGACATGAAAGCGTTGAAAGGATACTCGGTACAATAAATATTACATTTTATATTTAAACTTTGTATGAGTATTTTTCACATCAATACATATAAATATATATTTAATTAACCATTGGAAACCAGTCAACACTGAGACAATCCCAATATAGATAATAATCAACAATCTATTAACAAAACCTGTAGAGATTTGAACCAGGAGATAGATTCATTGGAGGCAAGTACTTCAATTCTGCCATTCTATTAACATTGACCAGTCATCAAATATGAGTTTCATGAGTTCTGTTTGTTCACATATACATAGATCAATGGCTGTTAAATTCTTTACATATATTATTCATTATACTTTTGAAACATATATATATATTCTAATATTATCTAAACATTTAGACTTAGAATTTTTGTGTTTTTATATTTATTTTCATAAATATGATTGGTAAAAAGGTTAATCAGACGTTAAATAGTCCAATGCTTCCACAAAGAAATAGTAGAGAAGACAGAATTCAGTTGATTTGTCATTTGCCAAGTGGTGAGAATTTGAGCTGTTTTCACCTTTGTTTTACTCTTTTAATGAGGACAGAAGCCAGATATCTATTTTTTTTTTTTTTTTTAGCAATTATTGGATGTTGTTAGCTCGGTTGAATAGGTGCTGGCTATCTGAAAAAACATCCTAAATCATTAAGAAATATATGATTCCGATTCGAAACTCAAGTCGCAGAAAATGTCTACTGTTGTACCACGAAGCTCTTAATGCACATATATACCTACACACTGATTTTAACATGCACTTATTTTCAATCTAAATTTGTTACAATTTTACGTATATTTAAATTGAAAAAAAAAGTTTGTGAAGATTATACGAAAAAAAAAAGACCATTAACTTTGAAAATTAATTCAAAAAATATTTCCAATTTTATTGTCCTGTTCATTTTAATTGAAAATATTTAGTAATTTGAAATCACTCTAAGCAAGGCTGTTCGGAAATGCAGTAACCTAATAATAGACGAAATATCTTTTGGACAATCTTGAAAAGTTTAAAAACATGAAATAAATAAGAATTGATTGCCATTTTATAATGAATTAAGTTTCAATATTTTACTTTTATTTGATTTTAGAGTTCTTTTTGAAGTTCAAAACCAATACTATAGAAAAAATTATACTTCTGCATATAAGTTTAAATCAATAAATATATATGTTTCTTTATCTATAGTTTAAAAGTATATTTTCTTAAGTACAAAATAAAAAATAACGACTTTTGCCTGTGTTATTTTTATTATTCGTTGCAATAACAATCCGGGAATTTTTCTGACCATCATCATCAACTGTTAACATTTTCGTATTTTAATTTAGAACATCATAAATTAATAAACTCTTCCCATCATAAAATGTATGAATGACTTGTGTTTAGATTCTATTTTCCTCAGGAGGAGATTGATCCAGAAATCTTAATTCTCAATCCATCCATATTATCCTTGGCTTAATCCATCCCATTATTTTTTTCTTTTGTCATATGCTTTTGACATGTTATTGCAAACATCCATTCAATTATATAAAATATTCAGTGTGTAAATACAGAGAATGAGTCACTTTCAAAATCACTAACAACTATCCAGTACAGCTACAAGCTACTTATTTATAATTGCTAGAAAAAATGGTCTGCTGCTAAGCAATTATAAACAATCTTGTTTTAAAATATGCTATAGGTGACTATCTGTTGAAAGCTTAAATAACAATGGATACTGGATGTACTGCAGCATCAAAAAATCCCCAGATAGATGTCTGAAAATTAGTCTTTGTCAATGAAAAACATACAGCTTACCCACTCACATCCTGCAATCAGCTTCACTAATAACCAAACATTCGAATATCTTAAAGATTTGAATCTATGATACCTTACTTATATAGCTATATCAGTCAGATTGTTAGCCAACATCTATATACATTTATGATCTCAGTTTTATGCTAATTAGTGCCAGTGTTAGGGATTAATCATAAGCAAATAAAAAACACCATACAAGTTGAATGTAAATTGGCATAATTATTAGCTTTACTAGATAAAATTTGATGGATCTTTGAAGAATGTTGGAAAGAAAATAACTAAAAATGCTAGAAAGACTATACTAGAAAATTAGACTTTGGTTTAAAACCTTAGACTGATTTTGACTCTCAAGTTGCTAGCTTGAAAAAATAAAAAATGTAAAGGTCTCTGCTGGTTGTGTGCATGTAAGTTCTATGCTATTCCTTTATTAAAGTCAATAACCAGAAAATAGTGTGAGAAACTATTGCTTAATCAAACTCACAATAATGGCTCGATATATTACTGCTTCTAGTGGCAGATATCAAAAATAAGCAGACAGTCATATGATGCTTCGTTTTATATATATGTTTATTTTTAAATTTTAATTTGACAAATAGTCAACATGCACACACGCAAATACACACGCACTAATATATATATATGCATTGTTATTTTAACATTTATATTAAACAATTTTCAGCTTTTATTACTTTATATAAAAGTTCACCAATTAAATCACCTGATAAACATTCTGATCTTCTACCTTTTAGCATTAGTATTCTAGTCATTTTCTTGTCTTTAGACAATACCAATTACTAATGTTATTACTTTATATTTGTCTTTTAGTCGAGAGATAGCACGTTGCATTTCTCAGCTCAACACTTAACTTTTCAGACTCGTACAAGAAGCACTTTATAACATCAATGATGGAATCTCTTGAAGTGATTAAATTTGAGTCAATAAGCTTACTTCAGTCTGCTTTTCAGAATAATTTACCTTAGCAGAATATGTGAGTTTCATTTAATTAATATTAAATCATTATTATTGAAATGCAGTACGATTTTAAAAGCCTTAAATTATTGTTAATAATAATGAGCGTATATATAAACAAAACATTTCATAATTTGTCAAGCTAACAGATTAAAGAAAAACTACAGCAGTTATGTGTTAGTTTGCTTTGATATATATGTATTTTTTTTGTCAAAAAGATTAAATATGTCATATATTTGCCTGTAAATGATTTCTCTAAAATACAAATATATGTGCTGTCTTATGACAAGAGTACAACCAGGCCATCAAAACTTGATTTGGCTGCAATACCCGATCTTGTATATGTAGTAATATATAGTATGACTCACTTAACTTCTCTTTATATATAGCATATCAAAATATTGGGTTACTTAGGAATAGGTCAGGTATCATTATAAATTTCTAAATAGGAGAAACTCAGAAATTATTTTAATTAACTGTACCTGACAACACGAGATAAATCCTGCATAGGAGTCCAACATTAGATTGTTTTGATTCAATATGAGATAGATAAGAAATGGTTTATATCTATGATTATTATTGGGCAGTTTTTTTTAATCAAAACTTATAATAATTCTATGGGTTTTTAGTCATAACCACAAACTATTGTATATTAAATAGGCATATCTTTGTTCACATCTGCATATAGTGTATGACTTAGTGACAACCTTATATTGCTAAGAAAAAGTTTGTTTCATCCAAAATGTTAGATTGATTAAAAACTTTAAACCATTATCTTGAGTAGCATAAAATGAGTAGAAAAAATGACTAAAGTGTAAAAGAAAACTAATCACATGATTGTTTGCATTGCCATCTAGTGATCATTGAATGTTATAAACTTACATAAAATTATTGTATTAAAAGAATGGTATCTGCTATTTAATAGTATGGATCTTAATAATACAAAAACTTCATTTTAAATATATGGTGAGTTGCTTGGGAGGTCATGTGACATTTGAACACCCATGTATTATTTAGTTGCCCAATCTGAATTTTTTCTCCCAATGTATGCAAATAAGCATTCCTTTTTTTTTTATTGTAAGAATGTATTTTCCTGGATAGTTTTGTACATACAGAAAATCTTTATGTGAAAAAATATCTTACATATTAAATAGCATAAACCAGTGACTAAAAAAAAAAAAATTAAAAAAAACCCCTGAGAAATGAAAAACAATAAGTTCACATGAAATGAATATGAAATCAGGAAATTTTCTTACCTACAGAGTGATGTCACATTGAGAAATAATGGTATTGGTAAAGCTACCTTATACACAGATTTTAGAGTAAATTAAAATTAAGTAAAGAAAGTAAAATGCTTTTTTTAAAAATATAAATTATAAAAATCAAAAAATTAGTTATAAAACTTAAAGATAAGTTTATGCTTATAATACCTTCAATTTATTCTGAGATATATATAAAAAAAACCTCTATTGATGAGGAGGAAATTTTCAATTAATCTGGATGAGAGTTTAATATGTAGCTTTAGTTTTTGCCTCCAAAAAACAAACAGTGTTTAGTTGATAAACTTTTGGATTCTAAACAGCAATTAATAGCTGGCAAAGACATTAAAGGATTTATTTTACATGCAAAGAAAACTGGCTTTGCTGTTACAGCTGATCTTTGTCATGGCTTCATATTTGTTAAGTGTCATAATTTTTTGATGAGAATTTTTAAAATAAAAACTGTTGAAAATTAACTATAGACATTATCATCAGACATAAGTTTCTAGAATCACTGGATATCACATACAGATGTGTTGCTAAGAACTTTAGATTACAGTTTAATAAAATATTCTTAGTTAAGGACATTGAATAGGAAAAAGAAAAACCAACTATTTATTTGAAAGATTAATACATCTAAAGAAAAAGATTATTTAAGACATAATTTATTATTAAACTCTGAAAGAAGACGATACTTGATACCTGAGAAGTAAACAAATAATAATAGAAGGTCACACAGGGCTAAATTACAAGATAATATTAGATTTAAAAAATGGAACATATAACAGCTCATTTGTTTTAGACACATAAATTTATATTTGGCAGAAGATTTTAACTTACGATTTTAAATAATAATGGAGATAATTTTAAAAAAAGATTAATAAATTCAAATAGATAATAAAACTTTTTTCATTACATAAGTAGAAAAGTATGGTGTTAATTTAGTAGTGAGGAAAAAATTTTGTAGTTTAATTATTAGTTGGACAAGTCACTTCAGAAAATTGAAAATTCTCTGCAATGATCACAAGACAATTCTTCTAGTATCCTGAATGTCTTGATGCAGTGGCAGATCTAAAATGTAAAAGGACTTAGATCAAATAGTTGTGGAGTAATGTTACAAATTTTTATCTCCATACTCAATCCATGACATGACTCCCTGAAAAGCTGGCCTTACATTTTTAAATTTTATTTCTTACATAATCCTTCACACTAATTACTTGGGAAATGAATTTAGTATCCTCTCAGATACAGTAGGAAAATCATTAATTACCATTTTCTATCTAAGTATAATTATTTATGGTACAAGCTATTAATAGTGATGTTTCAGCTTACAGCATGCTTCTCATTGCTATTGCAATCCCACACAGCTTAGTATAGCATTAATCCATGATCTTGAGAACAAAAGTTTCTGGAAGCTGGATTAATTAAATGTGTGAGCAGTCTGTCTATTGTTTCAAGCTTGAATGTAAAGCAACTTAATATATGATTATTTGTTTATGTGGTCAATGTAGAATGGAATTTTTTTAAAATTCAACTCCACTAATTAGAAGAAGGATATTATTGCTGAATCAACTTTCAACTAGATAAATGTCACCTTACTAACATTTATAACCACTTGTGCAGTGAATAGTAAATAGCATTTCTATTATTAGCATTGCAAACTTTCACTGACAATAATCAAGAATCTTGTGGTCAGTATTTTCAAACATTATTGATCCAATGTGGGATGAAGGTCTCTCCATGTTTAATCCAGTTTTTCTCATCTTTAGCAAACATCCTTCATTATTTCATTTACCCATCCCACATGTTGTCTATTTCTAGATCTTTTGAAACTTTTGCAAACCACTTTAAGATTTCATGATCTCTTCTAGAAATATGTCTAGCCAATCTTCACTTCAGTCTCTTAATTCTTTCAATGCCAATGCTTTCTGTTTGTTCTCTCATCCATATATTTTATTTTTGATCTCTTCTAGTTACTTTTAACATAATTTTTCCATATTGCATTGAGTGATATAGAGTCTGTGTATCACTTCTCAGTTAAGTGTCCAAGTTGCAGATCTATAAATAAGAATTGGTTAAATACATTTATTGAAAACCTTTCTTCTCAAACGCATAAAATTAAGTTATTTCTACTAAAAGCACTCCACCCAAGTTTAATTCTATGATTACTTTTATCCATTATATTTTAATTAGTATTAATAATCTGACCAAGGTATTTGTAATTGTCAATTTTTTTTAAATCAATCTTTAGTTTTTTCTTTTGAGAAAATCCATTGAACATTATTTTAGTCTTTTTATTTAACATTAGTTTTTTCTCCTACTTTCTTATTTTCATCTGATAACTTTTGCAATATTTGGTGAAGTTCTGAAGCAATATTTGTAAAACAAAAAAAATCTCCACAAACTGCAAAATGTAAATGAGTTAAATAATCTCCATTTACGTTTATTCCCTTAGCTTCTCATTTGATCTACAAAATATTTCTTGTAAACTGCTGTAAAAGTTTTGGAGATATGGATTCATCCTTCCCAATATTAATCTTCTTAGTATCACTATGTAATCTAATCATTGTGGTTGCATTTTGATAAATATTTTTTAGAATATGGCAATGTCCTGGGTCTGTTTTGATGATCCAACCCTTTAATCACTGTAGAAAGATGTATAGAATCAAATTCCTTTTCACAATATACAATAGTCCTAACTTTAAGTTTGAGACCCAAAGACTAACATTTTATATTAGACTATCAAATAGAATTAAAAATAAATCGGTTTCAAAATTGAGATATTTTGAAACAGGCAAAACTCTCTATACGCATTGCCACTCAATGCAAGACAGAGTAATTAACACGTATTGAGAGTTTTGCCTGTTTTAATAAGTTATAAGCAAGCATAGGAAATGGTGATCATGTGATGTTTATTGAGATATTTCGCATACAATTCCTGAGTCTCATGATAACCTTATGTTTTAATCAAATAATACTATCTTTGGATAAATATCATAATGTACATATATATTCCTAATATTCAAAATTAGTCCATCATATTTTCAAGTCAGTTTTATAACATATAATGCTGAATTTAAATCCTAATTCAAAAGTATATTATTTTGGTATAAATATAATATACATATATATTTTTAGTATTCAAAAATTAATCGACTATATTTTCAAGTCAGTTTTATAACATACATTTTGCTGAATTTAAATAATTTAAATCCTAATTCAAAAGTAATTTTCAATACTTTTGTTAAACATTCCGGATCAGAATTTTTAAATATTCTGAATAACTAATTGTTAATTCCTCGAGGAATGAATTCGACATCAATGTCTCTAAATTTACTGAATATTTGTTTTTAAATAAAATATTCTAATTAATTGAAATTAAAATGTCACTTTAGAATGTTGAATGTTTTCGTATCCTTATTAAAATTCTTCACTTCATTGGATATGAAAGTTTATCTATTAGTTTTCCATTACATAAAAAAAAAAAAAACACTTTAGATTTGAAAAGGAAAACAAACAAAAACGGTTGGATTCTGACCACCCAAAAACGGATAAATTCATACTATATTCCTGTTTTGCTCGTTAAAGACTTCAACGAGGTACAGTTGATTAGCGAGTCCCAGTGACTTGCTTTTTCATTAACGCGATTGGCTGTTTAAAATGATTAATGAATTAACCAACAGTTTTAAACATTAGTTTCTAATTCTCTTTCAACACTCCATCAACTAATTATAATTAAAAACGAATTTTTATTTCAATATATATAATTGTAATCTGACAATTTTCAAGCATACATTAATCTTTTTTATTATTATTACAAATCAACTTTTTTTATTATTATTTGAAACTGTCATTGCATTTTAAAAATATTTTCGTATATTGCATGGTATCAAACTAAATGATAATATTATTAATTTTATTTATTAATCTATTTAATATTTCATGCAAAAAAATATTTACGTTATATACATACTCTATATAACACACAATTTCGCCCTTGTTTTTGGAAGCAATAATAATTTATTTTAAAGCCCTGCATACTTCAGCACAGTGGTAACATGGTGGGCTCAAGGGCAGTTATTTATGAATCAATTCTCAGACAAATAAAAAATAAGTCTTAATTTGTCCAATTAAATGAAATTAATTAATGTACACAATCTAACAGTTGAATGCTCTCACATTACAAGAATGGTCTGACAGAGCAATGCTAACATGCTTATGATCTGAATTCGAATTTGGACCAAAAAAGTTTTTTTTAAACCAGGTTTAGGATTTTTTTTTCAGTAGTTGACCCATAACCAATCCAGATAATCTTAAAATATACATTTACTACCATATGTACACATATCTCATGAACATCCTATACTGTTAAACGTGAAAGCTTTAATAACTATCCAAAATTGTTCAGTAAATGAAATATCTGACTATTCTTAGCTAAGTAAGTAATAACGGTTGAATCCATCATGTCAGCACTTGCAAAGTTTTATGAATAGTATAAATAATATATTTTCTTTCATTATCTGTCTATGGGATGTTCTGGATATTATTAATTACAGTATAAAACAAATATAAAAATGCTGAAATCCTGCTTGTAGTAATTGGACGTCTAGTGAATTGGAACTTTTATTCATTATTTTTAAAAGGGGCTGCTGAAGAGATCTTTCCCTTGCATTACGCTATTTAAAAATTGCTTTACTTCTACCATCATTTCACATTCATATGGTTATTTTTATTTAATTTAATTATTTCTGGAACTTAAATTTTATTATTATGAACTGCCAAGGCATGGTTAATTTTTGGAAGTTAAATGCATTGTGTTCTGTTTATAAACAAGTAGTTTATATATATATTTTGAAAAATGTTTTCTTATTGATACCACTGTGACAAATATCATTTTACATTTATAACAATATTATGCAATATTCTCTGCTTGCTTTTATGCTTCCACGGGAATTTCTTTCCATCCTATTACAAAGTCAATTATTGCAAATTCAGTAAACTAATAGACACCAGATTGCATAGTAATCAAAATACCCACATACTCAGATTGGTTTTTACCTTTATAAGTGGTGATTCAAGATTAGAAGTTGGAACTAATACTATTTATGTATCTATTAGTCCCTTTATACCAGTGGTCTTCAACCTTTTCACACCTGCAGACCGATAAAAATAAGGACAAGGTTTCGTGGACTGGCAGAAGTGTATAGATAAAAAAATTTTAAAGATGTAAACTGCTTAGCCTTAGATGAGCATAATTGTTATAACTGATCAAAACAGCAATGTTAAATATACAAGATGAAGTTATATATATATATATGGAGTTTGTATAATAAAAAACGTTTTTTTTTGAATTTTGAATTTTTTTAGAAAAGTAATAAAAAATTTAATTTTGTCCCCCCCTCCCCATAAACATCTGTGATAACTAGAAAAACAAATTAATTTATGCATGATTGATTATATTTTGTTTTCGTTCTGTTTCTTTGTTTTTAATTGGGTAAAAATGAGATGAAAAAATAAATAAAAATTGTTTATATTAATTAAAAGTTTAAACTCTTATTATTTTGTTATTACAAACTTTCCCAAATAAAAATAGTCCTCAAAGAAAAATGTTGTGGATATGGAAGAGGTGAAAACAAAATGATGGAGGTATGAAGAGATATCACTTTGCAAGAATAGTGAAAAACACATTTAGACCAGGGTATTGTGTCAAATAGGCAGTACTTTGAAAGATATTAATTCATAACACTCAAATATAAATAAAACAAAATTTCATGTGTGTGTGTGGGGGTAACTCCTCATAATATGTGTTCTGTAAATGAAATGGCAATGTAACAGCAAGACTATCATATATTATGGTGTCTAGCAATGAATATAATCTATAAGCAGATAAAAGATTATCATGCAGTCTACAAGTACATAAGTTCTACTATGTGGCCCATTAGTAAATACATATTCTGTCAATATATGCATTTTCTCATTGAGCAGAAATTTATAATATAGTCTATTAAGATATAATCTACCAACAAAAAAGTATATAATCTATCAATGATTGTGCAAACTACTAGTAAGTTGGTAATGCAATATATGATTTACCAAACATGAAGTATCAACAAGTGGCCAACCAATGAATATGCACCCCACTAGCTAAAAACAAATTGTAATACATGTTTTACCAATGAGTACATAACGTATCAGTTTATATGTAGTCTATTAGATAATATATTCTTAACACAATGTCTCTTAATGATGTAATATATAAGAAAAAATAATTTAAATATTTTATCTTCAAATAATGTATTATTCAACAACACATACATTAATCACATAAATAAAAATATTTGAGAAAGAAAAAAGAGGAAATGGACTAGTACTAATTATTTTGTGTGATTTGCATTTAATAATGGTTGATCTTTAATCAAAATTGAAAATGTTTATCTGATAATCTTTAGATTAATAAATAATTATAATAAAGCATTAAATTATTTATTTAAAGAGAATGTTTTTTATAGATTGAAGTGCAGAAAAATTGACACTTGTAAATTTTGTTGTAATAATTTAATATACAAATTGTATATGTAATATATATAAAACTAAAGAGTGTTATTTTAAAATTAATAATCTTGTGCATTTTATTTGCTCAAAATAAAAGCAGTAACAGAATTTAAGTGACTTTTTAAAATGGAATTGATAATAAGAAGTAGAAACAAAGTGCTGGTATTTAAAAAATAAAATAAAAATCTACATTAACTTTAAGTTTATTTTGAATATAAGACAAAATATAATAATGTATTTTTAATAGTACTTCTGGTTGGGAATCATTTAGTAGATGCTCTAGACTTTTTGTACATACCTGAAGGAGCTACCAAACCATTACTAAAAGTACCAAATAATGGGAGTTTGTTTTTTGTATGTTAACAAATCATATATTATGACACAACAAATATATATGTTCTCCAATAATATCAATAAATTAAAAAAAAATCTTTTTCTTTTCAAAAACTTTATTTTCTACATCAATACTGAACATATATATATACATTTATATAATACCAACTCCAACGTTTCTACTGTTTTTATCTTCTTACAGTCATTTTAAGATTTGTAGTTAAATAATGTAAAAGGAAGTGTAATAAAAAATAGTAGTGGAAGAGAGATGTAAGTAAAATATAATTATGTATGATTAATATGTTTGTTGCTGTTTATGTTGATCTAAGATGAAGGTATTTATGTAATTGAAGTTTATTTATAAATATGTATTTCGTGTTGTTGTTGCAGATCCTTGAAAATGACTGTAAGCAGATAAAAACAGTTGAAACATTGGAGTTGGTATTATATAAATGTATATATATGTTCAGTATTGATATAGAAAATAAAATTTTTGAAAAGAAAAAGAATAATTTTTTTAATTTGTTGATATTATGTTTACAAATGAAAATAAGGAAAAATAATGTCTTTTGTCAACAAAATTAAATAAAAATAAAGTATGTTATTTATACTTTTTTTAGAAATGATAGTAAAATTAACAGATAACTAAACTATTTAGAAATTTAATTAAACAAATAAGAAGAAAAATGTGAATTAGTTGTACAAATTTATATTTAGTTGTATAATGCAGCATTACAATTTTTTTTCTAAAAATATTTTTTTACAATAGCAAACTCTCCATACAGTTTTTGTATGCACAGGAAATGGTGATCATGTGATATTTTAGTGGTTTTATAAAAAATTTCATTGTTTACATCTTCATTCTTGGAATTAAAACATCTTCATTCAAACGTTGATTAATGGGCAGAAGAATTTACTACTCTTTAAAACAAGAAAGTGTTTGCAGATTTTTTCTTTTCCCTGCTCCTGTTCACAAATAAAAATAAAATAAAAACTTCTTAATACAAAAAAACACTCCAAATTTGACAATTATCATTTAAAATCCAATACCAAAGCATATGGGCATTTTTTAAAATAAAAATAAAATGAAATATCTTATTATTTACATCTTTATTATGAATATTGAAACATTTTATATTATTAAAGCATAAAAAATATACTACTCATTTATAAAATAATACGCAACTCATATTATTATTTTTAAAAGCCAAAAAAAATATTACTTGTTCATAAAAATTTAACAACTTTTACTTTTTTACTCATTCATTAAAATTTCAAAAGTTTACTTTCTGCAAGTTGTAGTATTATTTTGACAAAAATACACCAAACAAAACATGCATTACTTTTATTCACTTTTGTTACAAAAAAAAAACATAAAATATGCATTATTTTTTCATTTTCCATTATTTGTTTCATTTATTATTTAGTATTTTTAATGGAGGTCTGGCAGTTTCTTCAGGTGTATACAAAATTTCTAAAGTTCTATTAAATGACTACCATTTTAGTTCCTATATGTAGGAATTTCCATATATTATCAACCACAGTATCAATAATGTATTCATAAATGTTATGCTTATGCCTATATATGAGGTCTATTGTGAATCATTTCTATCAGCTTTTTCTTTGTCTTGTATCTTTTCTATCAGTCATGTGATTTTCATTTTCTTTTTATTTATTTCTGCTCTATCTTTTGCATAACTGCATTATACTATTTTCTTGTTAAAACATTTTAAAATTTAAATTCTATCAGTGGTGTGTGCTTGTTAGACATTAATATTATATAAGTTTTGCTAATGTTTATGTTCTGGATATTTTCAGGAAGGTTTAAACCTAATAAGCAATTGTATACTACTGCATTTATTTTAAATTTAACCTATGAGATTTTTTTACTTGTATATTTTAACAATATTTCAAAATTTCCCTCTTTTTAGCATTTTTTTTCTTGCAATAGATTGCAAATAAATTACCAGTTATCATTTACCACGCCTTTAAAAAAAGTCTTCCTTTTTTTTTTTTTAACTCGGTGTAATTTACTTTTGAAAGGAATCTTGTTTACTCTTTAATTCATTATAACTTTGGTATATTCTTAGTTTCTTCAACTTTTTTTTTATATAAAATATTTTACTGACAGTCAAATTTATAGCTTCCAGAATGTAATTGATTTAGCTCAGTTGTCAGGTTTTAATAATATTTTGATGTAGTGTAAATTATTTTTTAGTCTGTAATAAAATTTTAAAAATTTGTCACTAAAAATGTTCAATCCGCTTATACGTTTTACAAAACAATAAGGTGCTATTAAAAAAAAAAAAAAAAAATAGAACTGATTATATCAATTACTGTAAAAACATTATGTAAAGTTTTATTAGTCTGGAAAATAAGTGAAAACACTTACTCAGGATTAAAATTTTCATTTGAATAAGTCCTGAGCAGATGTCAATCCCAATCACTCTCCATATGATAATTATAATGATCTGTATAATTTACCTTAGTAGTAGTTTGACAAATTGAAGAGCTAAAAGTTTCTTGATTAATTTACCATTGAGTTAATTCAAAAAATGCTCAATTTTATTAATAGATTAAAACTACTGTGTTTAACATTTCATTTGCTCATGACCTCTGGAGCATCTAGCTATATCACTTTCATATTTAATATAGAGTGATGTTTTATAAAGTATATTCCAACTCATGTTTAAACACATATAACTCATAGCAACAAATCTATTCATGTAAGAATCACTGAAACTGAAATTATCATTTTTACCTTAAACGATTGAAAATGACACTGTGGATTATATTTGTTTAATTTTTTTTAATTTCAACATACTTTAAAATCATTTTATACTTAGCATTAAATGTAAAAATAATTGATTATTTGTCATAATATCCAGAAGAGGATGACAGAGACTGAGAGCTAATAAAATAATTCAAATGGAAATTTGAATTCTGGGTAGAAGCTTTCTTTTATTCTTTAATCTGATAAGTCTTTCAAATGATACTTATTTGCAGGATTTGATATCAGATATCTTTCAAATGATACTTATTTGCAGGATTTGATATCAGATATCTTTTAACTACTAACATATCATAAATGTAATAAGTGCACTTGTAGGCAACTATAGAGAAACTTATTATTTCTATAAATTAAATACGGTTTAGTGCTTTCGAGAATATGGCTTAACAGCATTCTCATATTCATCTTGCTATGAATATGAGAATGCCATAAGTTCTCAAAAGCACTAAGCCATATTTAATTTATAAAAATAACAAACTTCTCTATAGCTGTTTATAAGTGTACTTATTACATTTATTACATTCCATATGGAAGAAGTATAAACAGTTAACATCATAACATATAATTATATAAAACATTGATTGTAAATAATATTTTCTATTTAATGTTAAAATATTTCCAGATTCTTGCAACGACTTATTAAAATAGATGAGTATGTTACAACCTTAATATTGCAATTATCATTTTTCAAAATAAAATTCAATTTATTTTAAATATTTTTAAGACCTCTCTGTATTTATTTTGATTTAAGATTTTTTTTTAAAAAAAGAAATTTCAAAAGTCATTATTATTTTCTACAAATTTAGTAAAAAAAAACTTTTTTAGTTTATTTTTTCATATCTAGAAAATTAATTAGCTTATAAAATTCCAATCTTTCTGCTGAAATCTCCCAACGTTGCTTTAAAATATACCTTATTTGTATCAATTGAATACCATTTTAAAATTCTTTAATTTTTTTCATGTAAATAGCTATAAGTATATATGTATTTAAAAATTACTATTGAAGAAAAGATGTCCCTCAAAATGTATTTCTGTGGAGCCAAAACATTTCAGTTGATCCAAGGTCACATTTAAAGACACTGATATCAGAAAGCACCAAAAGGAGTCTAAAGTATGCTGTGATCACCTGATTACTTGTACAAGTCTTTGTGTTCATTGTGTACTAGATATAGTCATATGTAAATTATTATAGTAAATGTATTCTTGTATTTGTAAAGTCTGACATAAAAATCTGGTACCGAATTAACTTCATAATTAATAACAATTAAATGACATCATCTTTGATCATATAGAGAATATACATGCAAAGATTGTCACAAATACAATGTTGCACTATGATCCAAAAATGTTACTGATTCATTTTAATGAGAAAGATAGACTGATGAAGCATAGCATATAGGTTTATTATAAGGCAGTTCCTCATAAACACTAATCAAATTGAAATTATGCAGGATGTAAATCTCATGCTTTAAATCTAGCAATTATATAAAAACTGATCAGTGATTCACATATCATCAAGTTCTATAGAAACTAGTGATATAGTTTAGAGTTCCCAACTATCTTCAGAATGTATATTGATTCACTTATTAGGAAAACCATAAATTTAGTGACTAGGATATTTATCACTTGTTTATTTATATAAGTTCTATGCTTTTATGATGATATCATTTATAAGAGACTTTGCCCTAAACATACTTTTTTTAAAATCCTGTTTGATAACCTTCATCATGGTGCTTGAACCCTTCTGCCTTCTTGATAAAGTCAGTAGCATAACAATTTTTGGCATACCCCTCCCCTTTCTGACATTTTTTTTTTTACTTTTCTGAAACTGCTAATATGTACTAATTAATGCCATAATATTTATGCACAGATTTTGATTATTTCAATTTTTGTAGAGATGTAGTATAATCTCATCAGCATAAAAGTTGCTATTATATTTAAAATGATATGAAGCTATGTGTGGCCTTCAAATATGATTCTCAAGATCTGTAAAAGCTCTAAGACTTATAAGGTATGCTTATATAATGAACAATATTTTTCACATATACATATTCAAAAGGGAGACCTTTATTCTAAGTATCATTACACATAGTATAATGCATTGACTCAGTCAGTATTGCAAATTACATCAAATCCCTCTAAATGAGGACCTTCGTGAAAGTCTTGGAAGAACTTCAATTTTATTAGCTTTATTTTGCTAACTGTGTCATAACCACAAATGGTAATTGTACCCTTGTGTAATAAAGAGAAAGAAATCACCATACATATAACAGTGTCTCATTTTTTCTAATCTTAGAACATTATTTGCAACATGCAATAGTCAACTTATCAGAGTTACTAAATTGAGCAATAATCTGATTAATAAAAGGAAAATCAGAATCACTCTTATCTACTCAGATTTATTTGGATGATAAGATATACTTTATTATGGTTATTACATCCATGGTAAATTTCGTAGAAAGACTATTGTCTGGTGCATGGTACAATTTATCTGATTTAATTTTTATATGATAAGATTAAAGCATGAAAAGTGCTATACAAAACTGTGAAACTTATTAGTGATATTTCATATTATAGGTAAATATCACAAAATATATTAGTAAGTAGCAAAGTACAATTTTTTGATTGTTTTATAATATCTTTCCAAAAAGAATAAAATTGTGTATCCAAATTTTGCCAGGATTGATTATAAAGATCAGTAACACTATTTGAGCATTTATAATTGGACTGGTAATGGATTTAGTTATGATCTCATAAATAGTAAATGAGTTTTGGACTCATACCTGAAAATGGGACTAATTTTCACCATCAAGAAAATCAAAATATGCTATTTCACAAACCTAGTAGAGAATAAGGTATTCAAATAGTCCAAGTTTGAATGATAGAATGATAAATCTTGACATCTTGGAAGGCTCAGGAGTTAAAGTTTTTTGATTTGAATCAATTATCAGCTGAGTAAATAAAAAATAATTTGGTTAATCAAATAAAGCTTTTATTCATGTACATCACATGATTTCCTGGGTAACAAACCATGTTTATATAAAACAAACTGTACTAATTTATCCAGAAAAAAAAAAAAACAGATTTCTACTTTAAATACAGAATATTTTGTAATTTTTCTATTAATACTTATATTTTATAACCATAAAACTAAGATTTGCAAAACAAATTAATATCTTGTCAGTGGTCATCAGATAAATGGTAATACTAACAAGATTAAAAAAGAATAACAAATGTAGTTATAAGATAAAAAATGTACTGGAAAAAATATATATAATGATGATAAATAGTATATTATAAGATGAGAATATATATAAAATCAATAAACAAATACGTGACACAATAATAAAAAGTCTCATTGTGCATGAAAGTGAGGTATGGCAGATGAACGAAATAGTATAAAAACAAATGGATTAGTAGTATAGATCATCTTGAAAATCAAGAAAAGAATACATTAGTCATAAAAAATTCAAGAAATATTAAATATTGGAACCTGACACTTAGAATTGTATGAATATGTTCAGAGAATGTCTTAGGAAATATTACCAAAATATATATTAAAATGAATATCACTAGTTAAAATTAAAAAAAAAAAGAATGTCATTTAAAAAGGAAATGAAAAGAAGGAATAGATAAAGAAATTATAGAGAGAAATTTGTGGGAAAATTTATAAGCTGACAGAGAGATGTGGTGATTGGTAATTACAGGATGACATAGAGCATTATAGACTAATAAAATTATACTCTTATTCTTCTCCTTTACTTTCTTTGCATATCTTCATATATTCATATATATTGCTTATAATAACTTCTTTCATATACACTTTAATGCAAAAAAATTTCTTAGTAAATCTTTATTTTTCTGACAGTTTTGACTGTTGAGCAGTCTTCATCAGAGCTTTCAAACTTCCTCTGCTTTTCAAAAAGCAGAAGAAATTTGAGAGCTCTGATGAAGACTGCTGGACAGTCGAAACTGTCAGGAAAATAAAGAAGGTTTATTAAGAAATTTTTTGCATTAAAGTGTATATGAAAGAAGCTATTATAAGCAATATATAAGAAAAATATACTTTTGAATAACAAGCTTGATTTAAATAAAACTTATTGAGAGATAATTTTTATTCAAAATGTCATAAAAATCATGTTCATAGAACAAGAATGTGGGTTAGGATAAATTCTTAGAAAGAAAATTTTTAATGATTAGCTAAGGTTTTTATTCTTTAACTTTATAAAAAAAAATTGCATTACAAAATATAAAAAAGTACTTTTGAAATAAACATTCCATTACAGTGCTTTAAAGCATATCTTCAATCAAGCACAATCTTGAATCTCGTATGTCACATGCCGTCACTGTTGTATGTACACATTGTAGTTTACATAGAGTTATACATTTTTTAATTAAAAGATATAAAATTACACATTTACATGTTCATTATTAAATACATATATAACATAAGTAAACAGTGAACCAATTGTTGAAATTGTTGTTCACATGTGTTAATAATTCTTTGTGAACACATGCGAGAAACTAAAAGTTATCATCTAAAAATGAGGATGTTAAGTTTGTTCTTATTACGGAATGGCTATAAAAATCAATAAATCAATAGCAAACATCTGACACAATCAATAAGAAGTCAACTTGAAAAAGTAGATTAGTTTTTGCAATAAGCAGTATTTTAAATAAATAACATTTTTATCACTTTTTCTTATTCCAAATATTTACATAATTGCTTATAAATAGATTAAAATTCTTTGAACAAATTCTTTTATTTTGACATAATGCTAAATTAATTACATTTTGATGAGGAGGAAAGATACTGTAAGTGATAAAAATTTTCCCAAGAATACTTGACAATTTTTCTTCAAACGTGAAATAAATTTGATATTTTCTAAACATTTTTTTAAGAATAACTTTGATTGTATTATTTAATTAATTTTTAAAAAAAATCCTTACGAACAAAAGTTAACCCAAATATCATATAAATACAGTACATTAAAATTTATTTTTTAGAACTAAAAAGTAAAATATAAACGTTTTTAAATAGTATACTGCTGAGCAAAGCGATACTTCTTCAAATAAAGTCTATAAAGAAGAAATCATTATTCGACAGACCTGTTGGTTGCAAAGTAGTGATATTTTAAAATTATATTCCATCTTTATTTTTTAATAAGAATTCATGATAACCCACTTACCGATCACTAATTGGATGGTTAATGGGGTAAATTGGATACTGAGAAAAAAATCTAAAAGCTTAAAAAAAATTACAAATTTTTCCTGGCCTAAGTTTGAATCTTAATTAAAATTCGTGATAGGCAAATATACTGATGCTATGGCGGAAGTATTCTCTATAATTATAATGTAAAACAATTTATAAAATTAGTTATAGAGTTACTAGTTGAAACAAATGAGTTTTTAAATCTACTATATATATATACTTTTTATCAACCTGTATCATGTTTTTATATATTTATATTGTAAGTTCATGGTACTATGTATGTTTCTATTTTAATTTAAAAGTTACTATAACTGCCTAAAATTGCCAAGTAAATATTTTTTAATATAAAAATTAGTTTAATCAATGAATTTTATTAGTGTAGTGTCGAATTGTAATTCTATTTAGGAAGTAATAAGCCTGCTGACTAGTGCAGTATATAAAGTAAATCAATAATGTTAAATGTGAGAATATTCTCATTCCAACCACAAGATAAAGACTTCTGAAAAAATAACAATGACCATCTTATTTTCAAACCTAAATGCACTTATATGGGCACATCCTAGGTGTTTGAAATGAGAGCATGAATATATATTAAATCTGACATTATGCTAATAAAATTCATTTATTATTACACAGTTTAACTATCTTGTAATATTAGATGAAGTAAATCATAATATTTCATAAGTGTTAATAAGATTATTAAAAGAAATGCATGTAAAGTAAATGATTTAATAGATTCACATTCTCATTCAAGATACTTAAGATTGACTTACATAAATGCATTTAGGTTGAAAATAAGAGTTATTCTTATTTTCTCAGTCTTTACCCTATGGCTGTAACAAATGTATTCTCACATTTAACATCATTGATTTAATATGTATGGCACTACTTTTTTTTTTTAATAAATGTGTTTTACCAGTTCTTACTTAGGGATCTGAGACTTGGACACTTAATAGAAGAGTAATACAGAGACTTCAGATCACTCAAAAAGTATGGAAAGATGCATATTGAAAGTAACAAGAAGAGAGTGAAAATGCAATATATGGGTAAGAGAACAAACAGGTGTTACTGACCTCATTGAAAAAATTAAAAGACTAAAGTGGAGTTGGGCTGGACATATTTCTAGAAGAGATAATAATAGATGGAGAATTGAAATCTTAAACTGGATTTCAAGAGATTGTAAAAGACCCAGAAATAAACCACATGTGAGATGGATGGATGAAATAAAAAAGTGTGCAGGGGGATGTGGAGAAGAGAAGCTAAAGATCAGAGAACATGGATTGAACTTGGAGAGACATTCATTCTGCAATGGATTGATAATGGTTGATGATGATGATGATGGCACTACAGAGGAGGCTTATTACTTTCCAAATAGAAAAAAATAATTATATTTTATATGGGTACGTATGAATATTAAATTTTTTGATTGAGGGTGGTCAGAAAAACTTAACAAGAGGGTATTATAACAAATCTAAAATGTTGATCATTATTGGTGACTGTTTGTTATACTAGACATCTTTTTTAACTTAATTTATTTTACCATTTCGATTTTATAGCAGCCCTATTAATATTTTTAATATAAAAAATTAAGTACTTCAGGATGACACTGTTTATAGCACCTCATACATAAACCAGAGTACATGTATTTTTTAAAAAACTTTAATTAGACATATTCAATAAATAGGATATCAATCACAATTTGAATCCAAGCAGAAAGAACTTAAAATCTATTTTAAAAAGCAAGGAACAATGACCAAATCCAGTTTATTATCCAATATATTGATCAGTAAATGAGTATCTAACTATTCCTAGCTAAAGAATAAAACAAGAATGGAAACACTTTCACATCCTTATCAATCAGCAATTTTCAAGCCTGTTGAGTATTACCATTTTAAAAAGAGGCTTAGGGAATGGGTATTAAGAAACTTTTTTTGCTTTATTATATATATATGGCGGTCATGACGTTTTCTATTGTGTTTTATTGCAAAGGCAATTAGAGTATGCTGGAATAGCAATAGGGACTTAAAACAAAGTTAATTTTTTAAAAAAAATAAAATCAAAGCACAAAAAGATAGAGCTGTTAAATTTGTTAGAATATTGATTAAATAGGATAATATATGATATGCATATACACCTGGGTCTTGTTTTACGCGATAGATAGGTTCCTCAGAAAATACTCGCAAACGAAATCGTGCAAAAATAGATGTAACTTACATTGAAAAAGGGGGGATGTGGTCTGTGATTTTTCAAAATTCGCGTAAAAGCAAAGCACCAATGTAAAATTACTTTAAAATCCGTGCACAAAAAAATAAGGAAATAAAATATGACTAATAAAAAATTTCAAATTTGAAAAAAATTGATACAAGACAAACTTTTTTTAACTATAATATTTAATTTTATTCAAAATAATATATTTTTATGCATAATTTACAGTACAGTAATTTACATTTTTTTATACATGTTTTAATTATTATTGCTATTTGCTGAAAAACACGTTCGTTTGCAAACTAGCACCAAGTTCACTCTCATGTTGTGTTAATGGTTTTCTGTTGACAATGTAATTAGTAATTAATATTTGAGTTGATGATTTTATTAATTGTTTATGAACTTAGACTTATGATAATAAAAAGACATTTATTCACCACTGCTGGGAAAAATTTAATTAAAACTAACAACTAAAAATTAAATTCTTATTTTTGTCTTTAATTTTTTAATTTTCAATTCTGTTTAAAAATCAAATTTCGTTTTACATCACATTAATTTCAAGTCACCGTAAGTAATTTTTAAATTGTTAATTGCAATTAAAAATCAGATTTTAATTTTTAATTGTCAAATTTAATTATGCCCACTGCTATTACTCACCTTTTAAAAATAAACTTGCGGACACTAAATGATTAATAATTGATTACGTTCTTTTTTAAAAAGCAAAAACAGAATGTGATTTAAAATGCAAAATTAACACGCACAATGTTTGAAAAAATTTACATTATAATCTTGTAAAATTTAATGTGTGTATACATAAAATGTGGAAATCATGATTTTAATTTCATTATTGCATAAAATCTTACTATTATAAAGCACTGAAAATATTGAAATTACTAAGATGAAAGTTGAATTCCAATAATGTGCTATTGCTTTCAATATAACGTAAGTGCTCAAAATTTATTATTTAAAGTAATAGCGCATTATCGGAGTTTGACTTCCGGTAAAACATGAATCGCTTAACTTCAAAATCATGCTAAATAAGTCCGCGTAAAAAGAGACTCAGGTGTACCATGTTTGTGTGTGTGCATGAAAATAATTCATACAGACTTTAAGTCTAAAGAAAATAAAAGAGTAAAATATATTTAAATTATATTTATTCCATATTAAAAGAAAATAAATAAAATATATTTCATTTTGTTATTAAAAACTTAATTTAAAAAAATTTAAAGTATTTTTTTTTAAATTTTGTTTCTTATGGGCAAGATTGTTTTAAATTGATTAATCAAAGATATTTTTTATTTTTATGGAGAAAAAAATTAAATAAAAGAATTCTTTCATATACTCTTATTATGAAAAATAGCTAAAAATAAATTGTTTATATTAAAAATGTAGGGATTAAGACAATATATGGGTATTAAAGAAGAAAAAAGCTATTTTAATTAAGGATTAATTACCCAAGATTAAATAAAAGGAATTCTTTTATCATTTTGGCTTGATTAATTAAAAATCTCTTCTGTATTTATTTATATTTATGGGAAAATTAGACTAATTAGTACAAATACAAGTTAATCCCTATAGAGAAAAATCTAGATAAAAAGAGAACCTGGTTAAAAGTATAAATATGGTAAAAAATAAAAAGTTTCAATGGAGTTCTAGGTTGTGAAAGTGAATGACATTATGTATACATGTTTTTAACAATGAATATAAATGCTTATATTAATGTCAATCTGTTATACATGGAGGAGTTTGATTTTTTACAAATTTCCTAATAAGTGTCATTTTCCCTTGCAGTGATTCTTTTTCTAGGGGACATAAAAATACTTTTTTGTTTTTTTAATATTTTTATGTCAAAATTATCTTTTATATTAGAAAATGTCAAGAAAACATCAAGTGATTGATGGGTGAAATGGTACATATAAGTATCACGAGTCTTTTGTTGTGATACTTTTATGTACAATCAGTACTATACAAAAACTTTTTTCAAAAACTGTTAAATATTTTATTGCATATAATACAAAAACGTTCTTCAAAAAATGTTATATGAATACAAAATATTTCAAGAATGATAAATTGCAAAACATTTAGAACACAGCAGAATGTTTCACTTAACAAATTGTCTTTGTCCATTTTTGGGTTTTGTTTTCTGCATACCTTTGTATATTCTTCTTGTATCTTCCACTGGAAGATGTAAAGATACATTTTTGAGTCCCTGTCTTTTCCTAGTGCACAGTTCCTGTTTTTCTCCTAGTGCACAGTTCCTGTTTTTCTTTCTTCGGTTATCATTTCTTCTGCCAGGGGTACTAGAAATTGTAGGAAAGAAATTATTTTTTTCATCTTCTCATTATATATAAATGCATTTATGATAGCCATCATAAGCAGGTGATAGAAAACCTTTTCCCACCATTTGTTTGATTTGTGATTTAGTTCATATAATCCCATCATCTGATCCACCAAACAACCCATCCCAAAATCTCTGTATGATGCAACCATTTCTGAACAAGAAACACTGCTTTTGGGGCCATCTTTCAAAGTTTTATTGACATGCACAACATTAGCTTTATGGTAATTGCTCAACATAAGGACTTCTTTTGTGTATTGCCATTTCACAAACAACAGTCTATCTTTGTTGCATTGAAACACATATTCACCTCTTTTCAGTTTATCCTTGATTTAAGGTAATTTTTTTCTATTTTGGTTACTAGTTCCTTCTGATGCGTAATCTATATTCTGTATAGTGGTCAAAGTAAAAAAAGTGATCAAAACAAAAAGTAATATTTTTCTTGCTGTAGAGATTAGTTTATTCACTGCATGTTTGCCAAGAGTTCTATCTAGACATTGACATTTACACCCTGTGTAGATATTAAAATTGTATGTATATCCAGTAAAGGAATTTGATCTGAGTCACAACTTAATTCCCCTCTTTACAGGCTTTAGTGGCATATACTGCTTCAAAGACAAATGCCCTTTGAACTTCATCATCAATTCATCTATACTTTGTAAGCTACTATTCTGACTGCATTTCTGGAATGTACTTTTCAAACATTGGACAATATCATCAATAAAATGCATTTTGGAGCATTCTTTTGGTTTCATTTGGTGATGCAAAGTATATTTTTGAAGAAATATTTTTGAATCTATCTCTAGATATTGCATTTTGTATGAATGCACTGCCCAATGAAGGATGAGTCGATTAGTAGTCATTAATTTGCAGAAAGTGATTGTAGCACATATCCAGCATGCATCCAATAACAACTTGGAGTTCACCTTTATCAGTTTTTTTCAAACAAGCATTCCTAATTTACTGTTTATATATTTGAATTCTTTCATTTATACATTGAGAAATGTATAAATATAAAGAAGATAAAAATAGTTTTTTGAAACATTGATACAGCATCAAATTAGCTTCTATGGTGAAATCCAGTGTACAAGTCTGTTTACTAGAAATTTGCTTTTTAAGGACAAAAGTTTCATTTGGTTTAACCATAAAATAAAAGAACCAGAGGGACCCACATTATCTTCTGAAACTTTATTTTCTTTTTCAACTTGGTCATCAATTTTGGGTTGGATATTTGATTCTAATTCTTCATTATAACATTCATTGTCAATCTCAGATTGATCATTTGTTTCAGATTCTCATCAGAAGGTTCATAAGAATCATCACTGCCATCAAAATGTTAATGAGAATCATGACTGCTACCAGAGTCACAAAACATATTTTCTGCAATCTCTTCTAACTCTTTTTTGTTTGAGCAGTCTTTTTCTATCCATGTCTGCAAATAATACTAAGGGTACATATATGTATGCCACTTTCTAGAACTAATGGTATGCATAAGTACCAAATAAATGAATTCAAGAATAATTAATGAACTGCATGACAATTATAGAGTTTAATTGCACTGACTTTCCAAACATACAAATAACTGTTACTTGTTGTTAAATTTTCAAACTAATTACTAATATTTTCACACTAATTTCAGTTAAAACATTCACTAAATATGCTGTGTCACTCTCACATGCTCAAGTAAAGTGAACTAATGTAACAGTATAATAAGATTTTGTGTCTGCACAGATGTGGACACTTTGCCGACACATTAGAAAAGTGAATGGTAGGCATATAAACCAAATTTAACCCCATTAGAAATGTTTAATCCTGACATAAAACTTAGTGGTACATATGTGTACCAGGAGTTGCATAAGGGTTAACAAATTTTAAATGCCAGCAGCCTATATATGCAAGAAATAAAATCAGATTTTCACCAGATTGATGTTATATTTAAGTGTGATTTCTAGAAAATGATTGATTTAAAGTTCCTTTAATGATTACAATAAAATATGAAAACAAACTTAATTTAATTCTACATAACTTAAGCCTTTATCATTAATCAAGGTAGAAAAGATATATATACCATCAAGAAAATTTATTAGCAAACCAACTACAATTATATATCGGTGAGTCTAAAAATTAAGGTATTTATATTTATTTTGTACTATATACACTTTCTAAATAAATCATAAAGTGCTTTCACTTTATACATATATTTTAAAAATTAATTATGAAAATTATTGTTCATTGTTAAAATTATATTTCATAATGATATTAAGTTTTTGTATGTCTATAAAAGTGTTTATGTATGTAGTTGTTTTATTTATTCTTTTATATAAATATTTTTATTTAAATAATTTTAAAGAAAAAAAATTTCAGCACATTTAACTACAAGAAGTTTTTTTTTCTTATTGTTAGATTATTTAAAAATTAAGTAATACATTAAGAAAAGAACAAGGAAGAGAAAAAAATCAAACTTGTTTAAATCATCTAATGAATATATACAAAAAAGTAATAACTATTTCATTTTAAAATTTATCAGTTAAATCATAGAAAATTATTAAAAAAGGATTTAAGTTTTAAAAAATGAAAATTTTATTGTGTACAAACTTGAAGGTTATACAAACAGCAGTTTTATGTATGTATATATGATTCTGTGTAGATGCATATTTAAAGAATGAAAGTTATTTTATTGTAAAATTTAATACATGAATTTTTTCTACAGTACCGGCTTTTTCATACCTGCACTCCAATATGTAATATAAAGGGGATTTGAACTCAAACTTTCACATGACCCTCAACTATCCACGCTATCTCGTACTGCTGACACACTTGATCACACACATGTCGAAAAGATAAATAATCACCGATATACGTATTTCATGGTAAACTAGCACTCATCAGTTGGTCCAGATTAGCTTAACCATGTATATATTGTAGGCTTATTAAAATGTTTGCATTGAAAACATGGGATGAAATGTTTAACACTTACTATCTGGTTGTTTACATTTATGTGTGAAGACACAAATAATATTTATATGTGTGTGTTTGAGAGTGTTTAATTTCATAGCTGGGGGCAATAATAAAATATATTACCATGAACTATATACAAATAAAAGGTAATATTATAGAGGGAAGATTGAGATTTAATATGAAATGATTAAAAAATATTTTTGTGATTGAGTTAAATAATAAACTAATATAATTATGTTGAATCATTGAAGGTTTTAGTGTAAAATTTTGTTAATATATATTTAAAATAATATTTTAAAGTTGAAAATGAAATCTGTGAATAATCTTCAAAGTTAAACAATGATAAAGATACAGCAGATATTTATTATTAAGTGTTTATGAATGGATCATCTATTTGGGGAAAATATTTATTCAGGCATGAGTATTTTGATATCAAAGCAGAAAGTATTTCATGTATTTATTAATTAATAGTTAAAATTTAACCAAATCATTGCAGTCTATTTACTGGCACATTATGGTCATACTAATATAGTGTTAGTTATCTAAATATAATAAATTAATAATGGCTATGAAGATTGTAAGTTTTATACATAATTAGTATGGAATGTTTAATGCTTAAAAATACTTAATGAGGTAGCTTTAATATGTTTTGGCACAGGATGTTTAAAATAGATAAATGTTAATGTATGTCATGTTTTGTAAGCACACACACACACTTTCATAAAAATGAATTCTAAGCATTGCCTTGAAATAAAAAAAATAAGCCTATTAAAATAATAGAGATAGGTAAAGGTATTGACATACAAGATGGAATTATATCAAAAGGGGTAAACTTTATTGCAATGAAAATATTTTATGAAAGTACTAGCTAAAGGTTTTATATATTTCTTCAGTAGTAACTTAGTATTAAATTACCTATTTTTATTTAATCTGTTTTTTATGCAGAGTTTATTATTTTAGCAGCAAACTTGAGATGCAGATAAAAGTATACAAAGAACAACAAGAAAACAATATTAAAATAAAATATGCCATCTATATAATATGGATATCTATCTGATTAGATAAATGGCACTAAGATATAAATCACCATTGAAGTCAATATCTACTACACTCATGTATTTTTTCTTTATTCATTTTACTAGTTTTAGGATAGATAGTTCTTAGGTTGCATTAAAAATTATTATTCAAATACATTTAACTCTGAATAGATTTATTACAATATATATAAAGCTCCATCTATTGATCATATATATATATAAAACAAGCTTTTCCAATAAATGCTGGAAGAGAAAGCATTTAAAATCTTTATCTAGAATTATCCCTATCCCCAAACCAGTTTTGAGCTGATGGCTCTCCTCAGTGATATATATATATATATAGCAGTCATGAATTTTTCTACTAAGTGCAAAATTTAATAAATATATTGAAAGTTATTTGTAATGAATAAGGACAGTTTTGAATTTTAAATTTTATTACAATCAGTTAAAGATACATTAATGCTAGTTATCAACCAGATTATTAAAGTTATTATCTTCAAGCTGTTAAAATTTAAAAAAATATTGAATAATTTTTATTACTCAAGGATTCATTAAAAATTTGAACATCAGAACTGCCAAAATTGAAATAAATCTCTCAGGTCCTTACACTCCAGAATCTGACCTGCTACTATTTTACTAAACTATGCAGAATATAATTATGTTTAGCAAGCAAAAATAAAATTAGTAACTTCAAGATTTGATGGAATTTTTATCTATAGAAAGAATATATATAAAAAAAATTTTTTAATATTAGTACAATTGAATTATTAACATTCTTGCATTGATTAAAGTTATCATAGATCAAATTTGGGCAAAACCTTGTTTATTCTAATTTATTACTTGAATTTATTATTACTATGATTATTTTATTAAAATCAAAAAATCAAAACTGGTTTAGCAAAAAAAACTACAGTTATCAGGAAACATTTTAAATAATATCTTTAGTACTGTGTCATTCAGTGTTAAATGTTCTTAAATTAATTTTAGACCAATTTAGAATAGAACATAGTTGAGCAATAACATTTTTAATGAATTACATTGATAAATTTCTGTTCCTAAACTTGTGGTTTAATGGCAGGTGCAGAAAATCCTAGCTTACACCTAAAAATTGGATTAAAAACATTTGACCTATGAAATAATCTGTTGATATTTGGAAGATAGTTAATAATTACAGAAGTATTTTCAAAGAACAAAAAATGATGGTTTGAATTATTAAAAGTTATACCATAGAACTATTATTACAATGATTGGGTGTTAGTTATGGGGAAAGAAAACAAATCTTTTTTTTTCTGAAGATTTAGAAAAAGCATTTTTAACATCCTCCATTGTTCATTTAAGCTCTAAGATGATAAGCTATTTTCCACCAGTTTTTTTACATTATACATATATGTGTGTAAACTTACCCAGATCATTAGATGTGCTAAAACTCTTGAATATCTATCAACCACACTAGAATAATGGCTTGGGATATATATATATATGTGTGTGTGCGTGTGTAAATAAGTACATTAAAGCAACTTTATTTGCAAAATGTAACTGTAGTAACACACATGTTTGTATATATTGAGTTTATGTCAGTAATGCATCGGACTATGCAAAGCAGAGACAATTTCTGGTCTCAGTTGCAACATTGTTTTTTTCACTATATATAATGCAATCAAATAAAACATATCCCTTGATATGGTCTTACAGTTTCAACTAACTAGAAGAACTGTAATACAATACAGGAATCCTTTGATTAGTACAGTTTTGAAAAATGCCATTTTAATTAATGCTCAAATTTTTTTTGAGACCAGCCCTTTAATTATGTGGTATAAAATTTGATTAGTGCACTCTTTATTTTGAGTTGCAAGTGTTTAGAGGTATTATTAATTGGCAACTCATAAGAGGTGTCAATCATGCCTACCAGAGTTGTGAGACTGCACTTGACAGTTGAGGATACCCCAGCTATCCTTGTCAAGCCTAGACATGTGACATACTTATTGCTTACTCGCATCAAAACGTTTTTGCTATTTTTCTTCTTTTTAAATCACCCTTCATAGACCTGAACACAAAAAAAGGACTAAATGAAAACTCATCACTTTGGATACTAAACTTGATATTATTAAATAATTTTTGAAATGATGAATGTAAATCTAATGTCAGTAGAACACTAGGCTTAGACGAGTTAACAATATGTGCCATTTTAAACAAAGCAAGCGAGTACTGGGAAAAAGCCAACATGGAATCTGCATCAGTAAATATGCAATGCACTAGAAATAAAAGTCCATCAATGACTGAAATGGAAGATTTGCTTTCGTATGATTGGAAGATTGCAATTAGAAGGCATTCCTATTGATGGAAATAACATCAGGATTAAAACTTTAAACCTTTTTTGCCCATTGGAAAAAGAAAAACATCAATGTGATACTTCAACATTTTCAGCTAGTAAAGGCTGGCTACAAAGTTTTAAAGGTTTATCTGGCTTAAGAAATATTAAAATAACAGGGAAAACAGCCAGTGCTAGATAAACAAATTGGTCATTATCGCAAAATTATGTATGAAAGGGAAAAAATCTACAACTGTTCAATTGACATTAGATTATTATTATTATTATTGTAATTATAAATTTTATTAAACGCCCATTATTATATTAAGTAATAATTTACTAAGGCTGTAACCTTAGAAATAAGCGTCTGAAAAATAGCTTGTGTTTTTAAGACCTATAGAGGTCCCTACCTTCGTATTTTTCAGACGCTTATTTCTAAGGTTACAGCCTTAGTAAATTATTATTATTATTATTATTATTATTATTTTTTTCAAAAAATAAAATTCAAATCTTTCCTTTTTTTCTTCAATAAATCAGTTAATAATTCGTTAATTGTATATTTCATTACATCTATGTACATTCTGAGCAAATAAAGGATCTTTTTTTATATTTTTAATTTTTCCAGGATTTATTATAAATATTCCCATAGATTTTTAAATTTGATTAATGTGGTTTTAATATATGTGATATAAATGAAGGATTCATTAACGGCACTAATTAAGGTATTCCTGAAATAATAAATTAAATTATTAAAAAATTTAAAAGTTATATAAATATAATATATATATTAAAAATATATAACAATTTATATAAAAGAAAAAAAAATAAGAAAGTTAATATTTATAACATAAAGTTATGCAATTACTAGGTTGTTCAAATAGGCAAAACTCTCCATACAGTAATGCCACTCAGTACAAGCCAGAGTAATAAATGGATGCAGGAAGGTTTGTGCATAAAATCCCTATCTAGGGTCTATTCATCCAATATCCCCAAACTATTTTCTAGGTTGTGGTTTTCATCACTGAGGAGCATTAGATCTGAGAGTATTGCATCTAGATCTTAGGATGTAATACAACCCTTCACCAACAAATACATTTTTAGCTAACTATAAAGCTTTGAGTACAAAATGAAAACACAATAATGTTTCAAGCTAAGTTCATCAGGTTGTATAGCTATATAGATCTGAACTCAGTTCAGCATCCTTACTTTTTGATGTCTTTGGTTCTTTAATAACCACAGTCACCATAATCCTATTGGGCAAGATTGGTATTAAACCATTGAATGTCACATGATCATCATTCTTTATGTTTACACAAGCTGTTTTTTCACAGAGGCACAAACCTTCCTGCATCCATTGATTACTCTGGCTTGCAGTGAGTGGTGCTTCTGTATGGAGAGTTTTACTTCTGTGAAAAACAGCTTGTGTAAGCATAAAGAATGGTGATCATGTGATGTCTGATGGTTTAATTACTGAGTTCATTAAAATATTTCTATTCTGCAAAACCTACAATGTGAAGTATTATATATAATGTGTTATATTTATTTAAGTATAAATATGTAATAATTGTACGATAATATACATTTAAATATTGTAGCTCTGATTAGGGCTTCTGGTCAGTTGAAACTATAAAAAATTTATCAATGAATAAATTTTATTTGACTGCATTGTAAAAAGTGATTGGCTGTATAAATGGTATTATATAGATGGGTGCAAGTCAATACATAAAGAAATAAGAAGTGAAGAGAAATTATAATTCTCCCAGAAGTATTATCACTGTTAGCTTGTCTATGCAGATTTTTACACACAGTTCAGTAGGTAGTTGTCTAAATGATAATAAAATAATTTATTGCTTGGAATTCATAAGAAGTTTGAGTACTGAAAGTAGTAGAACTAAAGTCATAACCTGCTGACTTGAAGAATCTATCTCTTTCATTGTCCTAATTTATGCAGAACAGACATTTTCTGATTATTAATTATGTATGTATGTATAGAAATAGTATCAAAAAAGTAAAGTTAAAGAAATATTAATGAAATTTCTAGAAAAAGTAATATTAATGATGGTTTTAGAGATTTTCAATCTCGTCAAAATAAGATGACTGATAGGTAAATAAATGACATGATAACAAGTGCTATTATTTTATGGATATTTTTTGTTTCACTTTTCTGTCAGTGATTTCAAATACTTTTAAATATGGAATGGGGATAGTAACTGAATGTCTTTATTGATCAGGAGTTCGTAAGAAGTTTGATCACTGAAAATCCCAGAATTGGGATTTTTGGGGATTTTTCTGAGAATCTTATGCTTTGGAGGCAAATATTCTGCAACTGCATTAAGTCATGAAGAGTAAATATAATTTATGTGTATAACTTTAAGAATAATAAATTTAAATGGTAAATATTAATAATCAAAATATATTATTTTTCTTGAAACAAAATTGGTTCTACAAAATCTTTTAACATTCTAGGAATTCATGCTAGTGAATTCAAAATTCCAAGCTAATTATTGTTATATTTATATATTGGATTATTTCCTTTATCTAATATAAGTATTGCATATCTTTAAAAAAATTTAACTTAATTTAAATATTCCAAATACATTCAACTGTTAGTAATAGCACATTCTTCACTCTTCTTCGTGTGTCACTGGCCTGACCAGTGACAGTACTAGAATTGAACCTGGACCATTAGATTCTGGAATACTGAATTTTAAGGTAATGCTTTGGTGTGATGGCTCCAGTTAGTTAGAGCATTACCTTAAAATTCAATATTTAAGAAATTAAGTGTCCAAGTTAAATTTCCATGATAGCCAGCAACACCCGAAGAAGATGGGAGAATACTTCTCGAAACAATGTACATATACTGACATCTGTGCTATTACTAACAGTTGAATGTATTTGTCATATTTAAATAAGACATTTAATACATATATTAGGTGATGGAAACAGTCCAATATATAACTACATTTAAAATATCATCATCATAAACCTTCAAGAAAACACTAATTATTAATACCATCATTTTTAAAAAAAAAAAAAAAAAAAACTATTAATGCATTAAAGATGTTATAAATAGCATTTGCTTTTAGGGTTTATTTTTATTTTCAACATTTTTGACAAGATGCATCTAATACATTAATAATTTTTATTAAAATTTAAATAACTCCATAAGGTTATTTATTTAAATTGATTCTTTAATTTATTTTTTGTAATAATTTAATCAAAACTTGTTGACCTAACTTACGTTTTGACAGAAATATTTTTAAAAATAAGTAAAATAGTTAAATTAAAAAGTATCAAAGAATTTAATATACATTAATAAGAATTTTAATATATAATAAATATTTGACATAAATAACATTAACCTTATTACCCATCCTTATAAAATGTTTTATTTATTTAAATGGAATAACAAAAAGAGAAACTATGATTTCTTAAATTTAGAGACTAATAAGGACATATCACTGAAACTAAACATTTACAGATAGCATATTTTTATGAAAATTCCATAATGTGCTTTCTGAAAAAAGTATTATAAGAAGATTGCCTTGACAACAGTTTGAGATTGTTGATTGTTATCTATTTTGGGATTGTCTAAGTGTTAACTGTTTTTTAATGGTTATATATAAATATAGGGGATTTGAACTCAGATTTTCAAGCACCCTTCAACTATCCACACTAACTCATTTAACTGATACACATGACCACACACATGTAGAAAAGATAAATAATTACTAATATTCATATTTCATGCTAAACCAGCACTCATCAGTTTGGTCCAAGATTATCATCTCCCATATATATATATATATATATATATATATATATATATAAGTGCTCAGTTTATATTAAGATAGCAAATCTTTATACTTTAATGGACAGGCTTTAATCCACTCCAACCTCCAACTTTTCAGTCATCCATATCATCGAAAATCTGATTATGAAAACTCAAATCCCATGCTGATGCTAATATTATTGCCATGCCCATGTTGACCTGAATTCACTCTGACCCCTCATGTATGGGGCAGTATCCATTTAAAACCAGTCAACACTTGGAATTCACCTTTATTGTTAAAAGGATTGTTGATTGTTATTGTTATTGGGATTGTTTAAGTGTTGACTGGTTTCTAATGGTTACTAACTCATTTATATATTTATTCATTTATTATTACCAATACAAAATGAATATGACATTCTAACAAAGAAAGTGAAAGAATAAAAAGTTGAAGATAAGTGTCAATTTGACTATACAAACCGATATGTCAAACACAAATACATCTTCATATATCACATGCTGGTCCATTATTTATTTGATATCTTATGGTGATATCTCCAATATACTCTATCTTCAGTTGTATGACAATAATGTATAAAAACATTAATGCATCTCTTTAGTGATGCAAAATTTGATTACTTTATGTTATAATCTTTATAACATAAATAGGATCTTTCTTTCTATGAACTTATAGTCAAAATTATTCTAAAAGTTGTTTTTAAAAAAATCTGTCATATTTCATTTGCTGCCCATTCCCTATCCATTGAAGACATTTTTTTAAATTAGTAAATACAATAACATTATATGTTGTATGGTGAAGAATTTATCAATAGGTCTTACAATTTTGATATCATAATCTCAGAATATTACAAATATTCTTAAATAAAACTTTTTTAGTAATTCTATATTACACTTGTAAGAGTTCATGATTTAGTTACATGAAACAAATTTATCAAAATAGCGATCCTACATTTAACTAATTTTGTTGAAGTAATTATACCACTACAGTAACATTTGGATAATATTATTTATTTTCAAGCACTTAATAGCTTCATTATCTGTACACAAAGCATATAATGCCATAGCATCACATTAGAGTTTGTGCTACATTTCAATAATCAAATCCACTTTTCTATCTAAAAAGTTGCAAATATATTTAAATAATTTATTAATATATTTTATTTTAATAATCTACTAGATGGCTCTTAATACCTTTTATCTAATAATAATATAAACACAACAAAACATTATATAACACCCTCTTGCTACTTTACATAAGGTTTTTCAATAGTAAATCTTTTTTATCTCAATACAGTTATGCTATGATTAGATTCTATATGGTAGTAGATAATAAATCCTTACAGAGTGTTGGCCTATCTATAACTCCAAACTAGTTTCTAATTTATGACTTTTACAAAAGAGACACTTTAGATCTGGGTTCAGTGCATTTGGATTTTTTTGGCTTCTGGTAGAAAAGTGACATAGATTCAAAAACTTTATTTGCATTCAAAACTTATAGAAAATAGGCCAGCAGTGGATAGGTATTTATTTAGCATTACCATCTACGATCTACTAATTATCAATCTTGCATTAGATGGAATAACAGGAATTGAGAAAAAAGAAATATTAAAGAATAATTTTTGTTGTTAATTGATATTACATAAGTGGGAATGTTATGTGCATATTTAATTCAATTGATGAGGTTTGAGTTTCCATAAAGTAACCTTTCTTTCACTACTAATACAAGCTACTTGTAGGATGGATTATAAAAAAGCTATCATTCATTCACATTATTTATGGAGAAATTATTTCATAAATTTGACAAGAATGCAAAACTATAGCAATTATACATACAATCTAATAAATTTAATAATGAGTAAAAAATATTTAACTTAATATTGTTTATATGTGTTTCCTACTTGTTCAAAAGAATCTATTAAAAATTATACCAATAGCTGAGTTCACCTACCTATGGTGCAGAGTGAAGAGAAAAAAGATACTGTAAATAAGTTTTATTTTTAGAAATTTACAATGAAAAAGCCTCAGAATAAACTAAATGCTAGTGATTTCTTTATTGATCTGACATCAGCTTATAATTCTGTTTGGAATAATGAACTTTTATAAGTCACTTCAGTCCTTAAATGTAACAAATCATTAATTATTGGCAAAGTGCTTTTCAATAGAAAAATTCCATCAGAACTAAATGATAATTGTAGCTAATATAAAATTTTATAAAAAATGTTTTTCATAAGGTTCAGTTCTCTTACTCTATTAAATATATTCATCAATTTAGAAACAATGCAGGAAATTTATCTCTATTGATAACTAAGGTTTTTCTTCACAAAATATATCCTTTTCAAAAATGTCTTTTAATAAGAATGTAAAAAAATTTGGAAAACTATTTCAAAGACTGGATCTTATTTTTGATAAAAGTAGATTATATAAACATCTACACAAAAAGAAAATATATTATTGCACAATAATATACTGAAACAAAATTCTACATAATGCTAAAATAAACTTGTATCTAACATAACTTATTTATCTCAATTATCAAAAGTTATGTCTGAAATAATTTAAAATAATAACTTCTTGAAAGGCTTATGATGCAAATACTTAGCATTAGAATATATTACTAGAAAATATGTAATTCAATATTACTGACACATTCAATGGCTTCCCTTCGCATATATTCCTCCACTAAATACCAGAAGGCAGATCACCTTCCAAATATCAAATAGGACAAACACATTCAATAACTCAAAATATAGTTTCATTGCCTATAACATATCTCAAATTAAGATCACTTTTCTTTATGCTCAATCATTATTTATTTAAAATTTAATCAAAAGTTATAGTATAAAAATTGATTTTTTATGAGGCTCCAAACAAACACATTAGCATACAACAAATAAAGTCTGCTTATTGTGATTTCTAGTTTAGGTATATAGATTGACATAACTGGTGAAAGAGATTCATCCTGAAACTGGTTCATTATTTATAACATCTTATATTTTATTTTTACAATATGATAATAAAATATATTTAAATGCTGTCATTTATGATTATAATAAATAATTCATATTAAGCTGATAACCGTTTGAGTTAAAAGCTATTGAAGATTTTTCCTTGATTATTATTTTATAAAAGCACTTGAAATTTTTAAATATTAATTACTAAATGAAGAATGTTTAAAGATTGCTATTAAAATATGTAAAAAAGCAAGAATATTAGGCATAGGAAATTTTTTTTTTTAAATAATTGAGTGACTTCATTGTTTTGGAGTTCATAAGAAGGTCAAAAACCAAGATTGACAGAGTGGAGCCACAATTCGAGAATCTTACGTTTCAGGGTCTGCCACTCTTCACCAAATCATGCAAGGCAATCTGTAAATTATTATCATACTATAAATTACAAATTGATAAGCAAAAGGCAAAACATAAACATATTGTTATATTCAACTGCAACCATCAAATCTATATCTCATTTTGATATCTGATGCATGATCACATGTAAACTGTTCCAAAAACTACTGTCACAAAAATAGAAAATAAAATTAGAGATAGTACACATCCTTGTCTAACAATAGGTTTTATTTCAGATTTTTCACCAGCAATAATAAAAACTTCCTCTTATATTCTCATAACAATGCTGTATATTATTAATGAAATCCATAGAACAAACAGGTTTAAATCAATGACACTAAACTTTTTTACTAATTGAATCAAATGCCTTAGTTATATTCAATAAAATCAATACATAAATACTGCCTTTGCTTTTGCCATTTTTTGCATATTTTAAATCAAAAAAAATATTAAATTATTATAATCTATTAAACACTGATTTTAAAACATGTATAACCAAACATGTAAATCAATTTAAAACAAAATTGAAATAGACAACTCACTATAAATAAATAAAATTATTTAATACATCAATCGGACTTTCATTCCTTAATGGAACCCTTTCAAGATATTTCTTTTTACACAATTACATGACCAATTACCCTAAAGCAACTACTTCATGGATATTATTTGCATTACATTACAATAAGTGTAAATAATATATAGGGTATATGAGCACAGACTTTCACATGACCCACCACTCTCCACACTATCTCATAACACTGATACACTCGAACACATATATGGTGAAAAGATAAATAATCACCAATATACGTATTTTATGCTAAACCAGCAATCATCAGTTGGTCCAGATTACCATCTCCACACGTATATGCTATAAGTGCTCAGATATATATTAAGATAGCCAAACCTCATACTTTAATGAACAGGCTTCAATCTACTCCACACTCAAACTCTTCAACAGTCCATCCAATTGAAAATCTGATGATGGAATGCTCAAAGGCACCCTGAGGCCAAGATTCTTGTCATACCCATGTTGACCTAAGGTCAATCTGACCCCTCATGTACAGGATATAATCCATTCAATACACATAGAAGGGATTGGCAAGCCTGTGTGTTTCAGCTATTAAATAAGTGTAAGTATTAAAATATATACATTAAATGTAATTAATAAAATACACATATGTACATAAAAATGATTAAATGTATTACAGCCCTTTTTTTCTCTCATAATATATATATATACAAATAATTAAAAATTAATAATAATAATGATCCCTTCTTTTTATTTTTAAAATTATAACACTAAAGTTTCCAATAATCTAACAATGCCCATTTCCCCCTAATTGCGCTGGACCTTTAATCATGTTTACGCATTTGTTAGATTATTGGAAACTTTAGAGTTATAATTTTAAAAATAAAAGAAAGGGATTATTATTATTGTTTTTTTTTTTACATTATTTGTATGTATATTATGAGGGGGAATACTGTCAAGTATTGGTGGCCTAGTGTTTAGCATAGCTGCCTTCCAAGCAGTTGGCCCAGGTTCACTTCCCGGTCAATGCATTTAACATATAAAAAAAAAGGATGGTAATAAGTTTAATCATTTTTCTGTACATATGTATATTTTACTAATATTTAAAGTATGTATTTTAATACTTATATTTATTGTAATGTAATGTAAAAAACTGTCCATTAAGGGAAGTTGTTGTAGGGAAATTGGTCAGGTGGTAGGAAATCAGAAAAGTGGTTGGAATTAAACAAACCAGTTAAAAATGAAGAGCTTAAGGTTCTAGCAGTAATGGAAACACAATTAAGAGAAGAGGAAATACTGCAAGACGTGGTATGGCATGGTATAAATAGAAAAGAAAAGGAAAAAAGAAGTGGTAGTATAAGAGTTAGGTCAAAAAATATTTAAATACTGTTAAATGTCAAGAACATTTGTGATTTGAGATAAAGTTAGGAAGATAAGAGTGAATGATGGATGTAGAGTATATAGCCCCTGGAGATATACTGAAGTAAAACTGTAGCATATATGAATGCCTAGTTGAGGATTTATAGAGTTTTAAAAAAAAGGGGAAGAGAATAATGGTTATAGGGGATATGAATGGGCACATTGAAGAAATGTAGATAACAAGAATGTATAGCTTTGTCAAATATGTATGAGGGGCAATATACATGGCTTACAAATAATATATTTCATACAATAGATTATGTATTAGTAGAGAAAGATGGAATAAATAAATTATGGGAAATTAAAGTGTTTGATAATGAAGAGAGAGTATGTAATAGTGATTATAATTTCTTTATAATAGAAATGGTTAGTAGTGTGGTGGAAAATAGTAATAAAAGTAGAAAGGATGGTGAAAGATGTGGATGGAGAATGAATGATAAGAATAAGTTAAAAGAATACAAAATAAAAGTTGAAGAAACCACGGAAGAGTTAGTTGAAAATGAATGTAAAGACTAGTGTAATGAAGTAGATAAAGTGGCAAATAAGGTTTAGCAAAAGAGAGGAAAAAGCATGCAGACAATATAAGTGTGCTATTAAGAACAAAGAAAGTAAAAAATATGTTAATGTTAAATGGAAAAAGTATTTTAAAAAAGAAGTTGGCTAAAATAGATAATTATATATAGAGAATGAAATTGAATAGTAAATTTCTGGAGGATATTAATAAAAATGGAAGAGATGGGAGTAAAACATTTTGGAAATGCATTAAAAGAGGGAATGTAGAGGAGATAGAAATAGTATTAGTAGACAATGAGGGAATAGAGTGCTTCTCTAGAGTAGAATTAGAGATAATCTTATATAGTTAGTATGTAATGGATATAGAAAAGATGTTAGATGTGAAGAACAGAGTGATAAAAAAACATGAAAGCATATAGTAATGGAAATATTACTTTTACAGAAAATGAACTGAATGAGGCAGGGAAGAAATTGAAAAAAGGAAAAGACAAGAGATTTGGATGAATGTGCAGTAAAGATGGTAATGAATTTGGGACACAGGGCAAAATTAAAACTATTATTATGTTTTAATAAGATGGCACAGAAGACAGATTAATACAAGAGTAAGACTACTATTTAAAGGAAAGTGTAAGATCATAGAAAGTTAAGCAATTATAGACTGGTAGCAATAACATTAGTGTTATATAAAGTTTTTACATATATGGTGACTGGAAGGGTTACAAAATGGTTTGAAAAAAATAATATAGTGGAAAAAATGCAAGAAGGTTTTCGATCGAATAGGCACTTATAGTAATGGGTGTAAATACACGTAGACAGTTATATGTGGTTTTTATCGATAGAGAGAAGGTATATGATAGAGTAAATTGAAATAGATTATGAGTAAGTTTAATAAATTTGGGAATAGATGGAGCTTTAGTGGATATTTTTAAGAGATTATATATAAATAATTATTACACATATCAATTAGAGAATATAGAATCAGTTAAATTTTAAAATGGGGTGGGACTAAGGCAAAGATGCTTTATGTAACATACGTTGTTTTTGTTGTATTTGAGAGAAATGGAGAGAACAATGGAAAGACTAGGAAGAGGGGTAGAGATACCATTAATATGTGGCAAGAAAATATATACATTATTGGGTCATTTCTTCATGGATGATGTCTTCTTATGCACAGAAAGAAGGGAAGATATGGAAGTTATGTGTGGGTAAAGAGATGGGGATTAAATTTATTGAGGATAAATCAAAAGTAATGATGATTAATAGTGGAAAAAGAGAAGACAAAGAATTTTTATTGGGGGATATAAAGTTAAGTGTGGTGAATAGGTATAACTATTTGGGAATCATCTTAAGTAATCAGAGAAATTGCTTGAATGGATGGGGAAAAAATTGATAAAGAAAGAGACTGATAATAAAATTAACAATGTTTTTCATATAAGAAATATGATGTAGCAAGAATTTAATGAACGGGATTGGCAGTAGCAGGGCCAACATATGGTAAAGATGTGTTATTTGTTATTAAAGAGATATTAGATTACTTAGAAAAAGTACAAAGGAAGAAGGAGGACATGCATTGGATGCAGATGTGTGAACAGCAAAGGAGGAAATTCAAGGAGAAATGGGATGATCATGTTTTTTTTTTTATGAGAGATGCAAAAAGAAAAAAGAAAAATGTTCAGTAGATTTCAGTTTATGGTTAATAAGAGAATATCTAAAATAATATTTAATGGGGTTTATGAGTAAACAGCAAGCAACAAGATGAGTGAGAAAGCTAGTATGGTATGCAGAAGATTTGAATAAAGAATTTATATCAGTATACTTATACAAAAGTTGGGATGATTGGGTTAGGAGAATTGTTGAGTGTTTTAGTGGTAAGACATGTGATTGAAGAATAGATGCATTAATAAAAATTAGGAAGTTAGAGAGATGGAGAACTATTATGGAGAAAAAAGGAGTTTAAATATATATAGAAGTAAATGGAATATTTGATGCAAGTTAATTTATGATAATAGCCAAAAAAATAGTTTACTGTCTAAGATTTAAACAGGATCTTTAGCAACATGGAAATATACACACAAATGGGAAAATGTGAGTATTTTAGTCTGCAATTTGTGTAAGGAAGACATAGAAAATATTAGGCATTTGTTAATTGAATATAAATGCCTTAAAGCAGAAAGGGTATAAATATGAAATTGTGGAAGAATAAATATAAACAAAGTGATTATACAGAAAGTGGGTTATTGGTTTTTATATTGTTTTGGGAAAAGATAAGGAAGATTTAGATATAAAGGCTATGGAGTTGACAAAGATTATGTTGTGGAAATGGAATGGAGTTGGATAGACAAAAATATGGGAAAACTTGGGTGGGGTATGGCTGAGAGATTCCTGACTTCATATTAGGAGAAGTCACAGTGCATCACATGACATATGATTGTGTAAAAAGAAACATTTTGAAAAGGTTCGATTAAGGAATAAAATTCAGATTGATGTATTAAGTAATTTTTTTATTTATAGTAAGCTGACTATTTTAATTTCATTTTAAATAGATTATTTTTAATTTTATATATAAAGAATAACATTATGGACAAATTTTAACATTGAAATTTGTTCATTTAAAGTATAACCAAACATACATGGATTTTATTTAAAATTATTTAAATGTGTCTTTATTATATGTGTTGATTCTTCAATTATGATTTTAATGAGAAACAAATTCAAAGCAATAATGATGAATTAATTACATTATTTACAAAATAAGTTGATTATGAATATTATACACATAACAAAAATAACATCACATGATCACTATTCTTTAGGCTTACACAATGTTTTTCACAGAGGCAAAACTCTTCATACAGTAGTGCCACTCAGTGCAAACCAGAGTAATCCATGGATGCAGGGAGGTTAGTGCATAAAATCCCTATATAATGCTTACTCATCCAATATTCCCAGATGAGTTTCTAGCTTGTGGCTTTCATCAGTGAGGAGCCTTGGATGTGAGAGCACTGCACCTAGATCTTAGAATATAATGCAACCCTCCAGCCACAACATTTTACTTTTTTAGCTAACTATAAAGCTTTGAGTCCAAAATAAAAACACAACAATGTTTTTAAGCTAAGATCATCAGCTTGTATAGTTGTATATATCTGAACTCAGTTCAGTATCCATATTTTTTGGTGTCTTTGGTTCTTTAATAACTATAGTCACCATATCACCGATCCTGCCCAACAGAATTATGGTTACTATAGTTATTAAAAAACCAAAGATACCAAAAAGTATAGATGATGAACTGAGTTTAGATATATACAACTATACAAGCTGATGAGTTTAGCTCGAAAACATTGTTGTGTTTTCATTTTGGATTCAAAGCTTTATACTTAGCTAAAAAAAAAAAAAAGTAAAAGATGGCTGCTGGAGGGTTGTATGAGATCATAAGATCTAGATGCAGTGCTCTCAGATCCAAGGCTCCTCACTGATGAAAGCCACAAGGTAGAAACTAATCTGGGGATATTGGATGAGTAGACACTAAATAGGGATTTTATGCACAAACTTTCCTGCATCCATTGATTACTCTGGCTTGCACTGAGTGATGCTACTGTATAGAGAGTTTTGTCTGTGTGGATAACAAAAAATAGTATGTGAATTGTAATTCACGAGCAAACAATTTTAAAAAAGATTGTAAAACTATATGTACTAAAAAACTGAATGAAAAGAGACGGCACGTGAATATAAAATCATATGAAAAAAAAATTGCATGAAGAAAATTGTAGGTTATAATTTGCAGTTATATGTTAGATTATTCCAGATCTAATTGAATTATTAAATACTTTTAGAAAAAATAAAAACTTTATAATTTAGTATAGAACTGCCCTTTATTTGATATTTTCCTCCTTTTTTCAAGTGAATTGATAATCTTTACATTCTGAATACTGAATTTTAGCGGAAGGCAATAGTCACTAGTAATTTAATATATTTACCTATAAAAGTCCTAATTTTTTTTAATTTTTTAAAAAGCTTGGAAATCATTCATTAATCTTGTTTTTTGTTAAATCAGAAAGAACTTCACGGGATATTTTTATCAAATTTCTATGGATTGTTGCTTATTTGGATAGAGTATCAGCTTAAATTCATTATTCATGAGTCTAAAGATTAATTCCCATATTAGACTGACACTTATTCCGGATAGCAACAACTAAATAAGAGAGAAAAATAATACTTCTTGAAACCTATGTGCCATAACTGTATTTGAAAAAATATAAATAAACGTTTGAATTTTCCTAAAAATTAATAATTTCAATTAGATGATGGTAATAATCAAACAGATAATTAATTCTAAATCTTTCAGACAAACGTGTATAATTTAAATAGATTGTAAAAACAACATGTCAGAAGTTGAGGTATCTAAACACTAGATATATCTGAATTCAAGACGTAAACCCCTCAAATCCTTATCAATTAGTAATTTATTACTTTAATGAGTAGAGTCTATTCTTTATTATTTATTAACACTTATAGAGAAACATTTGCCAAAGTAAGCTAATTAAGATTATTCAAGGTTTTTTTTTACTCTTTTTTAAATGTGATATAAATCGTTATTTGCCGAGATTTCTACAACTTGAATGCAGTTTTAATCGTTTTTTTTTTTTTAAAAAAAAAAAAAAAAGTGATTAAATACTTTGGATAGAATCGTTTTAATCTTCTATTGAATAATGTTATATCTTTTGTTTGTGTTTTTTATAGATATGTGAATTTGAAACTTTTTTTTTTTGTTTGTACAATAGAGCAAATATTTTTTTTTATATTAGGAAAACTTTGATTTGAGTTTTTATTAATCTGTGCGAAAAAGGATTCGAAATGTCAGAAGCAGAATTTATTGTTTTTTTTTTCCCTCTGAAAATGCTCATCACAAATGTAAGTGCACACACATGTAATATAATTGTTATTTTTAACCACAATTAATCTACTGTAATTTCATATCTCCATACCAGTCCAGAAAACTTTATTATCTTATCCATCTATGTTACATAAGGTCTTCTTCTTGGTATTTTACAATATTTTAGGATCCAGTTAAAAACATCATTTGTTCAGCTTTTATTATCTTTTCTAGAAGCATGACCAGACCTATTTTATTTAAGACTTTATTCTTTCACTGATGCCAACGACATCTGTATTACTCCAATCAAATATCTCTCCAAACTTAATATTTTGGTTTGAAATTTAAATATATTGCCTTTTTATTAATTGTCCAAGCTTCAGATTCACATGTAAGCACTGATTCAAAACATCTAAAGAAAAAAAACTATCTGTTCACATCAAATAGCATATTTCCTTTCAATATTAAAATTACTTCTATCAAATAATCCAAAGATTTTTAATGTTAAACTGGAAATAATACAAAAATGATTAGGTAATCAAATCACTAGTAATATATTCTTATCATCTGTAATATCTTATAAAAATGATCGGTGAATCAATTCTTCCAGAGCAATTATTTTATGATATTAACCCCAACTGTGTACATTATAGTGAATACTAGTAATGGACATGTTATCAGATGAAGAGTGCTATGAATACCATGAAACAATTGTCCTGGTAAAGCTGATTGGAAAGTCATTTTATTATAATATCAAAGGTGGGGATATATATGATTTGACTTACTAGTTAACTTTTATTCAGAAGCAAATTATTTAAAACAAAAAATACCCATGATACTTAGTATTAAAGCATTGAAGTCATTCAATTTTATTTCATATTACCAATGGTAGCTTCTGCTAATTATGCCTAATGTTTCAATTAAAAAAGTGTTATTATGATCAGTATTCATTTAGTATACCCATGAGTTAGATCATAGATCTGGGATCATGAGATCTGAGGTTGTAAGATCTAAAATCATGAGATATAGGCTTATGAGATTTATAAGATTGGAGGTTGTGAAAAATGAGTTTATGGGATCTGAGGTTATGAGATCTGAGTCTATAAGATCGGAGATTGTGAGATCATAAAGTTTGAGGTTATAAGATTTGAGGTCATGAGTTCTGAGGATGAAAGATCAGAGATTGTGAAATCTGAGATCATAAAATTGAAGTCATGAGATATGAATTACTGAATAAAATTTTGAATTTTTTTATTTAAGTTTGTAAATAGACTTAATATTTTTTATAGATTTCTAATAAATAAATAAATAAAAAACCACCTACTTGTTTTATTTAGATTGATTTTTTGTTATATTTAACTCAAAAAGTTAAACAAAGGCAAATCTTTAAATTCTCACCATTTAGGGATTGACTAACCTAGTGATTAAATGCCTTCTTCATTATTCATCTCTTGGAGAGATCTTTACCCACATTGATCTATTTAAAAACTACTTAACTTTATATTTATATACAAATTAAAAACAATATTGTTATTACAAAATTTCTTATGTAATTATAGGGGATTTTAACACAGAGTTTCAAGTTCTCTTTAGCTATTCACTCTATCTCATACAACCAATACACATTGATCACACACATGTGAAAAAGATAAATGATCTCCAATATACATATTTTGTGCTGTATCAACACTCATCAATTGGTACAGTTCATCTTCTCCCAGACATATATATAATCAGTGCTTGGTTTATGTTATAATAAAATCTTCAAACTTTAATGTATGATCATGTGTATTGATTGTATGAGATAGAATGGATAGCTGAAAGGAGCTTGAAAGTCTGTGTTCAAATCCCCTATAATTACATTTAAACTCAAAGTATATAAATTATACTAGTATTTAAACATTATAAAATTTATTTTAAATAAATTAATTATCCAATTTTTTACTTTACTTGCAATGGCTACAACCTGGTCTACAATTGTTTAGACTACAAGCAGTATCTCATACCACCAATGCAAAGGATACTTGTTTATATAAATATCATTTCAAATTTGATTTTTTTATTATAAGCACTATTTATGATATATACTAAAATGTTTGTATAAAAAATTAAAAAAGTATAGCATAGTATTTCCAAAATGAAAAAATAAAATTATTTTTAATTGGATTCAGTTGATTAATTTCTTATTATGTTATTATAATAAAACATATTTGCTTTTTATTATTGTTGTTATTGGTTATAACAAATTTTATAATATTTACCTTAAAAAGTTTTAAAAAATTACTCATTTGAAAAAGATGTAAAAAATTTACATTCAGTTTGACTACAAGTGATGTGAAATACTGTTAAATGAAAAAAGGGGAATATAAAATTTATACTATGTGAACTAAAGTTAAACTAATTTGATTTTTGCAAAATAGAAGCAAACATGTTTAGGAAAATAGTGAGATGGATACTTGTTCAATTTAAAAATAATATGAACTTAGGGCAATTTAAAATTAATATGATATCACATACCACATGCAGCCATTGTGGGATTTAATTTATTTCAATTGTTGCATGTTAAAAAACAACCAAAAAGTATCAGTTAATTTAAACTTATAAAAATCATATGAAGTCTAACACATTGCACTCATTACTGTAGTAATTAATTACAGATTTGAAATTCCAAAATATAAATATCAATAAAGATATGAAAAGATTAAAAATATTTTTTTAAAGACTGGAGTTTTATTCCTTAGTTTGATATTTTTTTATTTAAACAATACTGAATTATCTTGCAATCCAAACATATTTTCCAAAAATAGGCTGAAACACACATTATTTAGATGTAATATTGGATTAAAGTCTAACTTATTTTTCTCATTTATCCATAATTAGATCAAATTAATTTCTAGGAATAACTTTCTTGGTAAGATGGTCAACACTGATGCAAGTAGTTTATGGACAATTTTCTTAGCACTAACATATTCTTCTGATAAATACTTTTTATTTGTTTGGTGATAAAGTCATCATATTGTTAGCATAAGGAATATTATTGGCATACTTATAATTATTTCTTTATTTGCTTCCTCCCCTTTCATAAATTTCTTTTCCAAACATCAGAAAAAAAGCCTCACAGAAAATAAAAATAAAAAATTTCACAGATTGGATTTGTCATAATCCTAGATATAGTTTCACCATCTAAGACTTGACTCAAATTAAAATTTCTGATTTATTCAAATATTAACAAACATAAACTATAATCTGATAGTTAATAATTGTCAATATTTGGATACAGTGACAGATTTGAAAAACTTAATAAAGCAATTGCTGAATTTATCTTCTGAGTTGAAATATCGATAGGCTGTTTTATGATATTTTATCAATAATAAATTGACATATATCCATATGCTAATATAGATAGATGAATAGGTGAATGGATAGATATATAAATGGATAATTAGATGGATAGGTAGATAAGCATTTATTTTATAGTGCTATGTTTATAAATTGTAATACATTAAAGATCAGCCTTTCAAGCTATTGTGCATGCGCTTTTTTATGAGTGTTAATAGGTAGCTAGATTAACAGATAAGTAAATATACAGATAGATAGTTGAATGAATGAAAAGATGGATATCCTTTATTGTCAAATATATATGTGCATGTTTCCATCCTTTTTTTACTATCTACTTAAGATAGGTAAATAGGTACATAACTAGACAGATAAAACAATGGATACATTGTCTTAAAAAATCCATATGCTAAATAAAAAAATATAGATAAATGAATAGGTGAATGGATGGATATATGAATAAGTAATTAGATGGATAGGTAAGTAGACTAACAGATAAATAAATATATACTTAGATGAATGGATAGATAGATATCTCTTATTATCAAATATGTACATGTTTCCATCCTTGTTTTACCATCTATTTAAGATAGGTAGATAGATAAATAACTAGATAAATAAAACAATGGATAGTTGAATAGAGTATAGATAGATAACTAGACAGATAGATGATTAGACAGATGAATGGCTAGATAATTCCATTTATTGGCAAATAAATACTTACATGATTCAATCCTTGTTTTAATCTTTAGTTAAGAATATCTATGTAATTATTTGCTGAATAATAGTGGATGTTTACCTGAATTAGCTATGAGTGGGATATCAAGTTTGCCTAATCCAGATTTAAACAAATCATTTTATCAGAATTTATTATTTTTTATATATATTTAGTTCATAGATAGTTAAAATAATATTTTGAAAAAGAAAGTGAATAATGTATTTGTTTATTAACCACTATAATGGAGATGTATGAACAAATACTTAATATCACATTTTTGATTTGATCATTTATTAAAATGCAGTGATTTTTAATAAAATGTTTCTTTTGTGATTTTACTAATAATTGTTTCTTTTATGTAGTCTTTATTAACCACCAACTGCCATAACTGTTTTATGAAATTTGATTTAGAAGAATTTGGAGTTTGTCATAGATAGCTGAATACTTCTAAATAAGCTTAAGATATATTTTTAAATAGCTGTTTCATAATCAGTCTAGATAAAGACCTATTTATTAATGAATTAAATAGGTATCTAGTTGTTGTTTTTTCTATAAACACGAAAGATAAGCCATAAAAAAATCTAACAATTAAAAAACATGTTGTCTATTTTCTTCTTTGTTATTTTTTACCAGTGTGAAAAGATTTTGAAATATTCTTTTTCTTGAAATGGTCTACTTAAGAGTACTTTATATTGCTACTTATATAAATCTTCATACTGTAAATAGCTTATTGAAGTTTATGGACTATTGTCCCGTTAGAACAAATTGTGAAATAAGTGAATGGAAAACCATTACTATTAATTATCTCATATTATTGTCTAGTGACTCTACATTTTTAGGTAAAAAAGTAAAGACACACACTCACATATATAAAACATTATTTTTAATAAAAAATCTGCTTCAGGCATATATCTTTCCAATAGCACCTCATAGAGAGCAATGAAAAAGATAGTACCAAACTGCTCATCAATTGCTGTGTAGTATGGGTTTTAGCTTTTTTTTTAATTCTTATTTTATTTTCTAGCTAAAACTAACTAGAAAAGTAACTAGATAACCATTTATTGACTAATGTTGATGGTTAGCTAAGTTAACTTTAGTCCAATTATTTGGGGGTAAAAAAAAAACAAAAAACAATTCTAAGTCTTTTCAAAAAAATTTCATTTGGTCTAGATTCAAACTCTAGCTAATAAACATGACAAATAAATGTTTTTTTTCTTTATATCTAGAAATTCTCATATACTCTCACACATATATTAATAAAGATTATTTTCACTTATTATATATATAAAAAAGTCAAATTGAATTATTAATTCTGTGGAACTATGATCTTCAATAAGTATTTTATATCTCGTGTGCGATTTACAATTTAATATATTTACAGTTCGCTATTCCAATTTTTTTAAATATATATATAATAATAATATTCATCGTCAAGTAAATTATTATTTTATTAATTATTCGCTTGATTTTTTTTTTTTTTTACATATCTAATCTAATTAATTTTACATATATATTTGTAATAGAAGTGATAATAATTCTATTTAAACTAATACTGTGTCATATACTAAATATAGGAGATTTGAACTCAAACTTTCAATTCACTTCACTATTCACACTATCTTATACTACTGATGATACACATGACCACACACATGCAGAAAACATAAATAATCACCACTAAACGTATTTTGTGCTAAACTAGCTCTCATCAGTTGGTCCAAACTACTATCGCCCATACATATATATATATTGTGCCCTTTTCTATAGGTCAGTAATAATTCATAACAGTCAATTACTAAAAAATTTTAAATTTAGAATATATTTTTTTAATACATTAATTATATTAAGTCAATTATACCTTTAAAGTACAATTTGAAGCTAAAGAGAATACATAGTATATAAAATCATTTAAAAATAGTTATATAAAGCTTAAAATATTGTTTCATATGGTTGTAAAAGCTGGCCATATTAAATAACACAGCTATAAATAATTAAAAGTATATTTAAAAATCCGATTTTAATAGTTTAAAACATATGATTTAATAAATGCTATATTTAGATTTGTAATCATATTTAAATAGTCAAAATTAATATAGTATATTTTTAAAATAAACTTTGTGATGGTGAAGATTATATCTAATTCTATATTTTCTAAATTATTCTTCCAAATTTTTTATAATTATTTTATATAATATAATAAGTGTATCAATTTTATTAGTCTAGGCAGAGAAATAGATTAAAAATCGTCTGTCAAAGTTATAATCACGTGATCTTTAATGTATACTATCACACACACGCTTGTTTGAAATAATAACAAAGTTTAAAATATTTTAAAAGTTATATTATAGAATTGGATAGAATTGTTGCCTATCATAAAAGCAAATAATAATAAATATTAAGTTAACTGTCGTTATTGCATGTTTAAATGATGTAATGTTTAAGTAATGTAATAAAGACGAATGCAGATATAATAAAAATTAAATATTTTATTTAAATAAAAATAGATAAATTAAATAGATAAATGAAATAGGTTATTTAAGGTTATTTTAAAAGTTATTTTAAATGTTTAAATAGTTTTAATAAAATAATAATTTATTTAAAAGTAATATTTTAAATAATATTTTGGGTTTATTACGTCATCATTTTTTTTTTTCAAATATAATTCTGCTATAAATTGAAAATCTGTAAATTTGTTTTCAAGTTGGGGTAAGAATTGACCAATAAAAAATAGGTATTCTTGCAGACGATAAATATCGTTGTAACTAAGTTAGAGCGGGAGATTAATAATGTATTGAAACCGGAGAGAGGTAAATTATAACTATCAAAAGATAGTATTTTTTAAATCTTTTATTTTAGTCAATTTTTTTAGTACTTTCTTATAACTTTATCTGCAAAAAACTAATTGATAATTTTAAAAATATATTTTTTGCAAAAGAGAGTATAAACTAAAAATATTTTAATAATTTCGTTTAATATGATTTTCTAATTTTTAAAAGTTACTTACCAGTCGTATTTTATCTAAAAGTTTAACCTAAACTACGCAATAAAAAATGGATATACTACAAAATAAAATGGATAGAAATTGTAATGCTGAAGAAATATTTGAATATTTATTGATACAGCTTTATTTATGCATAACCAGAGAACTTTTTTTGGTACATAAAAAAAAAACCACAGCTCGGACATTATACGGAGTCTAATGAAAAAATTAGAGACGCATTATTATTTATAAGCTTATTCAAGATTTATTTTAAATGGTAATAAGATAATCATATATTGCATGAATTATTTTATAATATGATATTCAACGGAGTAAAATGTTATATCCTTTCTAAAGGTAACATTTTTTTTTAAAAAAAGATATTTTCGAGTGCAAAATTTAAGAAAGAACCCAGGAGATTATGTTATAGAAGCGTTTTTGATATTAAAATATCCGGTCTTCGAATTATTTAAAATGTACTTGGAAAAGATTTGTTCAAAAGTATTTGAAGTTTTTATTTTAAAAGAGATTTATAAAATACCAAACGAAAGTTTTAAATGTATCAAGAAGGAAACAGAGATAAAAAGTGAACACATAGATGAATGAAAAAATGGATCCATGGAAATACAAATAGTACTTAAAAGTTTATCGAATATTTTTCAAAGTTAAATTAGATGGATTGATGCATCGGATACACGGAGAATATTGGTAGAGAAGATTAAGAAGCTTCACGGGATTAATTAATATTATCGTCCTAAAAATACTAAAACCAAGGATTATTTTCTAAATTTTAATAAATGGATTAATAATTATTTTTTTTTAAACTTTAACGCGCTTGGAGAACATTTAAAAAAAAAAAACTCTAGAGAAAATAATAAGCATTTTGGACTTATCAGGAACTATCGTCAAGAAAATATGTAACTATAGTTTTGATTCTTTTTATTTTGTTAACCTAATTTAAATCTAAAATTTTATATAAGATTAGGAAAAACATAAAAACATTAATTTGTTAATATTAAAATCTTATAATATAACAATCTAATAATTTAGCTAAAAAATATTTTAATATAAAGTGTATGGGTGTGAATTTTTTATATCTGCAATGCTCAAGTGGACAAAGGAAGCCTACTGAACACGATGACTAGATAAAGGTTATTGGTAATAATAATAACTATTAATAATTTTATAATGTATATTTTTTTGTTTTCTTTAGATCATCCATAAATTGGAAGAATGAAGTGTAAAAGTTTTTTTTTAAATTATATGTAACGCATTTTTATACAACATTTTAAAAAACATTATGAGATAGGATTGATTTGAAAATATGCATACGACAATTTTTTTTTTTTTTTATTAGTAATATAATCCAACATAATAAATAATTATGTGATTCTTTTAAAATTTTTATGATATGGGATATTCAAATATTGTCTAAGTAGATTGTATATGATTAGACATATAGAATGATGAAGTGGACAGACTTTTCTTATGGGATAGTAAGATTGTTTAACTATTAATGAATTTTATTTATTGTTTTGTAAATGCAGACAGTTATTTATCGATGTAAGATGTAGAAAAATCTTGAGAAATAATGTTGAGATAGTGGCTTGGAAGTACTATAGTTAGCAGGAAACCAAGATGATGTATTTTTTTTTAAAAAATAGGATGTTATAAGGAATGGGAATAATATTTAGTCTTTATGTGGTTATCAGCATAGTTAACATAGCCCTATGACTGATACATATTTTATTTGGACAGTGTTTATATTACTTTAAATATTGATGTTCTAATAAAGCTGAAGAAATAGCTTTAACATCGTCCCTGTACTAGAGGATATTAGGCAGATAAATGTCCTACCTCTTCGCACTGTGCCATGATTTTGAGATATGTTAAGAATAATACTCTAGCTTTCTTCCTTAATCCTATGCATCTGTTTTCGCTATCTTTATTTCATGTAACTGCATCGTTTAGTAAGATATTTTAAAAGAAATGATAAATAATTTAGAACTAAGGTTGTGCTATCGTTTTTTGGATAAGATTAGTTTATTTGCTTATAAGGAGCAGAATGTTATAACTTAAAATTGAAGATCCAAAGTGTCCTAGGGAAAGAAAAGAATCATAAAATATATTTTGAATTTTATTTCGGAAATGAAATATAAAATTTTTAAAATAAGGTATCTAAACAAAGATATTTTTTAAAGTGATAATAATTTTAAATGCTTTAGTATTTTTTTTTTTAGAGAAAATAAGTATTGCATATTTTTTTTAAAATACAATAGTACAAAGTAGATTATGTAAACAATATGCATAGTATATTTTTGTTTATTGATTAACAGAAATCTATTAATGATTAAACTTATATCATACTAAAGTAAGGCTTAAAGAAGAATATATTATGATTAGTAAACATTGTGTGATAAATACTAAAATCTAGTACTGAATTTTGGATAATATTTTGTGTAACATCTTTGACTTTGCAAGATGAAATTTTTTTAATATTTTGAGAAATCCATACTCATTATAAAATTTTGTTTTCTATGGAATGTTTTCTAAGTATGAATTTTTTTAAAAATAGGATAGTTTAATAATATTAGAGATAAAATGCTGTTGCTAATAAAGTAGATAAATATACTTGTAATAAGTTAACCATGATGAGAAACCAAATAATAACATTTTTTTTAAAATTTTGTCCTAAATCTAAATAAAATATAATTGAAATATAAATTATTTTTTTTATAACCAGGTAGATCAAACTGTAAAATAAAAAGGGTTAAGGATATCCACTGTAAATAATGTAAATAAATTGTTTAGTTATTTATTGTTAGTAATAAACTTTGTTAAATTTTGTTATTTAAAAAATTTTGTGTCAGAGTTATTTATTTCTCCACATCGCTGCATGAAAACACGATATATGCATAATAACTGAAACAAATATATAGTTTTGCACAAAAGATAAATAAAGAATTATTTTAAGAATTTTAAATATTTTATTGGTATTCATTATAATTAAATAATCATAATCTTACATTATTTTATTGGTCATAAATCAGTTATCACAATATTATATTAAATTATATGCTATCAGTTGCCACACATATTTTGTTTGTCAGATTATTAAAATGCTACCACGTATTTATTATATCATTACATGAAGAATATTATTATTGTTATTTATTATTATTAGTTTAAGTGTAGTAGATTATGACATAAAATCCTTTCTCATATTTTACTACCGTATTTTAAAATTAACTTAGAATAAATTTTATGAACCTGAGATTATTTTATTGAGCTAGATTATTATTAAATAGAAGATTAAGATTTAATTATTAGTTTAATCTTAGTGAGTAGAAGTTATTAAAGTCGTAAGAATACTATGAGTTTGTTATTTGAAATAGTAATAAAGGGGGATAGTGTTCTTATGCCATTGAGGTAGTATCCTGTAGGATATTGGCTCAATGTAATCTATCTTGTCACCTGTATTTTCACTTCAAGTCTCATGAAAATATTAAATATTTATTTAATTTATTTTTATAAACTGAACCTTATTCGTATTTTAAATTTGAGCTAGTGGAATATTTTAATTTTAGTACTGAATATTTTAGTTATTAATTATTAACTGAGATAGAACCCGTTTTATTTTATACCATATACTATCTGGAAGTGACGATGCATAATTACAAGGTTAGAATATATATATATATATATATATATATATATATATATATATATATATATATATATATATATATATATATATATATATATATATATATATATATATATATATATAATCAATGCTCAGTTTATATTAAAATAGCAAATTCTCACACTTTAATAGACAGGCTTCAGCTCACTCCAACCTCCAACTCTTCAGCCTTTTATACCATTGAAAATCTGATTATAGAATTTCCAACTGTAACTCAAATAAACAGTGGATATTAAATGGTAATGATATATTCAAAATTTCGGATTAGTTTCTGTTTGTGATGTATAATTAACAATTACATTAATAATTAAAAATAGCAAAGATAATTCCACAGAGTTGATTACTTTTGAAGACACATTTTAGGTAAGGGTGTAGAATTGCAAAGGAAGGCAATGCCTGCAATCCATGCAGTCCAGAGGCCCATAAATTTGAAAATCCATAGCAAGGCAATTAAAATATATTTACATGAATTAACTATATCAGATAAATTGTCATTGTAAAATTATTTTGAAAAATCCAAAATACCCTTTACAACACAGATTTGTTAATAGCTCAGTTGGTTAGGGTATGGCCTTAAAACTTGATATTCAATAATCTAAAGGTGTAAGTTTGATTCCTATGCTTATATTGTCACTGGTTGGGCCAGTGACACCTGAAAAAGAGTGGAGAATAATACTACTTGAAACATTGTGTAATTACTAACCTGTGTTGTCTATTTGTGTGTTATTATTAAATACAGTTGTTTGAAAAATGAATTTAGTGAAATAAATATCATTTTCTTGTTATTTTTTTACACTTTCAGAAACTGTAGCTAAAATTAAAAGATCTTTTAATAAATAAAAAATAATCAAAGATTATAAAAGAAATTCAATTGGCCAGACCAGGTTTAAAGATCTCACAATGTTAGCTATTGAGCAGAAGGAAGCATCTAAAATAGGACTTAAAAGAACTAATTTGTGATTTTGCAAATGCAAAGGTTAAGAAGAAGGATTTTAAAGTGAGTACTTTTATTAAATTACCTTATATGATATTTATAATATAAAATAAATAATTAAAAATTGTTGAATAAATGAAACATCAAAATTCCAAATTTTAAAATAGGTGCCTTTTTGAATTTTTGTCCTCAGGTCCAATTTTTCTAGTTATGTCACTGATTTTAAGTTGTAACTTTTTTTAATTTTAAATGACAATAAATACTAATTATAAATAATGATTTAAAATGGCACTGAAAATAAAAAAATTATAATCAGAACAAAGGAACACAATATTGTTCTCAGCTTACATGTAACCCTGCCTTTAGCTGCAGCAGTTCATTTTATATTATTCTCCTTGTGATCCAAAATAATGCTTCCTACTGAAGGAAATCAATAATATAAAAAACAGTATTGGGTTCAATTTGTCAGCATCATCTGCTATTCATAAATTACTTACTTATGTTTGCATAGATGGCTTAAAAGTAGAAAAATAAGTGATTATTGCTGACATAATATATGTATATGCGATTAATTTTAGTACAGCATTAGAAAATAGAGACTTCATCTTTTTAAAGCTAAATACAGAGCCAATTAATACAAGTTAGAAATGTGAACTTATTTTGATAACTATCTTCTAATTAATTTCCCTTTTCTCTAAACAGTATTTTTTCCTGAAAAAAATTCAACATACTATAAATAGTCATAGGGGTCTTCTTTGCACTGCTATTCTGTAATTATTATTTTCTTAATGATTATGCAATTGATCAATGTTTAATGTAGAACTTTTTATTATCTATTTATATACAGCTGTGACAGATAAAAACTATAATAATTAATAAAGCAAGTCATATATAACGTGACATTACTTTTATAAGCTTGTAGTTACAGAAATGAAATACAGAGAGTGTACTAATAGTTCAAACAAGCTCTTAATTAATAAGTGGGGTATGAGAAAATATTTAAAATCTCTATCCAAAACACTCTCGTCTCCAGACCAACTGGTTTTGAGCTTATGGCTCACATCAGAAACCAGTTGGTCTGGAGATGAGAGTGTTCTGGATAGAGATTTTAAATATTTTCTCATACCACACTTATTAATTAAGAGCTTGTTTGAACTATTGGTATGCTCTCTGTATTGCAGATAAAAACTATAATCAAAATATTCAAATATAAAAAATGTAAGATATTTAATAGTTAATAATGCAGAGCTAATAATACTCCTATAGTATAATCTGATTGCATAACATTAATAGCTAAAGGATAATCATATATGGAAATAATAATTAGTATAAAATGCCATAGAAAAATTATATTGATTCTACAAAAACAAGTAAATGAATAATACAAAAATATAAAAACATCAGAAAGTTATGACAAAAAGTAGTTAATCTAAGTTATGTTGGGATTATCAAAGAGGTATTAAAAGCATGCATGTGAGAGAACAAGTAGGTAGTGCTAATATTTTTTTTAAAGAAATAAGTGTATTAGATGGGGCTAGGCTAATCTTATCACTAAAATATTTGTCAACAAACAAAACACTGTTAAATCTTAAACTGGCATAGGAAAAGATTGTAAGAGACCTAAAATAAAGTCAGTTGTAAGATAGATGAAAACATGAATTGATAATATTTGAAAATGATAATGACAGTGATATCTGTACTAATTACATATGCAAAATTAAAAGGTCAGTGAAAAAAAATAATTGAATGGTTAATTGTTTTGGAAATCACGTAATGTTTGTTCAGGAGAAATGATAAATTAAACATCAAACCAAAAATTTTAGTTCTCAAGTCTACTCACTAACTGCACAGGGAACAGTAAGCTTGATAAAGCTATGTGATTATCATTTCATAAGAAAGCAATTTAGATTGGGATAATGTGAATAATAATAACAGAAATAAATTTTAATTAGAAAGTAAATTATTAATGAGAATGTATGAACTTATTTATGTATCGGTAAAACATCATTAATCCCAAATCCTCAATTCCAAGGTTTTTTTGAATTTAGGAAATTTTTGGATTTCAAAAATAAATTGTTTCTTTCTTAGTGCAAATCTGAAGTCTGCTAAAATGAAAATAAAAATTAATTGTACTGCTTTTCTGCATACTGCTAAAATTCATTTTATTAATATAAATATAAAATGTTATATGATCACCATTTCATATACTTACACATGCTGTTAATAAAAGTATCAAACTCTCCACACAGTAGTGCCACCAAGTGTAAGCCTTTGTGATCAATAGATGCTGAAAGTTTGTGTCTAAAAATGCTATCTAGTGCCTACTCATCCAACACCCTCAGACTACTTTCTAACTTCTGGCTTTCATCAGTGATAAGCCTTGGATTTGAGAGAACTGCATGGTTTTTATTAGTGATGAGCCCTGGATTTGAGAGTGCTGTCAAATCCAGGGCTCTCACTGATGAAAACCACAAGCTAGAATCTAGTCTGGGGATGTTGGATGAGCAGGCACTAGATAAGGATTTTATGTATAAACCTTCCTGCATTCATTGATTACAAAAGCTTGCACTTGGTGGCACAATTTTATAGAGAGTTTGTTACTCTCATTAATATAAAACTTAAAAATACAAAACATGCTTTTTGTGTCCATATACAAAAATTTTATAGCAGTAATTAACAAGAAATCACTTTTACTGATTAATCCTTTCTAAATTTTTTGTTTGTAATATAAATCAGCTTTCCACATAGTGATTTATTGATATAAAAGCTAGAATCGCTAAGTATAGAAAGGAATGATTCTAAATGCAGAATAAAAAAAGGCTTGGCATATTGCCAACAATGCTAATGTGATAAAAGGAAATCCCCTTACCACCACTCTAGAAAGTAGGCCATATAACTTATTTGTATAGATTTACATAAAAATTACATTATATCTTATACCAACAACCCTCTCATCTACTAGTCATTGCTATGAGAATGATGTTAGTACTAATATATATAAAGCTGCTTGGCATACTATAATAAAACTTATTATTCTTTTCTTCCTCAGTTTCCTAGTGCTTATATCAATGGCAATTGTAGAAGAAAAGTAAGCCAATGTAATATAGAATAACAATTTATTGTAATTGTTTAAACATGTAAAAAAAATTGAAAAATGTATTCTTTGTTCTTCCATAATTTCTTCTTTCCTTTGCACTTAGATATAATCTTTTGTAAGGATTAATTATAGAAATTGATCATAAATTAAATAATGGTTTATTGCTCAGACTGTTCATAAAAAGTTTTGGCAATTGAATCTGGACCACAATTCATAAATCTTGAGCTCCACATCTACCACTTTATTACTGCACCAAACTACAGGGCGGTCATCATCATCATCATTATCAACCATTATCAATCCACTGCAGGATGAAGGTCTCTCCAAGTTTAATCCATCTTCTCTGATCTTTAGCTTCTCTTCTCCACATCACCCCTACACATTTTCTTATTTCATCCATCCATCTTACATGTGGTCTCCTTCTGGGTCTTTTACAATCTCTTGGAATCCAGTTTAAAATTTCAATTGTCCATCTATTATCATCTCTTCTAGCAATATGTCCAGCCCAACTCCACTTCAATCTTTTAATTTTTTCAATGAGGTCAGTAACACCTGTTTGTTCTCTTACCCATACATTGCGTTTTCGATCTCTTCTTGTTACTCCCAACATACATCTCTCCATACTTCTTTGAGTGGTCTGAAGTCTCTGTATTGATCTTCTATTAAGTGTCCAAGTCTCAGATCCATAAGTAAGAACTGGTAAAACACATTTGTTAAAAACCTTCCTTTTCAAACACATAGGCATATTTCCTTAACTCTTAACTTCTTCTAATTCATCATAATCAATCTTTATTTTCATATTTTGAGCAAGTCGATTAAACATTACTTTAGTCTTTTTAACATTTATCTTTAGTCCTACTTTCCTACTTTCATCTGATAACTCCTGCAATATTTCCTGCAGCTCGGAAGCATTATTTGCAAAAACAACTACATCAGCTGCGAAATCTAAATGACTTAAATAATCTCCATTTACTTTCACTCCTTTAGTTTCCCATTTTAATCCACAAAATACTTCTTGCAGCACTGCTGTAAAAAGTTTTGGAGATATGGAGTCACCTTGTCTTACACCTTTCTCAATGTTGACTTTCCCAGTATCATTATGTAATCTAATTGTTGCTGTTGCATTTTTATAAATATTCTTTAAAATATGACAATATCCTGGATCTATACCTTGATGATCCAATGCTTTAATCACTGAAGAAATGTTTATAGAATCAAATGCCTTTTCATAATCTACAAATCCAAAACATAATGACAACTCATATTCATTTGTCCTTTCTATAACTTCTCTCAATACTTGAATATGATCTACTGTACTAAAACCACTTTTAAATCCAGCTTGTTCTCTTGGTTGGTGAAAATCCAAGGTTCTCTGTAGACGAGTTGTAATTATCTTGTTAAAAATTTTATATAAAACTGATAAAAGGCTGATAGGTCTGTAATTTCTAATATCTTCTTTATCACCTTTTTTAAATATTAATATTATTACTGCATTCTTCCAATCATCCGGTACATCTTTATCATTTAGACATTTGGTATATAACTTTGCTAATATTTTTTCTGTTTCTTCACCTGTTTCTTTTAATATATCAATTATAATTCCATCATTACCTGGAGCCTTTCCTTTTTTCATACATTTAATTGCATTTCTCACTTCTTCATTTAAAATTCTGGACAATTCGGAAGATGTAATAGATATAGGAGGTACTTGTTCTTTATTACTATATAATTCTTGATAAAAATCTTCTACCAATTTCATAATGTCATCCCTCTTTTTAGTAATAATTCCATCTTTTTTCCTTATTGCAGATATAAATTTCCTACCAATACCAAAATGTTGTTTTACATTCTTAAGACTTTTATTTTCTTCTACAGCTTTTCTTGCTAGTTCACAGTTATACTTTCTTATATCATTTTCAACTCTTTTCCGCACCATTTTACAAAATTCGAGATATTCAATTCTTTTTAATGCATCATTCTTGCATATCTTCATATTCCTTCTTTTCTTCATAAGTTCTCTAGTCTCAGTAGAAATTTTATTAGTCAATTGCTGCTTTTTTCTACCAGCTATCTTTGTTGCAGTTTTTAAAAGTGTATCAGTTATTTTCATATTAATTTCATTCAAATCTGAATCATGTTCAAAATCTACTAATACTTGAAACCGATTTGTAAGTTCTAATTTAAATTCATTAGAATTTTTCTGAAGATTAGGAATATCAACTGTAAATATAGTTTTTCTTAATAATTTTTGTCTCTCTAGTTTTACATTAACATGTATCTTACCCCTTACTAATCGATGATCACTTCCTGTGTTAAATTTATTAAGAACATTACAATCTTGAAATATGTATTTCCTGTTAGTCAAAATATAATCCAATTCTGCTGTACCTTCATTTGGATGTTTCCATGTCCATTTCCTTCTAACATTTTTCTCAAAAAAAGAATTCATAATATAAAGTTTTTCCTTCTCTGCAAACTCCACAAGTCTATGTCCTCTCTCATTTCTATTACCATAACCAAAATTACCTACAACACTTTCATCTTTCATTTGTTTACCAATTCTAGCATTAAAATCTCCCATAACAATTTTAAAATGTTGTTTACTCTGATCAAAAGCCTTTTGTACATCCATATAAAAATCTTCTACTACTTCATCACTGTGAGAACTTGTTGGGGCATAAACCTGAATTATCTGCATTTGATATCTGCTATTAAGTTGTATAACTAATCTTGCCACTCTGTCTGATACACCATCAATCTCCACAATATTGTTCTTCCACTTTTTATTTATAATGAATCCTACTCCACTTGTATTTCCAATATTTGTGCCTTTATAATAGAGCATATGTCCACTTTTTAAATCAATTGTCTCTTCACCTTTTCTTCTAACTTCACAAAGTCCAATAATATCCCATTTAATATAAGAGAGTTCTTCTTCTAATTCTTGCAATCTTCCTTCACTTGAAAGTGATCTGCAGTTGTAAGTACCTAAATAAAAAGTCATCATCAAATGGCAGCCTGGGTCCGCCTCCAGGATATTCTTAGCACCCTCCGCCTTCGGCCACCAACTGCTGCCTTGGTTGGTGACTTTACAGCCTCCTGGGATTAAGGGCCATGCTTTATTTTTGTCTGTCATAATTGTATAATTGGGAAAAATCTTTATCATTTACACAAACATTCATTCTGCCTTATCAGGCACTGAGAAGAAAGACCATGGTGTTTCTTGATCTTAAACTCGGAGGTAAAAAGCCAATAAACTCACCACGCTGGCTAATGCGTGTTGGTGAGCAGCCCATCCATGTTCGTATACTATATGAATAAACATATAGTAATAACAGCTGCAACGACAAGAATGTATGGAGTGGACATTAGGAATTTGCCCTGCTCGGTTGATTTTAAATTTTTAACTCAAGGTTCATACTGGACTTATAAGGAAAAGTTTTGAGTTTACAGTCTAAATATTAAAAAAGCTATATATGATCTTATGGGGTAAAAGTTAAAACATTATGCTCCATACTCACAGTTTGGTATTTGATCCTAAGCTGGTTGAATTTTGGAATTTTTTCAGGCCATAAATAGTTTAGTATTTTTTAATGAACTATTGACCGAGTGTGATTACATAGAAAGTAAAGGTCATTGGTTAATCTAGATCAGTCAGGCAGTTGTAAATTTCTATTCATAAAAATATAAATAGTATGATACTATGATCATCAGTGGTAGAAGAGGAATTATATGACCATGAGTGTTGATTTCATGATTAATATTCTTAAAGTAGGACTTTTGATTAATTTGTTTTACACTTATTGTCTTTTTCAGTTCAATTAATATATGGAAGGATGGTTAAACTAGAAATCAAAGCCATTATTAAAGAAAAAATAAATCCAAAAGTTTATAAACTAAATGAAAGCATCAATGTAAAAGGATAATAAATAATGCACACAGAGTATAAACAGAAGAGTTTATTTAGTTGGAATCGAAACCTGGTAAAATCTGGAGATTATTTCACGTTTTAGAAAATGTTTTATTTCATTAAGCTTTTCTATAACCAGTTCTGTTGGTCATTTAACATTATATGGCAAATTTATATACAACCATTATTAAAAAAAATAAAATAAAAAAATGTTCAAAGTAATCACCATCAAACAATTAATAAGCCTGGCAAGTCTTCTTGTTGTCGCCACTCCTTCACTTTCATTCCCTTCGGTTCCATCCCCCGATCTATGACACTTAAACCTAAAGCTTTTTTCCTATTGTTCTTTATAGAAGTGTGAGGGTCTGATTTTTAAAAACCTCTGCTTGAAGAGAGCTGTTTAAAAGTTGTGCTTCTGCTTCTCTTTTTAGCGTGAAATACGTATATTGGTGATTATTTATCTTTTCTGCATGTGTGTGGTCATGTGTATCCGTTGTATGAGATAGTGTGGATAGTTGAAGGGTGCTTGAAAGTCTGAGTTCAAATCCCCTATATTTCTTTTTACATATATAAAAAATATATGTGTATGTTAAGTCTGAAAAGCAGGAATTATTTTTTTTAGCAAAAGTTGCTGTAATTTATTAATTAAAAAGCTCTGATCATCATCAATTAATTTGTCACTGCCTTGTAATACAGTCTTAACAAAAATTATTGCATTATAAAACAATAAATTTACTATTATAAGATAGTAAAAAGTAGAAAAATTTAACCAAAAATGAAATAAATCTTATTGACAATCGGCGTTACATTAATTTTTAGAGGTGTATTTGAAGTTAATATTTTATGTTTGATCTAAAGTAATCTTGATAAAAAGTTGTGAATCATTCCGAAATCCTGGTAATTTATAATCTGTGAATAGTAGTTTTTTTTTTCTTAATAAAAAAGTTAGTCAATATATTCTATTTTACTATTCCTTTCCAAATATTTCTGTTTTTCTCTCTCTATCATTATACAAACATTTATATTTGAGAATTGGTTGACATATCGTATCTCAATCTCTTTGAACGATAAAGGAAATCTTTCTTTTATAAGTAATGCAATTCTGATCTTCAGCATTAACAAATTTCCAATGGGATTTGAGAGGTATATTTGAGAACACATTAGAAAATTATAAAAGTCATAAAAACTTGAATAAATTTAAATTATGCTCTATAAAGGAAATCTGTAAGCTGCAATAAAAAAAGGCATTAGAAATGCAAATTGATTTTTTAAAATACACGTAATTGTTAGTTCTGTTGGTATTAAGAAAAAAAAACTAAAAATGGAAATGTTTGTAATCTTAAAGTAAATGCTTTAATAAATATATATATAAAATAAAACAATCAAATAGCTTATTGTTTGGGAGGTCATTTGACGTTCGGGCATGCAAGTGACTGAGACAAAGTTTTATGGATCTTTTGCTTCCGATTTCTTTACTTTATCATGCACTAAAATATGCAGAATATTGAAATAGATTATGCATTTTTAAAAAAAGATACCAGAAATTGCTTATACACCTAAAACCTATTTTTAAGTAAGAAACTCCACATAATAAATCTTTATAAAATATTGAATTGAAAATTGCAGACTTATATTTAAATACTTCCAAAAGTATACATATATGTGTGTCTACTAAAGTGTGCGCCAAAGGCAGATTGATATTACAAGATAATAGGATACTTTTAACAAATGGTAATACTGGACCATCATTTTTAATATATGATTATAAAATTTTTTTTGCTTGTGTGCGTATATATATATATATGTAATAGATCTTCATATTTATGATATTTGATTCCACGCTATAGCACAGATATAGAGAAAAATTACAACACCCCCCCCCCCCCCCTCACCACATACTCCTACACCCCAAAACACCATATGAAAAAAAAAAAAACCCAAATTTTTAAAAATTGTTTTTAGTGTGAGTATTATGTGGGGGGGGGGAGAGTGGGGTTGTAAGGAAGTCTCTCCCCACCCTCTCTATTACAATATAGCACAGGTATATATAGCCTGTGTTTTCAGCTAATATCATGAAGACATATTATCTCTAATTAAATTGTTGTTGGCTATTAGAGCACATTAAAGCCGTCTATTTTAATTTTTGGCCATCTAGTAAAATCATTGCTGGACATTTTTTTCCAGTTATTATACTTTTTTTTCATTTATTTATCTGTTTATATCTTGAATAATCTATAAACATATTTAATTTAACACATACTGCATGTTTTAGTGAAAAGAGAATTAATTTTCTCCTAATGCCTGTTGCCCATCTCTAAATCAATATATGCTAATGTATTTGGATCACGAATTATAACATGAAATATGCTAGTATGATTTATACCTTTATGATTATATTCAATGCTGTCCATTCCATTACAAAATCTTGCTAATTACTTGAAAATAGATTTGTGTTTCAGAGTTTGCTATTCATCATCATCCCTCATCTCTTCAGCTCACACAATATTCTGAGGATAGCATTTTAAATGCACTCAATATCTGGTGATTGCTGATTACTCAGGCACTAGAATATGAAGCTCTTTTTTTTGGTTTATTCAACTTGTAAATTATTTATGGCATGTCAGAAAGGACATTATATAAATTAAGGCTTCTGGGCTCATTTTAAGTTGCATTTATATATAAAAAAAGTCATATGACCAATTTCTCATGGGGTTACATGACATTCAGCAATCCAAATGGCAGATTGATCACATCACTGCCTTTGAATTGACCAAAGTTTATTTTTGCTTTGCTCAACTGACATTGCACTGAAGTGCCTTTAATCCTAGCCCCCATTCCTCTATTCTTATCTTAAACTCCATAAAACATTTCAATGACCACAAGATTTTTGAAGTATTATAATTTAAAATGGAGAATAATTTGCAGTCTCCAGTAAGTGTATTTTATTGTTGATTTTTATAAAAATAATGCAATGGTAAAATGACAGACTCAGCAACTAAAATTTCTAGATCAAGTTCAATTTGCTCCTTCATATACAAAGTCTATATAATCTCTGAATGAATAATTATTCATTTACTATTATTATCATCATCATTATAAAAATATTTAAACTTTTCTTTCACTAATTTTAATTTTTTTATTATTTTATGTTAATCATCCATCAACAGAGGCAAAACTCTCCATATAGTAGGATCACTCAGTGCAAAACAGAGTAATAATGGATGCAGGAAAGTTTGTGCAAAAAATCCCTACCTAGTGCCTACTCATCCAATATCCCCAGACTATTTTCTAGCTTGGGGCTTTCATCAGTGAGGAGCCTTGGATTTGAGAGCACTGCATTGTACCAGATACTAAGATCTAGATGCAGTGTTCTCAGATCTAAGGCTCCTCACTGATGAAAGCCACAAGGTGCTCTCAAATCCAAAGCTTCTCTCTGATGAAAGCCATAAGCTAGAAAATAGTCTGGGGATATTGGCTGAGTAGGCAGGCACTGGATAGGAATTTTGTTGCGCAAACCTTCCTGCATCTATTGATTACTCTGGCTTGCACTGAGTGGAGCTACTGTATGGAGACTTTTGCCTATGTTTAAACAGCTTGTGTAAGCATAAAGAATGGTGATCATGTGATATTTAGTGGTTTAATCACCTATTGTTGTAATTTTTAGTATCTTTTCTTTTTATTATTAATATATAATGTTAATGTTTTTTTTTATATAAAAAAAATATATAATGTTAATGTTGTTGTTTTTTTTTTAAACAAATGTATATAGTTAAGTTTCTTTTCTGATAAACAACAGTATTCTCAATCTGATTCATTAATAGATATTATTAATCTTTGATTCTATTTTGCTTATAATTCATTGTCATGTTATTAAATTAAATCATAATTTCGAAACTCTGCTATATTTAACTAATTACAATCAGCTTTATATTGAAAAGCCCATCTAATATCATGTGGCTATAAAGTTTGAAAAAGTCAAATGAATTTCTTTAATTAAATAAATAAATAAATTTACAAAGAGAATAAAAGAAATATTTATTTGAAAAAAAAAAAAAACCTTAGTCCTTAAATAATTTAATCAGCAATTAATTTACTATTTTTTTACGAAAATCTAAACCTGCTTCTTTTATATTAGAATTTAACAAGAAAGGGGAAATAATTTAAACTTTTAAGTTATCTTTCTAAATATTAAATATATCTACATTTTAAAATTAAATATGAAAAGTCAAATAAATTTGTATATATATATAGAGAGAGAGAGAGAGAAAATTGCTTAACATGGTTAATAATCCCCATAAGAATTGTCTCTAAGTTAATTATACTAATGGGAAAAAGTGAAAGGCCTTAAAGTTTAACAATTAGAAAAATCCATTTTATAGTTTATATATAAGTTCCATGGCATTTTCACACTGTTTAAATGTAAATAAACATCAAATTTATGATGTATAGTTTTGTTTATATATAAATATTTTAGTGTATAAATTTAAGCCTCCTTTTACATTGATACAAGATTATTTTTTACAGAAATAATTAACAAACTGGTTATCAACTGCATGATATTATGAAATATTGTGATGGTTCAGCTAGGGTTCAGCTTTAAGTCATTCTTAAAAATACAAGTTAAGAAGTTTGCAGTAATGCTAAAAAAGAAACAATCATTTCCCTCTGTCAAATACTGTAGTACCAAACTTTTATGTCATATTAATAATTATAAATGAAATTTTTAATTTTAAAACAGAATTTTGTAGCTTTATGATGACATTATAATTATTCCTTCACATTGACAAAATTCAATTCAATCTACAAAGAATTTATCAATGTATTTTTTTCAAGAATGTTACTATAACTAGCCAATAAAAAAGTAAGTGTTCTCATCTTGTAATTCATTTTATATGTGGACAGTTCAATTATGGTTTCAGGGATGGTTTTTATTTGTAAATTTATATTTTTAATAAACCAAGTATAATTTATTGACTTATAATATTTAATATATAATACTAAAATAAAATGCTGGATTGTTAATTCAACTGATTTCTAGGAAATGATAAAATGTTAAGAGGCAAACGCATTAAAACAATAAATCACAACTATAACTTATTTTTATTGATGAATTTTATTTATTACCTTTTAATTCCTTGTTTAAAATACAGATCATCTTTCTATTTGGTAATTCAATGTAATATTTTTTAAAACTGTAAAAGTCTTTAAATAACTTATTCTTTTTTCTTCAGTCATTTTTTCCTCCTTTACCTAGAAGTCAGGTTAATTCTTTTTTATTTTAATTATAGCATTAATCATAAATTAAATAGAGTTATTGAGTTATTATAAAAAAAACTACAATTAGGTTTATTAATTTTAAATATTTACTGAACATTTTTGAAATTTTGTTTGTAAATATTGTTATGGTAAATGGTATTTGTTGTAAAAGATTAAAAATCATCTTTGATAGAAGTTTTTGAATAAAACATATTTAAATAAATGACATTTTATCTGTTTTAATACATATTATGGACAAAACAAATGTAGATGATTGCTATTGACTGGTATTACTTTTAATTATCTTAGCATTTTAATAGATTGACTGAGTTTATTTTAAAATATTTAACAATTTTTATATTGATATAGTGCTGATAAATATGAAATAAAAGAATATGATAATAAAAAATAAATAAATAAAGTTATAAAAAAAATTGAAATTTGAATACCATGTATTAAATTAAAAATTAGAATTTGTGATGATAATGTAGCAAGAATAAGCTTAAAATATTTTCTATGATGGGTAAAAATTGTAGAATATTTCTCATGGAAATAAATTCAAACAAAACTAAAACTATAGAATATATGGTGACATAAAAAATTAACTCATTAAACAACCACTGATTGCCAGTGCTATGGCCAATAAAACTTTATGCTTCATTAAATCTTTACATTTTAAAAAAAATTATTAGAAATATAAGTTCAAAAACAAAAAATAATCTTAAAATAATATAACCACTTTGCAAATAAAATATATATATATATATATATAATGAAACAAAAGATCTTGGTTTAGTTTTCATGATAAAATATTTTTAATGAAATAAAATTTTCTCTAGTAAATTTCTATCAGTAAAATGAATTATGATAAAGAATACATTCAAGCAATGAAGTTAGTTTTAAAATATTAAGGTACCACTTATAATTACAAATGACAATAAATAGTGGTATTTTTAAAAGTGAGAATTTTACTTTAAACAATAAATTTGTTTGTTTAATACTACATATTTTGAATTTTCCATTGAAATTTTTTGACTAATTTCATATTTAAAAAAAAAACAAATATTTTCAATCAAAAGTTAAATTTATATGTAATATGCTTACTGAGAAACAAATATTTAATTTAATTTTACAAAAATAGAATAAATGGGTAAATAAATTATGTTGAAAGTTGCATTTTTATATTTCTTGAAAGCTAGAAACACATATTTGCACTGAATACCTTCTCATAAAGCTGCAACATTTGATCTTTTTGACTCTCTAATAAAAAATTCTGCTATATAGGTAACTTATTTCAAAATAATATCAAGCAAAATAGGTTTTAGTTTTAATTTTTGCCATCAATTGAAAGCAAAATTATAAATAAACATTGCAAATAATTAAAATTGAAGTACTCTGGGTCTAAATGTAGTATCGATAACACTATGATGCTTAAAAATTTATATAACCATTAGATAAAAGGAAGTTGATTAATTGATGATAAAATGGAACATAAAAATAAGAGTGAGAATGAGTCATCAGGCTTTTAATTAGAATAGTACATTGCTATAATAATGCTTTAATAAAATGAGATTTTAAAAAGATTTGTTCATGGTTTTGTTTGAAATCTAGCCTTACTTAGAACAAAAACATAAAAAAGTTAGACAAAGTGAGATGGAAATATTAAAGGCTTTATAGATGTGGCACTGTATATTTGGGAAAAAAAAGTGAAATAAAAAAAAATATCACATAGGAGTGTTAAAATAAAAAAGAAAAACAAACATATATTGAGAATGAAAGAAACCATATTATGAAAAATATGTCAGAAGATAAACAATGAGATAAAAAAAATAATTGATGATTTTAGGAAAGCAAATAGTTATGCATATTTAAGAAGTAAAATAGAAAGCAGAAAAATGTGGAGAATATAATACGATTTGTATGTGAGAGCAATCCTTGATTATTAATTAATAACAATGAATTAATCCTTTTGCATTTTAATGTTTTTTCTTTCCCTAGTAGTTTGATTTTTTATTTTAGTATTAAAACCTTGATTAATCTTTATGAATCAATAAATTGCATTTTATTTATTAAAAATATAAATTTACAAATGAAAAACATTCTTAAAAATCATATTTGAACTTTCCAAATACAAATAAAAAATTGTAAAATTAAATAAAGTGAAATACATAATGAGAACATATCATTTTTTCTTGTTGGCTAATTATCATAATGCTTTGAAAACACTTAATGAAATCTTTATTGATTGAATTTTATATCTAAATCTGGAACTAATTATTAATAAGTTATCATAAAGCTATGAAAATTCCATTCTAAAATTTAAAATTGCATTTAGAATTATTAAAATATCAGAAAAGTTTTATATTATGTTTGGCAAAATGTAATGATCATAATTTTTTTGTTGTTATTTAAAATTTTTTAACTTACATTTTTAAAAATAAAGCTATTTCAAAAAAATGTAAGTCTAAACATAAATATATTTATTTTTTAACAATTATTATACAACTACTTTGTAGAAATAATCTCTAAATATTTAAATAAACTACAGAAAAAATAAATTCTTTTGCTCATTGTTAACAACAATCAAAAAGGAGTTTATATATTTGTATATACCCAAGATCAAAGAATATGTTAATCATTGATGTTCTAAGTATTTGTCAGTTTGTCTTTAATTTTCCTCTGTGATTTATTAACATCTTTGGATTATTATTTTTAACTAATAAACCAATATTTACTTCAATTCCAGTTTTTTACTATCAAATAAGCATAAATCTAGTAAAATAGCACTAAAGATAGCTGCAAGTGAATACTTGTAGTGATGTGATGCACTTTGACTTCTTATATGAAGTCAGGAATTTCTCAGCAACTATGCTTAGAGAAACCTGTTAGCTACTTTATCTTCCCTTTCCATTCCTCACCCTAAGTTTTCTTATAATCTGCTCCATCCCATTTCCACAACATAATCTTTGTCAACTCCATGGCCTTCTTATCTAAACCCCCCTTATCTTTTCCCAAACCTAGCATAAAAACCAATAACCCACTTTCAGTATAATCACTTTGTTCATATTTATTCTTCTGTAACTTCATTATTTGTACTCTTTCTGCTTTCAAGCATTTACATTGAATTAACAGATGCCTAATATTTTCTATGTCTTCTTTACACAACTTGCAGACTAATAACCCATATTTTCCATTTATGTGTATATTTTTTGTTGCTAAAGATCCCATTCAAGCCTTAAACAATAAACTACTTTCCTTGCTACTATCATAAATTATCTCTACCCAATGTTCTGTTTACTTCTCTATATATGTAAACTTTTTTTACTCTCCATATTAGTTGTCCATCTCTCCAACTTCCTATTCTTTATTAATGTATCTATTCTTTTATCCCATTCCTTACCACTATAACACTCAACAATCCTTCTAATATAATCATTCCACCTTTTGTACAAGTATACTGATATAAATTCTTTATCCAAAACTTCTACATATCGCATTACCTTTTTTACCAAAGGACAGCAGCGCCCTCACAGTACTTCATGATACAATAGATCTCAGATCATTGAGCTAACAAAAGATTGATTTCTAAAAAAAAAAATTGTATGTTTGTATATATGTGTGTGTAAGTACTTACATCTGAATAATTACTTCAGCAATGACATTGACTGTATGTAAAATCAAAGACTTATGGATCATTTTTGAACTAAGGTAATAAAAAAAATATTCTGGTTAGTTGTCATCATCTTCTTCTTTGCTTCTCAAATGTCACTTGATCATTAAACAACTGAGTATAGAATAAATATTTTTTCAAACATTAAGTGGTGCTAGATTTTTATTATTATATCTAGTTTTTATTTGGTCTAAAAATTAGGTATATATTGTACCAATCTATAAAGATTTCTTGCAATAAATTATTGCATCATATGGATAATATGGTAATTTGTTCTGTATAGTATAGTACAGCTTTTATACTAATTCTCAGCTATAATATAGAATGAAATTTTTGCTACTCAATGTGATGCGATGCGGCTTCTCTTTTTTCGGAATCAGGAATCTCTCAGCCATTATGCCCTAAGAAACTTGCCCACAATCTTTTGCTTGATTTATCAACGCCACCTAGTTTTCAATTAACTAATCATATGATTATAGTCAATATTTTACAATTTAATTAGATGGGATTTGACATAATAGATTAATACAAACTTAAAGGGATGTTTGAATTTAGCAAAAAATAATATAATTTAAGTACTTTATGTACTTACTCTAAATTTTTTATAAGATAGGTAGCATTATTTGCTATATTCAACAATGTATAAAAATATATAATTAATTCTTTGTTTGATTTCTACGGTGGTAGTCGATTTATTAAGAAAGTCGTGATAAATTTTAAGTCATTAGTTTTTATTAAGGTTTTTTACCAATAGATTTTTTCTTATCTTCTATGAGAAATTGATTGTGTTAGCTTTAAAAAGAAAAAAAAATCACATTGCTGATTAAAATAGTGATTACCTTGACCAGAACTAAAGCTTTTTTATTAAAAAGGAAAATAAGATTGAAGAAAGTGTGTGTGAGAGAGAAATGAAGTGCATAACCAGATTTATCTAGGTCACCCATAATTATTTTATAACTGGGTTATCCAAAATATTTAGGAATGCGTTTCTCTAGTCAGAGATAGAAAAAAAATAGAATTGCAAAGTAGGCTAACAAGATAGACGTAGAATTTTTTTAAATATTCGTATGTAATAATAAAAAAAAGAAGGAAAAAAAATATTATGAATTATTTCCAACTGCTAATTATTGTTGTTGATATTATTGTCAATTTAAATTTTACCCTCATCACTTTAAATGCTACTATAATAATTAACTTTTATACATCATCATCAGTTATTTATTGTATAATTCTAAATTACAAACTTTAAGATCTCCTTCCTCTCCTTTTTAAAGCTTATAGTTACCACTACTTCATCCATATTTCATGTGGTCTACCACAATAATAGAACGACAAATTCAGGGGATAAAAGTTTCTGAATAACTATCAGGAGGAATTAAAAAACAAAAATTCAGGTCACCCAAATGAAAACCTTGTCCTAAATCTGCTATTATGTAATTAAACATCTCATGTCTTTCCAAACAACTAGCTCCAGAACATGCGTATAAAAATGCGATAGTAGGGACCTCTACAGGTCTTAAACCACAAGCTTACTCTTTGGAAGAAAAGAATAAGCTTGTGGTTTAAGACCTGTAGAGGTCCCTACTATCGCATTTTTATACTCATGTTCTTGAGGCTACAGCCTTAATAAATATCAATGTGCGTTTAAATAAATTTATAATTACAAACAACTAGCTATATACTTGTTACTGCCAAATGTACTTTTACTTTTTACCATCCCTTTAAACATATTGTTTTATAGTTTTTCTCTGAAAGTTTGTGTTGATAGTATTGTAGTTGTAATCAAGTGGTGGATTATTTCCTTCATCTAATACTAATTATAAAATATTTTTAGAAAAAGTCAAACTTTATTTAAACCTTTGAAATACATAATAGCATTCATCAATACCTGAAGAAGAAAAGAGACTAAGACCACTTGAAACATTGTGTTATATACTAATCTATGTGCTATTACTAACAGTTGAATGTATTTGGAACGTTTAAATAAAGTTTGAATTTTTTTAAAAACATTTAATTAATATTAATTGATGGAAATAGTTCAACATATAATTATAATATTTTTTTATAATTCTCTATTGTTATGTCTGATTCAAGTCTCCAAAATTTGACATAAGTATTTTTTTACAACAAATGTATTGTTCTATTAATAATTTTTATTAGTTATTCAGTAGACTAGAGATTATCCATTTAATGAATAATATTTCAGTAGCGTAATTTTTACTACACCATGCTCTCACAAAGTATGAGCTGGTTTCTATATGCTTTTAACATCTTGTGGACAGTATAATTATAAACATATGACCAATGACATGGGAAAAAATATATGATTCCCAAGATGCACATTTTGTGCTGAATCGGCACTCTCTGATCACAATCTCTAACACATACATATCTTTATCATTGTTCAGTATATACAGAAAGACAATTATTACAATTTAATTGATGAGCTAAACTTACTGCCCTAACAACTTTGACACAAACCACTTGATGGAAATATATTTATACTTTTTATTAGTCACTCATTAGACTAGAGATTACCCACTTCATTACACCATTCTCACACAATGTAGGGATTGATTTATATTCACTTTTAACACTTTGTGGATGAATGTATTCATAAACATATAACCAAAAACATGTGATCCCCAAAATGCACATTTCACACTGAAACAGCACTCATCAGTTGTCCCAGATTACAATAAATTAAACTGTAATAATTAACTATCTATATATAATGAACATTGCTAAAGATGTGTATAAGAGATTGTGATTTGGGCCAACTGATGAGTGCTGGGTTCAGCACAAAATGTGCATCTTGGGTATCATATTTTTTTTTTTCATATGTCTTTTAGTCATATGTTTATGGTTACAATGATCCATAGGTATTAAAAATTGATAAGTGGTATAGTGAAAATTACACTACGGAAATATTATTCATTAAATGTATAATTTTATTTATTTATTTATTTTTTCACTTAGTTTTTCCCTTACCCTGCATGTTTTAGGTTAGTGGTAGAAATGCAAATAATCTAAGTATTATACCGGATTCTGTCATTTATGGTGTACTAAATTCACTTTTTTTTTCATATGTCATGGCATCGGCCGGGAGGCGAATCCACAACCGTCTGCAACCAACTACTTGCTTGCAAGGCAGCTGCGATGACCTCTCGGCTAAGAATGCTTGACAACTAACTTCACTTCTAAGAAATAAACCATTCAATTTTCTTACTTCATAATTGAATTAATTTTAAACTAAATCAACAGGGGTCTCCAATTTACGTGTTTAAGCTGAAAAATAAACAAATGAACGCACACAATATATATATAAAACTAAACTTTTCTTTTGGCACCCACCTATTCAATAACATTTTTATTTGGTAAATCAGAATCTTAAAATTCATATAAGGAAAAGTTAGACAAAATAATATTATTAATATTTTAGTACTTTATTTTTAATAAAATTTTATTGGTATTGTTAAAAAAAAAATTTACAACTCAACACCTACATATATATTTGATAATGCATTTTAATGAAAATTTGTCATATAGCTTTATAACTGAAATGCTGAAGCAACTCGTGTTAAAAGCTATCACATGACCCTATTACTCTGTTGTTGAGTTACCCAGCTTGCCTTTAGGCAGAGGATTTAGCCTATATATTTTATAAAATATAAAATAATGTAACTAAATAAATGCACACACATATTGCTCAACTGTATATATAAACACACACAAAATCTTTTTTATATGAATTAATTTAATTTTTAATCTGGTAATATTATATTGCTTTTTGTTTTTTATTTTAATGTAGGCATTAATTTTAAATTAATGATTTCTATATTTTTTTTTCTTTAGTTAATTATTTTATGATAAACATAGTATTATTATTATTTTTTTTAATGTTTATCATATTTGTATTTTTTGAGGTCTGGCTACTAATTAATTCTAGATATAATCTATAAAATTTTTAATAATGTGTTATTTATATATTGCCCAAAATTTTTTATATCACAATTGTAATAATCCTTAGGGAATCACTCCTCTTCGCATGCGCTGTACTGATTTAAACACTTCAGGAATATTCTCCTTTCTAAACACAAAAGAAAGTCTTTTGAAAAAATAAGATGAATCCACCTTAACTTTTTAACCTAAGTATATAAATAAACAAATCTTAAGCATTTAAAAATGAATCCATGCAGATCTCAATTAATCACTTTTAATTACATTTACTATATCTTAATGAAATATAGGGTATATGAGCACAGACTTTCAGATGACCCATCACTCTCCATTCTATCTAATAACACTGATACACTCAAGCACATATATGCTGAAAAGATAAATAATCACCAATATACATGGGGTTTAGATTGACCTTAGGTCCACATGGGTGTGACAAGAATCTCGGCCTCATGGTGGCCTTCGAGCATTACATCATCAGATTTTCAATTGGATGGACGGTTGAAGAGTTGGAGTGTGTAGTAGATTGGAGCCTGTCCATTAAAGTATGAAGATTGTCTATCTTAATATATATTTGAGCACTTATAGTATATATATGTGGGAGATGATAATCTGGACCAACTGATGATTGCTGGTTTAGCATGAAATACGTATATTGGTGATTATTTATCTTTTCAGCATATATGTGTTTGAGTGTATCAGTGTTATTAGATAGAGTGGAGAGTGATGGGTCATCCGAAAGTCTGTGCTCATATACCCTATATTTCATATGTAGACACAGGTATATAATAAGCCTGTGTTTCAGTTATTATATCTTAATGAGTGAAGTTTACTGCACCTTATTAGATATAATATTAAACATATATAATGAGTCATTTATTTATATAATATAATGTTTTTAATTTGTAACAATCATTAGAGAATCACTCCTCGATATATGTACTGTATAGATTTAAACACTTCAATTGATAAATTTCTATGATAAGCTTTTATTCATTTCCGAAGAAAATTATTTAAACCTTCAATCATAAATAGCTGAGCAATGCCTTCAATATAGAAGATTATATACATAGTGCTTAAACTCAGTGGCTGATATCTTATTAGCCACTGAATTTAAGTGCTGGGCCAGTCATTGAGTTAAGCACTATCAATATGATCTTCTAAATTGAAAGCATTGTTCAGCTATTTTTTTAAAGTTTAAATAAATTAACCTTTTCTTTGGAAGCAAATAAATGCTTTTTGTAGAATTGCATAGAAAAAGAAAAGAATTGTCAAGCATTGGTGGTTGAGGGATTAGCGACACCCGCTTTACAAACAGTTGTCCAGGGTTAGCGAGTTCGTTTCCCGGCTGCTGCTATGATTCATGAGAAAAAAAGAAAAGAATTAAAAATTGTAATTTGTTATTAAACATTTAATAAATTTTATTTTTATTATTGATAATATTAGTCTTATTCCTGCTAAATCAACAGACGTGTAATAACAATGTAATGTTCCATTTTAACCATCATTCTGCATACACTCTTCAAGCAATTTTTTAACTTTATTACACCCCACTGTTTATGATTTTGTTGATTTTTTCTGTATACTTCCATTTTCAAAACGTAATGATTTTTTGTTTGTATACTTCTGTGTGTGCATCATATTTATTCTCTTTTTTTAAAACAAAAATTCAAGACGTCTCCAACTCTATATAGTGCTAGCATTTTGTCAATTGTTGAGTAAAATGTATATATTTTTTAAAAAAATTAGCAATTTCTATGTTAAAAATTGTTACAGAATGGAGAAAATTTGATATATTTACATGTTTAACTTCCAGTACTTTTATTCTCAAAACTGATAAGTTTCAATATTTATTGGATCTATTTTTGGTAATTAATTAATGTAGATATATCATTCAAAATATTTAACTACAAATCATAATTAGTAATTTTATATTGTGATTTCTTTCCAATTAGCATGAGAATGCTTAGAAATACATTGGTTTCTACAGTGTTAGTTTTCTCAACAACTTTCCTTTTGGTATTATGTTTAATAAAGTGCTCTGTGAAATTCAGTGTAGTGATAGGTTATAATGCTAAATATTTCTGCATTAAAACTTTACTTATCACTTTCTGGTGGCTAAACATCATCAGATGAGTTCCTGAAAGACTAACGATTTGATCATTTTCTTATTGAAAAATTGAATAATTATATTAACAATAATTACTAACAATAAACTTTGAAGATATTTATCACACTTTGGGTTTTACCTTCATTTATTAAGTCTTCTCTAAATTAAATTAGTTGTTTTGTGGGATCTACAATTTGCTTTGATGTATCTATGCTGCATTGATGTCCATCTATACAATCAAAAATGTATTGATTTGATAGATAATCGTTATCAGGTGAATTCGTTGTCCATATGACTAGGGTAAATAAAAAATAAAATAGCCTTTTTAATAAAATAACCATTTCAGAGAAAAGACTCTTTTAACAATCCTTTAATAGAAAAATCATAAAGTAGAAGATAGTAGTTTTCCAATTGCTGATTGTGAATATTTCAATGGGTTTTCATCTTTGTTTAATTCTCTAGTTAAGAATAGCTATATATTTATTTACTGATCAATGTTGAATGCTTATCTGCATCAGCTATTGGCCAATACCCACGCAAAAAGTCTTGAGCGTCTTTGAAAAAAATATTCCATTCCAATTTGAATCCTATGTTATAGGCATAATCATAATCATTTTCAACCATTATCAATCCAGTACTGGATGAAGGGCACTCTGAGTTCAATCCATTTTCTCCAATCTCTAGCCTCTCTTCTCCAGATCACCTCAGCACATTTCCTTATTTTATCCATCCATCCCACATGTGGTTGCCTTCTAGATTTTTTACAATCTTTTAGAATCCAGTTTAAGATTTCAACTGTCTATTTATTAACATACCTTTTAGCAATATGCCAGCCCAACTTCACTTCAGAATTGCATTTATATGTTCCTTTTATATAATCTTGTCAAGTCCTCATTTATTCAATGATGTCTTATCTCTTGGATTCAAATTTTCACTAATGAGACAGAAGACACAATAATAAATTGTTCAATTGAAAGATAAGATCATGGTGAATCTGATTAGAAACATCTAAATTTAATTAAATCTTTATGTAAGTAAAAGTATCTATAGCAAATAAATTCAGTAATAGTTAATTCTAAGGGGATGAAGGAAAAATGTCCATGGTAAAATATGTATCTGTTCTTCTGAGAGAAAAAAAGCAATATAACTATATTTTAAACTGCAGTAACAATACAAGGAAATACATACTTTACAAGATAATTATACTTATTTTCACTCCCCCCCCCATGTGTCATAGCATCAGCCAGGAAGTGAACCCGCTAACCCAGGACAACTGCTTGTAAAGCAGCTGTCACTGACCTCTCGACCACCAATGCTTGACACATTTTTTTGATGAAAATTGTAAGAGCTATATAAAATGGAATTAAAAGCTGGGGGCAGTTCTGTTTCCCCTCATTCACTGAGTAATCTAGAATTAAGCAAGATTCAAATTGAAAAGTTATAATAATAATTTATTTAAACAAGCATTTATTTTTATATAGCCTATGTCTACAATTGTATTACATTCAATTGGCTTGAAAGGCTGATATTTGAATGTAATAATAATTTATTATAATTCATGCATGATTATTATGTTTGATCAATTTTTATTAAACAATGCTACCAATTCATAAATAACATTAATTTAAATACTTATTACTGAAAATATTTTAAAATAAGATTTTATAATTTACAGGTGTCAATTTTTTTGCATTCACAACTTTGACATCAATTGCTTCAGATAAATATATTAATTATTATTACTAATCATTTATTAAATTAGAGATTATCTTTAGCCCAGATCTAAATTTTAAGCTTCAGTTAAAAATTAATGCTTTTTGTAATTATATACAAACATATGGAATAACTCACTTTCTTTTTCCATCTTTAATATCTTTTAAGATTATCTTAAAACTTCCACTCCACAACACATTCTTGAAACATATAAATAAAGACATCTGAATTTTTGTTGTTGTTTAAATAGTGGTCGGATGCTTGACTGATACAATTTAAGATCACTTTCTAAATAATTAATGACAGATGTGTTCTAGAACTAATTTTTTTTATCTGAATATTTAATTATTGTTATTTAAAGTACAGCAATTTAAATTAAAAATATTGTTTTTATTATTGCAGTAAATGTATGCATATATAATTGAAAGTTCAATTGCTTGGGAGGTCATGTGATGTTTGAATATAAGTTGAAACTAAATTGATTAAAATAGCAATGAAAAATTTGGAAAAGGTTTTTAGATTTATAAATATTAGATGTATAGATGAATTTTAAAAAATGAAGATCAGAATTATTGTAGCTGCAAAGCTTCCTGTGACTCTCTATGACTTTGAATATTGATTAAATATTTATATGCTCTTAAACCATAATACTGTTAAAGAGTATTGAAAGAATATCACATATAATCAAAAACTACACAAAAAATATTTGATTGGATTATACCTGAACTCATATTTGAAACACAAATGGTCAGCTTAAAATTATTCTAATTTATATCATGAAATGATTTAATTTATTACATATGTGCATTGTGCTTGGGAAGATTGGTATTAAAGCAGTAGCAAACTCTTCATACAATAATGCCACCTAGTGCAAGCCATAACAATCCATAGATGCTAGAAGATTTGTGCATCAAAATCCTTATCTATTGCCTACTCATTCAATATTTCCAGACCAGTTTCTAACTTGAACCTTCATCAGGATTGAAAAAAGAAAAGGAGGAGCAATAAGATTGATGCTCTCAATTATTGCAATAATAAATTTACTTTTGAGCAGTCTACAAAACCAGTATAAGCCATTCAGGAAAAACTCTGTTCTTACAGTTATTAAGAGTTAATATTACTATGATGACATATGAGAATAATATTAAATATAAACCATAGTCATAGCAGTTATGGTATCTCATTTTTCACTAGAGAAGACTGCATCATATTATAACTATTTTTGTTTTACAGATAACATATCAATGCTCACATACTCAACCCAGAGTATCATGTGACCTGTATCATTCTTCTATAAATAAAAAGATGATTATATTAATTAATATAGAATCGTTGGATTTACCATAGATCACTATCTCAGTACATTCAAAGCTTCCTAAATAAATCATAAAGTATTTTCAAGATTTCAGTAGAGTTTAAGTCCAGTTTGTAAAGCAGGTAAATGTGCTATCCACTATACCACAAAATTCTTTCCATTATTGGATGGTTCCAACTTAATTCTATTTAAAGTAAATGCTAGTTATACAAATTTAAAATCAATGCATGTAAATAATTTCAATGTAGAAGGTAATTACAGCTATCTTCCATGAAAATTATAAAAGATATCTGAGATCTAATCATTATGCCCTACAGTTAGTGTAACTAAATTGAACTCAAATGGTAAGATTATTTTTCATATATATATAGCCTTCGATCTGAGTAGAATTTGTGACAAAATAAAATTATTTGCTTATTTATTATATAAAAATTACTTTCCGACTTACTAAAATAATGAAAATATTTAAAAACAAAAAACAAAGTTATCAATTTCTTTTTGTTACAATAATATATCAAAATTCTTATTTCCTATTATGTAAGCTTAAATACTTAACAAACATATTTTAGTAATAAAGAGAAAATATATTTCATTTTTATAAATATATTATTTTGAATTAATACAGATGTTTTTAAAACTAAAAAAAGTAGCTATAAAAAAAAACAAATTACCTTTGTTTTTGGCTAATATAATAATTAAATACATTGTACAGGCTTGCACACATCTGCACGTATATACTGTAAATATATAAAAGATTTGAACTCAGACTTTCACATGATCCCCAACCCTACATGCCATCTCATATTGCTGACCTAACTGATCACACACATGTTGAAAAGATAAATAATCACAATATATGTATTTCATGCTAAACCAGCAATCATCAGTTGCATGCCAAAATTTCCAAATTGGGACTTGTGCTTTACAACTTCGTGTTTTAATTATATCTGCCATCTAGGAGCAAAAATGAAAACTAAAATATAGAATCATTTATTTTAGATCAGGATCATTCATTGCACAATCATGATAAAATCTTCAGACTTAAACCAATTATAAGTGCATTACTGTAGGACAAACTTTATAGCAATTACAGTATTATGATACATTAATGTGGTGTACTTGATGTACTACCTAAAAAGGTTAATAATATTTGGCATTATTTTATATCACTAGCTATTTATTTTCTATTATTATTAACTTTTCTATAAATTTTAAAATCTGAAGCTTAGAATATCTATAAAAGAATAAAACCTCTTACATCATTAAAATACTTACAAATCATTATTGATAATACTTTGTCATTTCTTGTAACTATTTATTTTTTTATTATTACTTAAGAATTGCCCTATAAATTTTAATGTTGCATGGTTATCAGATGAAAGTAGGAAAGTAGGACTAAAGATAAATGTTAAAAAGACTAAAATAATGTTTAATCGATTTGCTGAAACTATGAAAATAAAGATTGATTATGATGAATTAGAAGGAGTTAACAGTTACAAATACCTTGATCAGATTATTAATACAGATGGAAACATAATGGATGAAATTAATTGTAGAATTAAACTTGGTTGGAATGCTTTTGGTAGAAATAACTTGATACTAAAATGAAATATGCCTATGTGTTTGAAAATGAAGGTTTTAAACAAATGTGTTTTACCAGTTTTTACATATGGATCTGAGACTTGGGCACTTAATAGAAGAGCAATACAAAGACTCCAGACCACTCAAAGAAGTATGGAGAGATGCATGTTGGGAGTAACAAGAAGAGATCGAAAACGCGATGTATGGGTAAGAGAACAAATGGTGTTACTGATCTCATTGAAAAAATTAAAAGATTGAAGTGGAGTTGATCTGGACATATTGCTAGAAGAGATGATAATAGCTGGACAATTGAAATCTTAAACTGGATTTCAAGAGATTGTAAAAGACCCAGAAAGAGACCACATGTGAGATGGATGGATGAAATAAGAAAATGTGCAAGGGTGATGTGGAGAAGAGATGCTAAAGATCGGAGAAGATGGATTAAACTTGGAGAGACCTTCATCCTGCAGTGCATTGATAATGGTTGATAATGATGAAACTAATGCCAGGGCTCTTACCTCAATAAGATGTTTTTAAATACATATCCATGCAGTTATTAAATATTAAAATTATATTTGCATGAATATTATAATCTAAATTTCATTAAGGATTTAATTGAAATTACTGCTTGAGCACAATATATGAAAAGATAAATAAAAAGCTAATGTAGATAGAGCTTTTCCCATATAGTTTTAACGGATTTTAATAACGGCTATTTTCAGCAATTTTTTTATTTATTTTTAACTTTACCGAAATAATAATAAAAAACTTTTTAAAATTGAAAAATAGTTTTTAAGATATTTTTTTTATGTGACCTTAAAAATCCATGTCAAAGATCAATTTAACATAACTATTTGATTTTATATTTGCCTTTTTTTTTTTTATTTTGTTAAGATTTATAGATTACAATATAAATAAATACAATGCCTTTTTTTTATTTAACAAAATGTTTTTTCTTCCTATTATTGATTTTTTTTCATTGTCTTATAAGATAATTTAAATTGTTTTTTGTTCAGATATAATCAGTATGAATAATGCTTGTAGGTCTTTTTTTTTTTTTTGCATTTTATATATTTTTTTTTCCTCAATACTATATATAAATAAAATATTCCACATATGGTAACATCTCGACTGTTTTTTGAATTAACTATAAAATTTTATATACTGATTCAAGTGCCTTATGGTGCAGTATCTGCATTTTCCACTACTACATTTTATATAAACTGCCTTTTTTTTAATCTCTAGATCTCTTTTTTCTTACTATCTTTAATCATTTAATTTAGTGGTAGACATGTGATGTGATGTGATGTATTTTTGGCTTCTCCTTAAACAAACATGGTCATGATGACTCTCTCATGCCATCTGTTATTTTTCTATGCTAAATAAAACTTGTAATTTTTTTCAGTTCTTATTAGTGGGTAGTTTTCTTTCCAGTTCTTAGTATTATCCTGGCAGTGAAATTTTAATCTTCATTAAAATTATTTTGATTATATATGATTGCTAAATATTTGATAGTATTTAATTAATTCCATAGATTTCATAATCAACATCTAATTATGTGTTATTTGTGTATTCAATAAAAAAAATCCATAAGACATTTACATTACTTTATTAACAATTATAAATAAAATATTTACACAATAGATTTAATTCATTCAGCCACTTTCCAAGCAAGTCAATGATATGTGCAAATAATGTCTTTATTTACATGATGAAAGTATATGTGGTAAAATGAAATTTATATGTACATTATTACATTTGAAAAAATGTAGGATGGATTTAAACTAATTATTTCATGTGATTGAGATTAATAATAATAGATATATTAATTTTTAAGTAAAGTTTTAAAGTGTATATTTGGGCTTAAAATAGTATGATAATTTTTTGCCTAAAAATGACTATTACATCATTAAAACATTTTATATGGGGTGAATGGATATCATATGTGTGAATGCAAAAAATTTGGAACCTTAGCAGTATGTTGCAATAATTTGCTATTGATAAATAGTGAGCAAACATAATAAGCTCATGTAAAAGTCTGTGACCTGGAACATCTAATGGGTGTAAATTCAGCATGAAGAGTATCTTGGAGAATTTTTTGTCTTTTTCAGATGTCTTTATTTATGGAATTAAAATATATGTGGTAAAATGAAATTTATAAATTTAATATAGAAATATAATGATTTTTTAAATAAATAATTTTATAATTTTCCATTCTTTAATCAGGGGTAAAGGTTGATAGAATAAGTTTGCCACACAATTTCAAACTAATCTTTCTATCTTGGCTCATTCACATAAACTACTTTGTGCAGCTTCCCATCTAATTTTGTTTGCTTGCCTTATTCACGTTTACTACATAAATTTATAATGTTTGTGATTGTTTATCTTTACATATCATAGATACTTATACTGTATACATATCTATTCACTCCTAAAGCTTTGCTTACTTAATGATTTGATATGATTGGTTAGTTGATTTGAATTTGCTGGAAGTGAAAGCTTTGGAGCCAATTTATTTATATTGGATTATTCCAATTTCAAAAGAAAGGATATTGGTTGAGTCCACTACATTATCCCATATTAATTAGTGAATTAATTAATTAATTAGTCATTGCATATTCAAATCATTGTTATTTTTAGTTTAATTAAATATATAAAATATTTAAAGTTGGTACTAGTCTTATAGCTAAAGACGCCACTCTATGGTGCCGTTTTCACGCTAAAACACATAAAAATGCCATTTCTGTGGCTGCCACATGTGAACCCATGTTTTCTATAATACAACTTTTTTGTTGTGCTACAGATTGCAGGCCACTATGTCGCGTCACAGTACAGCATGTATGTCACATCACAGCAAATACATTTTCCGAATTCGCACAGTTTATAAAATGGTTACGGCTTGGTGAGAGGGTGTGTTTTTTTGAATTGGATGGAAATGTTGTTTTCATTGGATTTTTATTTATTTTAAAGTATTGAAATGTTCAGATTTTGTAAAGTAATAATTATCAGACTTTTTACACTGTACTGTATTGAAGTTTTAATTGGGAAAATGTTGACAAGATATATGTGTAAAGTGAATTGGAATTAGGTAATGCATCAAGTAAAGTACTATTCGTAACATTCCACGAGACAAACAAGATTCTACTGTGTGTATATTTTTGAAGTAAAAAAGAACGGTAACACAAAAATATCCAGTAAGAAAAGTACAATTACGCATGGTTTTTTTGTAAATTTCATAAAAAGCATATATTATAAACATGATTAATAAGTAAAGAGGAGACATTTTTGTTGTTGTTTAAAAAAGTTTTACTTTCTTTCTTTTCTCTGACTATGGTTATACTTTGTTGAATATAGTTTACATTTATTGTTATCATTTATTTTATAGATGTTACTAAAAAAAATATTTACAAAAATACGATTTTGATATTTTTTATTTTAGCATTACAAACAACAGAACACTAAACGTAAACCTAACCCTAAAACTAACCCTAAATCTAACTCTAAAACTAAACCTAACCCTAAAATTAACCCTAAAACTAACCCTAAACCTAACCCTAAAACTAACACTAAATCTAACCCTAAAACTAACCCTAAACCTAACCCTAAAACTAAACCTAACCATAACAACTTTTACTTTTTGTTGTCATTCTATTTGAAATAAAAAATAGCAGTAATATCTGTTTGTCTGTAAAAAAAAAAAAAAAAAAGTAAAACAAAGGCTAAAAAAGTAAAAAATAGCGATAACACAATAATATCGGTTTCTCTGTAGAAATAAAATGTAAAAGAAAGACTACGAAATTTTACTTTTTATTCCGATTATGGGTTTTTAAACAACAAGAAAAAAAAAAGCCGTAACCCCAGTAAAAAAATCTCCGATAGAAAATTAATTTTTCTAATAAAGCAAACTAAAAAAACACGAATCAAATTGTAATTTGTTTATTTTATTTTACATTTATTATTATCATTTAATTTGTATACGTTAATAAAAAATAATATTTAAAATTAAATAATATTTAAAAAAGATGATTTTCTTTTGTTTTTATTTTCACATTACAAAAAACACATCAAAATGATTATAATTAACGGCCTGGGAATGATCATATTTTATAGTTTTAGCATGAAAACGGCGCCATCGAACGACGTCTTTATCTATAAGACAAGCACCTTAAAGTTTAATTCATATGCATAAAAAAAATCTTAACTTAATCTTCTTATAACTATTACTCTCACTTATAACTAATTTAATCATCATCACTGTATCAGTGGATATTGTTAGTTGGAGTTTTGTCATATCTATTAGATTATAGTAGTGAGTATAAAACTTTTATACTAAATTCATGTTTAATTCAGAATAACAAATCCTGTAAAAATGCCCTGATATATATATAGTAATTCTATGCTCTCTGTGCTCTCTGTTAATCCTTATCTTTTGATTATTTTTATTTATAAATATCACTTATTGACTATTGAATTTTGAATATACTCCATTATTAATTTTTATAATGACTTAAATAATGCTTGTTGTCTCATTCACAAATAGAAACTTATTTTGTGAAATCCAATTAATCTCAGATAGATAGTTACTTTAAATAAAGATGATCTGCATTCTACTTCACATCACCAGATGTCCCTAGTAACAGATCATGAGCCATCCATATTAATCAAATGATATCTGCAACTGAAATGTTAAAAATAATACTAAATGATCACATAAGAGAGAAAATCTAAAAATATAATATCTGTTTTTAATCTACCAGACAAAGTTATAATATTATGAACGGAAGAATAATAGAATTCGTTATAATTTTAATGCTAGACTACATAAAATTTAAAAAAAGTTGTATAAAAGAATTCAGCATTATTTATCTCTTAAAAGATAAATAAAGACAGTAATAAAATTTAATAAATAACTTATCTATTAAAGTGCATAAAATACTTTTTTTTAATACTGCACATATTTCAGGCTTGAATGAAACCAAAATAATATATTGGTTTTACAGGAAATATAAAATGACAGGGTGCATTAATTGTAAGGTTATCATATGCAAGTCAATCTGCTACCATACCTAAATATGGGTTTAAATTCAGGCTGAGTAAACTTAAAAATTCTTTCAACTAACTTAAAATTTTTTTTTCAGATAACTAACATCATGGTTGGTAAATAAGTATTTAGTTATGTTTAGATAAAGGGTAAAACAAGAATAGAAAGTCTGTAGAACTATACAATAATGAAAGCAAAATTAAGTGTAATTTATTATAATTTCATTATCAGGCTGCAAAAATTAAAAGAAGCTCTATGAAAGAAATTAAAGGTCAGCATTGTTTTTTTAATGAATGGAATACAGCCAATAATAGAATGTATTTCAATAAGTATAAATTATAAGTTGAAAATGAATTCATATCATTGTTTTATACTTTGATACAATAATCATAAAAGAATGACAATGTTTATAAAATTTAGTGCAGTGATATATGGCAGACTCTGGATCTAATGGTCCATGAATTGGACTCCACTTTATCACCTCTCTTTTCAGCGCTAAAACGTATTTAAAATTGCCAAAGCCATTTGATTATGATTTGCTTTAATCACTGAAATAAAACTTTCCTTTTGTATATATATAAACTTTTTTGGTATGGATCTAATTGGCTATCTACATTTCTATTTTTATCTTTTATCGACTCTTTAAATACTGCTTTGACATTGTGAAACAATACTGGAATGACTAGTCAATCATTTAAACATTTCTTTAGAAAAATTGTGATTCATCATAGTAATAGTACCTGTGAGTTAATTTATATAGTCAATGTGTAATCTAAAACCTGTTGGCATTAGTTTTCATTGATGCATCTTTTTTTTTTTTTTTTGATAAACTTTTAGTAATATTTGTTTGTTTTTTTTAATTTCTAAAAAAGGTTAATTATAAGTTTTTCTTTGAATTTCTTATTGTTGTATACCTACAATTGCTTTAGAATTTCAAAGTTCTTCTTTTGATTTGTAAATGATAGGATTTCTTTTTGAATATTATTCTATTTTTAAAAATTTGTGTAAGTTTTATTCTTTCTTACTGGTTTTCTAATTAAAAAGTGAAAAAAGAGGGAGACAGAGTAAATGGGGTCTGTATTATTCCTAATTCAAACAACCTGTTTTGATTTGTTAAGGATAGATTTGATTTCGAATATGATTTTTTCTTTTTAATTTTTTAAAGTTCTTCCTTCTTATTGGCTTTTTAAAAAGTGAGAAAGCAGGGAGGGAAAATGTGAAATGCATGTCTTACCTATTTCAAACTACTTCTTTTGAATTATAGATTTGTTTTGGAAATTTGAATGATTTTAAAATTAATTTTTTTTTTCTTAATAATTTTTTAAAAAGTTGAACTTCATCTAGTACCTAATTCAATAAACTTAGGACATGTAAGATCATCTTTACAAATTTGTAAATTTGTTCTTTCTTTTTAGCTTCACATGATCACCATTTATTTCTTATGCTTGCTCATAATTGCCTTTAAAACAGGCAAAACTTTCCATACAGTAGTACCACTCAGTGTAAGCCAGAGTAAGCAATGGATGCCAGAAGACTTGTGCATAAAATCCCTATCTAGTGCCTACTCATCCAATATTTCAAGACTAGTTTCTAGCTTGTGGCTTTCATCAGTAAGGAACCTTGAGTCTGAGAGCACTTCATCTAGATCTATCCAGAGACTAGTTTCTAGTTTGTGGCTTTCATCAATGAAGAGCTTTGGATTTGAGAGTACTGCACCTAGATCTTGATCCTAAGATCTAGGTGCAGTCCTCTCAGATCCAAGGCTCCTCACTGATGAAAGCCACAAACTAGAAACTAGTCTGAGGATATTGGATGAGTAGGAACTAGATAGGTTTTTTTCTTTTTAGTTTTTTAAAAAGTGAGAGGAGAGGGTGTGTGTGTTAAATTGCTTTTTTTGACTTTGATGAAAACTAATTCTTAGCTTTATTCAATACAAATCCAATGGAACACTACAAATAAAAATGAACTGTCTTACTTTTAAATGACAATAAATTTAAAAAACTTGATTAAGACTATACCTTTTTTAATTAAAAACTATATAATAATAATAAAAGTTTAATGAACACCACCATGGCAAGAAAATATATATATCTTTATAAATTAATTTCTAAAAGTTAATTATTTATTGGAATGTGCAGAAGGCAAAACGTTTCCTTTTTTTTTTTTTTTTAAAAAAATACTCTTTAAGAATCTACATTTTAAAAAAGAAAATGTAAATATTTTAGAGACAAAAAAATAATTCAAAATTCTAGACCCTTCTCCCCTTTTCTCAAAACTCAATAAGAAATTGAAATGACAAATAAAAATTAGCTAAACAAATAAATAAATAATAAAACAAAAGCCCTGCCAATGAAAACAAAGAGTAAGAAATTTTAAATTACATATAGAATTTATTAATTTCCTTCACCTCCTTTTCTCTTTTCTTTAAATCTATTTAAAAATTGCAAAGAGAAATAAAAGTTCACCAAAAAAAAATTAAAATAATGTTTATCAAAAAAAAAAACATCTGTCAATAAAAAGTAGATTACATAGTGAATTTATAAATTTAGGTTAGTTCTGTCCCTCCTTACCTTTTAAAACAAAACAAAAGTAAAAAGATTTCCAAACATTTTTTTTTTCAATTACAAATAAGAAAATGATTCTTTGAAATCTGTCTAGATTTTGTAAATTGCTTTTTTTTCTTTTCTCCTCTCACACATACACATGATCTCTCTCTCTCTCTCCCACTCATCCATCTCTCTCTCTCTCTTTACATACACATGATCTCTCTCTCTCTCTCCCACTCATCCATCCTCCCTTTTCTTTACATTAAATAAGAAATAGAAAAGAGAAATTCTTGCCAAAAAACAAAAGAACTCTCTGTTATCAATGAAAAGTAATATAAGAGGTTTTAGATTATATGATGAATTTATAAATTTAGTTGTAGTATTATTACTACTAAGATAAATCACCATTTTTGGAAAGAAATCTACAATTCTCAATTAGTCATCTCGATGTTTAAAATAGTGTTTAGTGATTCAATTAAAGAGAAAATTCAAATGTAGATAGCCAATTAGCTCTGCACCATCTTTTCTATTACTATTTTTGTTTGTTTTTTTAATAATTTTTTTCTCTTACTCTTTTCATATTATTGCATTCCAAACTTAATTTTTTTTAAAAAAGTTTAATTTTATCTATTTATTATTTCCTTATTAATTGTTCACACTATTGTTTATGTAATATCACCGAGCAATCTAAGCAATTTACCACTTGTTCGTGATTTTCTCATTCCACTTTTCTGATCATAAATATAGATTTCAGTATGTATATTTCTTTTTAAATAAATTTAAAATATTTATTTAAAAAATTATTAATTATATTTTTTTAATACATTTACTCAACCCAATAACACAACATTTTATTATAACTGTGTTTGCATGTTGGAATGGAAGAAAAATTGATTGAATAAAAACAATCTGATTTTTGAATCACAAACTAATTAATTGTTGATAGGTCATGCATTTAACTGAAGTATGATTTTGAAATGTTATGCTTAATTGACATTTAGTCAATGAAAATAATAGATGCCTTAAAACTTTAAAGTTATTCAATATTGACATTAATTGTGATGTGATTAGGATTAAAATGCTTTAGAAAATAAAAATAAAAGTACCTAAAAAAATATTGTGTATGTGTATGAGAGAATATATATTTTTTAAAAAAGACTATGAAATACGAGAATATCTATATAAGATATGGTAAAACATTCTTTAAATAGACCATTGCAATACAAAGGCTTATTCCAATCTTCATAGAGGATCAATGAAAACAATATATCCAAGCATTGTTAGCCGGGAGGTCATCACAACCACCTTGCAAGCAAGTAGTTGGTTGCAGGCCATTGTGGGTTCGCGTCCCGGCCGATGGTATGACATATAAAAAAAAAACAATATATCATCTCTAAGCTTCTCAATTGCTGGTTGATGAGATTGTCCATGTTTTTGATCTTGTTTTATCTTCTAGCTAACAAAAAATTGATTGTTATCTGGCCACCTATTTAAATAGAAAAAGTTCAAAGCATGTTAAAAAAGGTCTCAAGTTTATTTAACCTATTAAACCAGGATGTAAACGTAGCAAGATGATGCATTATGATTGTATTATGAATTCTTTAGATACTTATTCTGACATTTTATTTTTACTAAAAAATATAACAATTAAGTTTTAAAGAATAATATTTCTGTAGTGAAATTTTCACTATATCACTCTCACACAAGGAAGAGTCTGGTTTTTATCCACTTTAACACCTTGTAAAGAGGTGTAATCATAAACATAAAACCAAAGTCATGATAAAAAGATGTATCTCTCTACCTTGTGTGAGAGTGATGTAGTGATAATTTCACTACAGAAATGTTATTCATTAAGTGGATAATCTCTAATGTAATGAATTACTAAGAAAAAATATTAATAATTTTGTTTTGTTTTTTTAAGGATATTTGTTGGTACTAATAAAATTTTGGCAAAAAGAAATAAACCTTTAGTCTTATTTGCATCTTCATACATTACCAAAAAGTGATAAAAAATCCAATGTTTTTTTTTTTTGTAAATAATAAATAATTATTATAATTTCTATATGTAAATTAATACACTATACAGGTTTAAACCTGCATATATATTGTAACCCCTCACATCTATCACCAACACTAACAATTACCCTGGGGTGCCAATTCTATGGATCATAGAATAAAATATTTATTTAACTTTACCTAAATCTATTCATGAGGCTCTTAATTAAAGCTTTCACCTAAAACTAACTCAGTTGAGGGATACAGAGGTGTATGAGGTGTACAATGTACATTAGATGTGGGAGAAAATATTATTACTAATAGGAATAAACATCTATCAAGTTCTATGCTAAACAAAAATTAAATTGGTAAAATTCTACCAGCTAAAATTAACTAATAATACTCTATATTTCACCTCCTCCCATCATCCATATGCACTGAACAACCTCTACTATATTATACAATTAAACTAATAACTAAAATAAAATAAAAAATAATATTTCAGAAATTGTAATGTATAATTCACTAGATCTAAACTCAAACTAAACTTATCATTACTAAATTTTAATTACTCACTAATCTAATCTGGCTAAATGAATTTATTATCTAATCTAAATTAAAATTGAAGATCTCAGGGAATTAACTTATGGTATGGCTTGATCTAACATTTCTATACCTCAAATTATTATTTAACACTATGAAAATAATATTATAAACCAAACAATACCCTAATTAGATACTTGCAGTTAGATAATGAAAGAAATCGGGCACATTTTGATTTCAATTCATCATCTAAACAAAAATTAAATAACAAAACCCTTTTAAAAATGATCAGTAGGTAATTGGCATCTCATATAGTGTTTGAATCAAGGAAATCAATATCATCATATCTAGAGATTTATTATAATTAAATAAAATACAATTATGTTACATTAAATAAAATAAATGTATAAGCATGTGTGGAAGTGTGAAACACGAATGAATGCTAAAGAAGAAACTCTAAATACAAATTTAGATAACAAAATATTTATTAATCAAATAGAAAATAGTTAAATCAACATTTACTTTTCTTTTATTGGTATGAACACAAATTCCAAAGGGATTTAATATCATTGAGTACAGATTATACAAGAAGATATAATACAACATGATTCGTTAACTTTTTACATCTACTATATTTCATTCATCAGAACATTTTGATAGATTGGTAAAACATTTTTATTTTAAACATTAAATGAACTAAATAAGTCCCTATCATTTGCTATAAAGAAATGGCTTTTTAGCTATCAGTGATTTCTGATAGACTTATACAAAAATAAAAAAAAAATAAATATGACCTTACACTTTTAGTAACTGATTACTAAATTATCTTATACTCAGCATTTTGCTGGATAACATTCATTTACCAATGACAACAACATAGATTAATATTCTAATTACACTGAACAAATTAAGATTTTGCATTGTTACTTTAAAAGTATCTTAAATAAAATTAAAATAAGGGGATTTAAACTAGGAATAATATTGGACTATCTTACCAAAGAAAATAAATACTTCTATTAATTAAATGTATTTTTCTTTGTAATTTTGAAGTAAAGTATTCTATTGAATAACTAGGTTCTGCTTTGCCAAAATAAAGTAAATCCTTGTATTCATTAACTATGTCCTATCTTTGCTTGATTATTTATGCAAATTATGATTAAATGATAAAAATCAATGAGATGAAGCTTAAATGATTACTACAAATGTTTTTAAATGATAAGTAAAGTTATACATTAATAATGAATTTTTTTATATCTCAAAATTAACAATTTGTGCATGAATCTGTATTATGCTGTGTGTCAAAGAAAATAAATAAATAATGTTAATCAATCTAATCGGTTTGCTTATGATATTTCAATATAATCATAATACGGATGAAAGTGAAGATCAATCAATCTTTATTTATTAACTACAATACAGCTGTTTTATAAGACACTATACTTTCCTTTTATTCTTCTTTTTTATCCATAAACTATCAAACACTAGGCTATAGCATAAGCTGGAAAACATCCAATATACACATGGGATAAAAGATTTCTATAATTCAAATCAGGTAAATACAACAATAACTTCCAAGTCTATCTTTAAGACTAAATAACTGGTGGAATAACTCATCACCAAATGAAAATTAGGGAGATAACATCTCTAGCTTCATACACATTTAATTCAATATATCAAATATAAAAGGAGGACTCAATCCACTCCTATCAAAATACTCCAATACATGGATAAGAAAAGGAATATTCAATTTCATACACTACACTACACTGCACTGCACTGGGCAAACTACCCATATTAAATATTCAACTAACAAATACACTGACTCAATCCCATAAAATATTATAAACATTGTGAACTTTATAGCATATAGCCACAAAAATACTTTTCATTCAGTCATAACAAAGAAATAATAATTCTCTCTTAAATAACTTTCTAATTCTTCAAAATGATTGATCATCTTTTCCTTCCGAATCCGATTGATTTAAAATCATTTTTACTTGCAATTACATATAATTATAAATAAGTTTAATAATAGACACACACATGTATAAGCATATGATATACAGACCATTTAAAATCACAGTAAGCAAAGAATTACTGTTAAAATATTAATTATTACTGCTAGAATTAATAAAGAATAAATATCTCATATCTGACAATATTTAGGACTTGGTAATGTTCAAAGAACAGTTGGAGAATAAAATACTAATTACTATGGACAAAGCAAGACAAATAATTTTTTTATAATATAATGCATTGATATTGGCATGAATCTGTAGTTAAATTGAACCTAAATAAATAATAAAATTGTATGTTATAGATGAAATAATTATTGAAAATAATGGTATTCTAATTTATAAAAATATATATACGGTAAGATTTAATATAATGAACTCTTTTTTAAAAATACTTATTCACCCCTATTAATCTATAAATGGATTCTTCCATTCATTTTATTATATGCATGGATTATTAACACACACACGACCAAACTTCATATTAAAATAATAATAATAATACAAAATTAGCAGCATAATGTATTCTTTCACTATGCTATTTGAGACGTTCTTGAAGAACAAATATAACAATACATATAATAATAATAATAATAATAATAGATACAATAATAAAACATTTCTTAACTAATACTATCTAATATGCTACTAAATAATAATAATAAAGTTCTCTTTTTTTTCCTTCCAAATGAAATGAAAAGTTTATAAATAGTTTTTACATGACTTTCCTTGTCATGTCTCCAAATAGATAAGAAAAATAATTATAATGCATAAGACAAATATTAACACAAAACAGCACATTCCTGCAGGAGAAAAGAAACAATATTATTTTTAATTTAGAATAACAGGTTCAATGTTCTAGCAGTTTGCTATGAATTCCTGTTAACGCTGTGTATTAGGAAACATTAATTAGGCAATGCACACTTTAAGACGTATAAGGTAATATTTCCTATTCATTCATGAAATTTTAAAATGCCTTCAATAAGTGGAAACATATAAGTTTATCCATTTTATCATTTATTTCACATGTTAGTATTAGAAAACAGGTAAATATCAATTGTTCATTTCTTTTGCACACATAATTTTTATCTCCTTCAATGAGTAAAAGTGGAAATAAACATCTACTATTCCAATAAATGTATCAATAAAATTATATAATTCTTGTGTATATTTTTGAATTTTCTTTATATTTAGCATGAAATCTATTTATTAAAGTTCTGAAAACGTTCAATGACAGTTCACATCTTTCCCACATATAAATGATGCACGTAGCAGTTATTCCCTTCATAGTATGATTAAAACTTAAAAAATTAATTGTTATAAAATAAACAAACATTCTTTTATCCTTTCCTGTTAATTTTAAATTTAAATAAAACAATTTTACAGTCCTATCAAGCATTCCCATTTCTTAAATAATAATAATTTATCTTGAATAATAGAATATAACACTTACATGTACTTTAGCATAACGTTGGGAAAATTTAAATGATCAGCTGGAGCAAAATTGACGTATCTTTTAGTGGTTTTTAAGTACACATTTCACAAACAAATAATATATTTAAATTTTCAACTTGAACTCTGGAGAGAAGGAAAAACAATTTCACTATTAAACTTTGCTAAATAAACTTAGTTATAGCTGTCTTAAAAGTTTGTTTGATTACCCTCTTAAAAGTAATAATAATTGACTCATAGATTTTTTTTTAATAATCATTACATCACATTGTTCTCTTCCAATTGTTTATGATAACATTACATCACCAGAAAGAGATTGTCAATCACTCCTCCCCCTTGCAAACTTACTTAATTATGCAAAAACTTGAGACAGTAAAAAAAAATAGAGATGGGAAAAAAAAATTATTTCGTCTTTTAAATAAATGAGAAAAAAATATATTGAACTAATAATTAAATATTATTTTAAAGCAGTAGAATAAAACTGATGACAATTGTTTTAATAAATAAAATATTTTACAGTATTTGTCATATTTACCAGTCCATAATTCATTAATTTATTTAAAATGTAATTAAGTCAGTTTTTTAATACTACTATTGCTAAAATTAAATATTTGAATGTGATGTGGGATATTTAATGGTTTAGTGAAACATATGAATGAAAAATGAAGTTGGATAATGCATGAATATTCAGTAGTAATATGCTATAAGTATTACACTGATATGACTGAAATGACAATGTGAATGATGATGAGTGAAACATATTTTACTGTTTATTCTATAAATTTAAAATGTATAAAACAAATGGACTAGAAAATCATTCTAACAAAACTGAATACTGCTTTATGAGCAAATAAAACAAGTAAGTATCAACTCAGACTGTACTGATTATGCATATAACAAGCTACTCCCCTATTCTATCACTGATTATACCCCAAAACAAGATACTAAACATTTAAGAAATCTTTTTAATTACACCTACACTTACTTTTAATTACAGTTTTAAGTCAAAATAAAATTTTTTTTTAAAAATTTCACGTTATTTCTTTTTTTTTTTTTAAAGAGGATTATATCAGATATTACTGATATACTACCACACTACTACAATGACTATTTCTGGTGCCAAACCAGAAGATCACAATATATATATATATATAATGTATGTGGGATTCAAACTCAGACTTTCATATGACCTTTAACTCTCCTTGCCATCTCATATTGCTGACTCACCTGATCACACACATGTTGAAAAGATAAATAATCGCCAATAGACTATTTCATGCTAAACCAGCACTCATCAGTTGGTTCAGATTAATAAATAATTCATGTTACTATAAATTTTGATTATCTTATTAGAAAAAAAAGTTTAAAATTAAAAAATCTTATACTTAATAAATAAAAATGTAACTAAGCATATTATTTAATAAAAAGCTGTATGCAAATGTCACGTGATCACTATTCTTCATTGCTTCATTCTTTATTCTTTATTTGATTACTCTGGCTTGCACTGTGGGGTGTTACTGTATGGAGAGTTTTGCCTCTGTATGCAAATCTCTAGAATATAAACTATACTATGTAGCCACCCTGGTCAAACTGCATGATGTGGCTTTCACAAAACTTTTGAAATAAAATCATGATATAATTTATATTAGGATGATGTATTTAAATTTTATTATGAAACCATACTTGCTTTATTTTTTGCAGTGGTATTTAATAATGATTGTTTAGTCATCAACTTCCATGATTTTATTGGTATCATTTCCTGGAAATAAAACACCTTGTTCGAATTTGTTGGTTCAGTCTTTAGTTGGACATTGTCCAATAATGTTGTTATTCTTGGTACCATTTTAATTCAAATATCATCAAGTGTGTTCTGATTTGACTTTAAACATCAACTTCCTCCATTAAGTTAATTGAATAGTACAGATAATTATTTTTTAATTTATATTCAGAAAAATAAAGAATTATTGCCTTAAATATCCTCATTTAAAAGAAGTTGTTTGTAAACTAATGTCAATTTTTGTTAGAAGTATTTTTGTGAATCATTATACAGTACTTAGCAATGAAGTTTGCAAAATCAAACATTGAGCGACTGATGAATGAATATTCTTATGGAACTATTGTGTACTTCATTAACAAATTTTAAGCTATATTTTAATATTCTTGCTAATCAAAAACAGTCACATGTGAATAATAAATATTTTTTATTGATTTTGTTCTCCTGATTTTTTGTATAATTAATAAATCTTATTAATAAAAAAAATAATAAATCAAATATTTACTTCTATTGAATACGTCAACCATTTAATTGTGACTATTGAATATATTGCAATTTTAACATGTGACTCTTGCAAACATGAAGTTTGGTCAATCTTGCTATACAGTAACAATTCTAAATGATAAAAATCACCACCAAATAAAGCATCAACCAACTTTCTTTGATTACTTTCAGAACCACTCCTGTAAATTTGACTAATTAACAGTTCCTAAATAATAAACTCACATTCAAATCCTTGTAATACATTCTGCAAGTTGATCTTCATAATTGTGACCCATTAGATTTGCACTTAGACATCTAAAGCCATAATTATATTTTATATCTTTCTGTATTCAAAAACCCTAAGGTTTTGAACCTAGACTAACTAACTTTTGCCTTTATCAGTAAGGCTTGGCATTAAAAGCTAGAAGTAAGTGTCTAGCAATTATTTTTTAACTCCATTTTGTCATTCAAGCTAATAGCTTGATATTGAAGTAAGCCTAAAGTCTTAAAACCAAGTCAATTGGTTTCAACTGTTAAATAAATCTGATTTTTGTTTGGTAATTAAATATTTTAGTATGCTCACTTTTTCTTAACTGTTGACATGTTTATTCTCTTAGTGAGTAATATTGATAATAATTACAAATGATGTAATTCTTTAGGTCCCATAATATATAGTAAAACATGAGCAACTCTCTTCTCTAGAAATAATTTGAATTGAATGTTTTTAGCTTGAAGCTGCATTTATTCTAACTTTGAGTGTTAAGTCTCACTAACAAAGGAAAATTTTGGAGATCAATCTAGAAATGGGAATTAAAATGCAGTGAGACATCTGGTAATTAATGATTATTCATTATATATGGAACTATGTGAGAGAGCTGCTCTTATAAATGGTAATTATACTATATTGGTTAAGTTTGTTCTTTTGAATAAATTTAAATAATATTATGATCAGTTGCTTGGAAGCTGAAATGACTTTCAAACATTAATGTGAACAGATTTAGCACTACAGTTCAAATAAATAGATAAAACTGAACTTTTTTTAAAAGTATTTTTTACTTAAAAATCAATACAGGAGTTTTTAGTTCTGGGATTTATCACTTTCACCCCTATAAAAATTTTATCTGAATAATAAAAATTACTTTATATGCAATTAATTCATTAAATTTACAATAAAAATATTGATTTTTTAAATTGTTATAAAATTATTCTAATCTGTCAATAAATGATTGGGAGCAATTTTTTTCATTCTATTTCAGAGCCACCTATTTTAAATTTTAGTAATACTAGATAGTCATGTGGTGCTTGTTAGTTTTTTACACTAAAAGATCAATCAGTGCAAAATTTTTTATAAGTATACAATATTTTTCACATGCATTGACTACTCTTTTCAAGAAATAACTATAGGTGCAGATTTAAAGTCAAATATAATAAAAGAACAATCAGGTTTTACGTTCAAATTTTATCAGTGCATTTCTTGACTCCACAAAATTGTATTATCCACTAGCCCAGAAGCTCACACTATCCTCTCTCATTATTCATAAATTTTATGAACAATCTTTATTCATTAGGTATTGAACATTTGAATTTCTGTGCTGTTTCCCACCCACTTGGAATCTGACTTTCTGTGTTGTTTCCCACCCACTTGGAATCTTGTTGAAGGATGAACAGTTATTACATTACATAAACAGTTTTTGTTTTGTTTTTATTAATGCAAGTGAAACTATCATTTCAACTCCACCATAACAGAAACCTACACCTTTCCCTTTTAACTCTTAATATGTAGGTATTTTGCAAACAATCTTCATTTGATAGGTGAAGTAGATATTATCAAAACCTGAATTTCCTTGCCATTGTTAACAATTTGATATTTTTGCATTACATCACTCTCATGCAAGGTAGAGACTGATTTCTATCCACTTTAGTAGCTTATTGTAGAGTGATTCATCATTGCATTGCATTACAATGTATTTTTGTGAATGTTGCTATACAGTGAAGCTGAGATGAGAGATGCACTATAAAAAGAGGTTAAAACTAAAGCTATGATAATTGTTGAAAAGAATAAAAAAACTGAATGTGACATTGAGAAATAAACTTGTAGAAGAAGAAAGAAAACAGAATAAAGTTTTTTGGCATATAATGTAATAAGTTTTTAATATAAAACAAAGGCCAGTTAATTTAAAAATTAAAGAAAAGCTTGTTCAACAATACTATAGAATTCATTTTAATTTTATTGTATGTATATCACCAATAGTATTCTGTCTCACAGACAGGCCCAGAGAGTAGTCATATTACCAATTCATTCATTTCTCCACTCCATTCTCTTTATTGCCCCACTTTTCAATTTCACATAATTCTTTCCATCTATTATATCATCCAACAATGTCAATCTTTTCCATTCTTTCTTCTTGTTTCCACTTACCATTCCCTCCAAAACATCTTCATTAAACTATACTTTCTTTTTAATATAAGCTCAATCCAGTTTTTCTTTCTAATTTCCTCAATCAATCTCCCTTTTTCATTTACTCTTTTCAAAATGTCTTCATTTGTTATTTTATTCATCCAACTGATTTTTTTCTATTCTTCTAATTTTACTACTCATTATCCATGCTTCACAACTATACAATAATTTTACTACCATGGTTCACAACTATAATAGTACATTCCACATGTAGCATAATTCTTTCTTCAAAGATCCACAAAATATTTTCTTTCTCTTAATACAAAATCTGATTTTGTTCAAAACTAGATGATTCACAGATGTAAATCATCTGAAAGCAACCCATACCCATTTATACCAAGAATCTTCAATCTGTTATCAAAGCAATTTTTATAAGTAAAAGGTGAATCCCACTTTTTACTCTGGTGTATGATGTTAATATATATAGACAATAAAGTTCACACTTGGATAGGTCCAGATTCTTAATGTAAATAAGGATGGGATGTTTTCACGTGATTTATATATACTGCTTAATCTTACATTAATGTTTACTCTTGATTCATTGTAACAGAATGTCCTCACATTGTCAATATTCAGTACCAAGTTGTTCTTACTACTACCAATAAAGCCAATCAGTATTTTTATAATATGAAAGGATATTTGACCATGTTTTTAGTTCTGAAAAATTACAGATGGTTTGCACTGAACATTATGATAGAAACATAAATTAAGAAAGCATAATAATCTAAACTTAGTAATAAACAGAAAATCTAATAGTGTTTAATCGAGGGCATTTTGGAACATGCACATTTAATAGCATGTTTTCATAGTCTCTCTCCCTCCCCCTTTATATATATATATATATATATATATATATATATATATATATATATATATATATATATATATATGTTTGCCTTTGACAAGGATGTTCAGCTTTGAAAATGAATTAAGCTTATATTTTATACTATTAGTATTTTCCTCATATATAATATGTTATAGATATTGATATTAATTTATTATATTTCAGTGATAGTATTACAGTAGATTTTTTTTTGTAATTAAAATGGCAAATAAAAATATATTCTTAAAAACAGAAAGACTATAAAATATATCCAGAAAAAAAAAGATAGTTGATCACAGAGAAAAAAGTATTTTTAAGTATTCAATGAGCATTGATATGTAATGTGTAATAGTAGTTCAAAAATTCAAATGTGATGAAGAAAGTTTTAGAAAAGATTATAATTGATATATAAAATAGAGAAATGCTTTAAAATAAGATGTGACTTTATATTAATTTTAAAAATGGGTAAAAAAATAACTAAGCATAAAAAATGGTTGAATAAGACAACAAAATACATATAATGATAAGATATTTGCAGCATCACATGATCACCATTTCTAATGCTTGCTCATAACTGCCATTAAAACAGGAAAAACTCTCCATACAGTAGTACCACTTAGATCCAAGGCTTCTCACTGATGAAAGCCACAAGCTAGAAACTATTCTGGGGATATTGGATGAGTAGGCACTAGATAGAGATTTTATGCACAAACATTTTTGCATCCATTGATTATTCTGTAACTGAGTGGCACTACTGTATGGAGAGTGTTGCCTTTATATATATATATATATATATATATATATATATATATATATTTTGGATGTATGTGGCATATATATATATATATATGCCACATACATCCAAAATATATAAACATGAAAATTCTGTAATACATACTATTCACTGAGCTAAATAAAACCTCTGAGTTAGATAATAAATCAAGATAAAAAGATAAATCATCTTTTAAATAATCTATTGTATGCAAAGTTCTCTCCGACAAATTCTCATAGAAAAAACAGTTAACAAGGCATTACTTAACAAGCTTAAAAATGTATAAGTGATGAGGATTTGAGTGTTTTTCATATTTGTTTGACTTCCAACTAAGAATAGCTACTTATTTATTGACTAATAATAAATAATTATGTTTAATGGCTACAGGCAGTCTGCTTGAAAGGGGAAATTTCAGTCCCCCCCTTTAAAACTGAAAATAGTTTTCAAGTTTACCTAACCTGTAGTCAAATTCAACTTGTAGTACATGATTTGCTAGCATTATTAAAGGATTTATTATAAATTTCAAAGTTTGCATTAATTATTTGAAAATACTGTCTTTTTTTTTAAATTATAGATTATAATATAGAGTATCATTCAACTTAGTAAAACAATAGCAAGCTCTTTATACAGTAGACTTATGCAGTTCAAGCCTTAGTAATCAATAGATGCAAGAAAGTTTGTGCATAAAATTCCTATATAGTGCTTACTCATCCAATATTCCCAGACTTGTTTCTAGCTTAGTGGGCAGTCTTGAATCTGAAAGCAATCTAGATCTCAGGATCTAATTTTAAACCTTTAGCAGCCACTTTTTATCTATTTAATTAATCATAAAACTATGGAGAGTTGCATTAAATCTTAAATCTAGATGTAGTGATTTTGGCTCCAAGGCTGCTCACTGATGAAAACTACAAGCTAGACATTTGTCTGGGGATATTGGATGAGTAGAAACTAGATAGGGAATTAATGCACAAATCTTTTTCTATCCATTGATTACTAAGGCTTACACTGGGTGGTACTACTCTATGGAGAGCTTGCTACTGTTTAAAATAGCTCGTGTAAGCATAGCCAATGATAATTATGTGATGTTTTAATAGTTTTACGTTATTTAATTTTCATCATCATCATATAGCGTGTTTATAAAAAATATGTTGTTATTTATATCAATATTAGCCAAGAAGCAGTTCAAGTTTTTTCTTCTGTTAGCCTTTTTTTTTACAAAATAAAGCTTTTTTTAAATGTGGATTTTTTTTCTCTTCTAGTTATTTTTTTAAATGTTAGAAAGTATATATATATGCACAAATAGGAATTAACCTTTGTGTTATTTAATCTCTTAATAGTTAAGATACGGAATAAACATTATGTTTACACAAGACTTCACAAAAGCAAGAAAGCAATCTTCTCCCCAACTCAAATCCATGTCTTTTAACTATATGCATAGTAACATTACAATAAATAATGACCACTGTCCCTCTTTTCAGTTAAGAGGAGTACTTTACATGGGCTCTGTGCTTAAGTAAAGAGGGCCACTTGCCGATTCTGTCTTTAGGGATTTGTTACATTTTGCAAAAATTATGAATTAAATATAAATAATTGATCTATTAAATATTTGAATATATGTTTAAAAATTTAATCAACTGAATTACTAAATGTGTTGTAAACATATAGTTTTTTTTTTTAAAAAAAAAAAGATTTTGAATTCTACAGCATTTTTATAAATTTTACAATATTTTGTTTATTTATCACCAAACAAATTTCATATTTAAAAAATCGGAGCTAAATTGCATTCCATAGCCCTTGAGCTTCACATCTGCCACCCTGCTATTGTCCCATACATTAGATGGAAATTTTTATGCTTTAAAATCATTTTATACTATATTTATTATCAAATTTTATAATGAATGATTAATATAAAATGCGGATGTAAATATTTACATATATAACAGAAATTATTTTTGTTTGTTTTCCTAAGTTAAAATATTTTCTTTAAAAATTACCTAAGTGTTCTGTGATTCAAGAGAAATGAGCTAATTTCTTACGGTCTATTGGAAATTTGAAATTAAGGAGATTACCTCATGATTTTGCAAAACAAAAAACAAGAAAAATAAATTTTTAAAATAACTGTTTCCAAGTATATGTTTTCAATAATATAAACTTTGTCCCAGTCCCCTCCATGCAATTTCTAAGGATAGATCTGGTAATATCGAGATAGACGATAAATTATGACTAATTTTATATACTAGTAATAAAAGTACAAGAATACTATATTTTAATTAAAATATTTCTAGGGGATCTGTTTAAGCACGTGTTTGCATAAATTAAACCACTTATGGTTTTTGAAATTACATATTTTTATTGTGAAATTTTTAAAAAATCAGGTGCTGCATTCTTTTGTGCAATGTATTAATTTTCAGTATATGTTGATTCTATTCTCTAAATAAAAACTAAGAATCGATCTTGAAAGAACAATAATAAAAAAATAGGCAAAGTTGAATAGAAATATAACATTACAATAGTTCAATGTATTAAAGAAAATATTGTAAACAAAATAAATAAAATATGTAACAGAAAGTAATATTTACTGAGGCTATAACCTCGATAATATGCGTATAAAATGCGATAGTAGGGACCTCTACAGATGTTTTAACCACAAGCTTACGCTAGATAAATAGAATAATAAAGTTGTTAGAAGAAAATCTCAGAATTAAAAAGAAATTATTCTACGCGTATTTACAAACGATTAGATTACAGAAAGCCAAAAAGTGTTTGAAATAAACCTGACAATGCCGACTAACCTGATAACTACTTTCTGTTCTGTTTTTGAAAGTCGTTTGTTGATGCAGTGAAGTAAATTGAAAATTTTACTCACCATTAATTGTCGGTTGAGATTTTTCCTGCTTTAAAGCTTACATTTAATTATATTGCACTGTTTGACAAATAAATAAAATCGGAAAATATTTTTATTATTAAAAAAAAAAAAAAGCAGTGAGCAGAGATAGACGATCGGGATATATATTGTAATGTAAAGAATTTAAAAAATCTATAATTGGAAAAATCACATTGCTTATTATTAATTAATTATTTATTATTCTTCAAACCATATTTATTATTATTACTAGTCTTAATTTACAGGTTTAATATTGTTCAACATTCCAAAGTAATAATACCGTTATTAACTAAATTTTATTTGAAAAAATATTTAAGATAAAACTATAATGCTTGAAGGAAACTGCAGTTTTATTTCTGTATATTTTTATTAGATATTTGTACGTAGTTGTTTGTGTGATATTTACGCATGATTAATAAAAGGATTTGAGCGATTTTTTTATTATTTTATTATTTAGTTAAAAACATCCACTTTTCAACATTTAAAGGTTGACTGGGGGTCAGTTACCCAAAGGAAAAAAACCCAAGTTTGATTAAAGCCTGAAAAAAATTTCCATTTTCACCTAATTTGAATTTGAACCAAAGTCATTGACATGGCAGGCAAATGGACTGTTCTAAGACCCTGTATATTAATTTTCGATTTTATCTTTTTTTATAATTATTTTATAATGTTAAAATAACTCTTTTCTTTTTTTTTTTAATGAATTGTATTAAAAGGATGCCAAATAACCCCAGGTCTTCATCAATGCTAATCTATAATTACCACTTAATCCCTGACATAGATAATGTATAAACATGAATACTTAATTTATATTTGGTTGTGTAATAATCAACCCCTTCATTGACATAAATTTTATTTAGATATGTGATGTGAAGCACTGTGATTTCTTCTTCTCTCAGCCACTATGCCCAGAGAAACCTGTTACCCACCTTACTCTCCCTTTCCATTCCCCACCCTAAATTTTCTCATATTCTTTTCTATCCTACCCCATCTCATTTCCACAACATAATCTTTGTCAACTCCATAGCCTTTATATCTAAATCCACTTTTCCCCAAACCCAGCATAAAAACCAATAACCCACTTTCTGTATAATCACTTTGTTTATATTTATTCTTCCACAACTTCATTATTTGTACCTTTTCTGCTTTTAGGTATTTATATTCAATTAACAGATGCCTAATATTTTCTATGGCGATGTGTTGAACTGTGACTTCTCCTTATATGGAGCCAGGAATCTCTTCGCAACTATGCCCAGAAAAACCTGTTTATCACTTCAACTTCCTTTTCCATTCTCTGCCCTAAGTTTTCCTATATCCTTCTCCAGTCCACTTCAGTGCTGCCATCTATTGTAAGCCTGATTAATCAATATATAGTAAAGGGTAGTGGTTATTAAATCCATATTCAGTGCTGTCCTATCCATATTATGGATTAATTTCTGGCTTATGATTTCCATCAGAGAGAAATTTGAAGAATCTGGACTTTTTATATGAAATGCATTTTCTATCCACAACCATCTTTTACCTTTCTTTTTATTATCAAACTAGTAGCCTGAAATCCAAGGTTTAAAATCAATTCATGAAGTATATATTTATATCTTTTTCTGATATGTTATTGTTTTCATTAAGTGTGAACTATCTTCAAAAACATTATGAATTATCTGAAAGTTAAGGATATCAAGAGCTTTTTTGTCTTTAGTTTTTCATTGTCATATAGCTTACATTTCTCTAATCAATGATAACTATATATGCTGAATATCTATTTTATTAGTCAAAATATAATCCAATTTTGCTTTTTATATATATATAAATGCTTCCACGTTAATTAACATTTTGGATTTTTTTCAAAAAGAGAATTTCATTTCATAATTAAATTTACCCAAAGAGTTTTTTATCCATTAAAATTTTCCAAATACCATATTAACATCTTCTGTAATTATTTAAAATGATTAATATTACATAAGTAAATGGTCTTTTATTGCTCAGGAGATCATAAAAAATTTAAGCACTAGAAATGCATAAACTGGAATCAATTCCAGGCCTTTACACTCCAGGGTCTGACATTCCACAACTGCCCTACTATGTAGGACATTTAAACAGTCCCAAAATATTCTGCTTATCTATATGAAAGTTCTCTATCAGAATTAAATGTTGTTGGAGTATAAACTAAATTATCTGTATTTACTTTCTTCTATTAAGTTTAAAAACTAACCTTATATTTGTATTAATATACCAGGTGACTTACACAATATTAAAACATGCAAAATTATCCACAGAGTAGTGCCATTCAGAGAAAGCCAGAGTAATCAATGGATGCAGGAAAGCTTGGGCATAAAATCCCATTTAGTGCCTACTCATTCAATATCCCCAGACTAGTTTCTAGCTTGTGGCTTTCATCAGTGAGGAGCTTTGGTTATTGAAAAATCAAAGATACCAAAATGTATGGGTACTGAACTGAGTTCAGACCTATATGACTATATAAGCTAACGAGCTTGGATTGAAAATATATTTTCCAATTTTAGACTTGATAGTTTTGTAGTTAAATAAAGATAAAAGGTGGCTGTTGGAGGGTTGCATTGGATCCTAAGATCTAGGTGCAGTATTCTCAGAACAAGGCTCCTCATTGATGAAAACTAGAATCTAGACACTAGTCTGGGAATATTGGATGAGTAGGCAATAGATAGGGATTTTATGCACAAGCCTTTTTGCATCCGTCAATTACTCTGTCTTGTACTGAGTGACACTGCTGTATGGAGAGTTTTGAAGTTTAAGCAAGCATAAGAACCGGTGATCATGTTATGTTTAGTGGTTTACACAATATTGTTTTTCATCTTTTATTTATAAAAAAAAATTACTTTTTAAATTTGTTACTTCCTATATTTATATCCATTTTAAAGTGTTTTCATCTTTTCTTAACTTTTACTACTGTCACAACATTAGACAATTATTCTTCTAACTCTTATATTTTCCTTTACTTGAAAATATGCTTTTAAGTAATCTAATAAAAATTCAACATCATATGAAGGCCTAGTCAGTAATTATGCTTTCAGAATACTGTTACCAGTCATGATTCCTAAAGATACTTTGTCATAAAAGATAATATATAAAAAAAACATTTAAACATATAATCATTACAAGGCAAAAGTCATTACAACAGACCCTCTTTGAGAAGTATAACCAAATAGGTAATACCCAATAATTTTTCTAATTTTGGGGGTAGTAAATATTTGAGTGATCACCTTTGCTTTAACCTGATATCTAGATACCGATTTACTCATCAATATTGAATAATTAGGTGAGTAGACTATTGTCCAGCTATGTGAAAATAATCCTGAGCCTGTTGGAAAAATTTGCTAGTTTACTCAGCCCATATTCAAATTCCATCACAGATCCCATAACTCAGTCATAACCCAAAGGATATTCTATTACTACTTTGCAAGGCTCTGAGAATTTTTTATATGAAACAAAATGTTTATTAAAGGTAAATCCTAAATTTAATTAAGTAGTAAAATTAATGTAAGCTATTATCGATCACTTTCTAAAAAAATGTTCCCTAAGGATTATTTCAACAATAAAGATGTAAGTCTATTACATTAGGTTTAATAATAATATGATTGGTGATGAGGTTTATAGAGAGTACTGAAACAGAAAACTATGTTGACAAATTTTATCCATCTCTCTTCAACTATTCTGTCACTATTAAATGTTCAGTTTCAAATTAAATGTTATAAAATGCTGAAGTTTTTTCTTAATGGTTTACAAGGGCCAATTATTGATTTTATATTGCTTCAATATAGTTGTGGTTATTTAAAATGTCAATTATAAAGCAAAAGTTTTATAAAATATTATTTAAACAAATTATATAAATAAAGCATTTCTTTTCTCTACTCTAGTGCCATCTTTTATCTGCTTAAGTAATCACTAGTTCATCAGATGATAGTGCAATTTAATCCTCATTCTTAGACTGTTTCATGGCTTTTGCTTTTATCAATGAAGATTTGATATTTAAAACCGGAACAATTTCTGGTTGTACTTGTTAAAGGAAGAATGTAGAGTTGATATTAAATTAAATTATTTGTTTTTCTGGGATTATTTTATTTAATATATCATTAAACTCTGAAACTCATAATTGTTATAAGTCATGTGAGGCTATTGATGAGGTCAACATGCAGTGCAAAGTAGATAGATGTTCAGATATAAGGATTAACTGTGGAATTACAATTAAATAATACCCAACCCAAAAGTATCTCTGCTAATTTGTAAAATAAAATAATAGTTCATCAAGAAGCAGTGTGGATTTATAAGCACTGCGGCACCATCAGAAAAAAATTAAATAATAAAATTGTGCTTGAAAATATTAATACTGTAACAATCATTCAATGTTTTGCATAATTATTGTGTAAAGACAATTAATTAAACCAATTTTATAAAGAATTATTTTAAACGATACTTGAGATTCTATTCAAAGATGCTGCTAATTATGGCAGTGCCAGAAGTGTCATATTCAGTGAATTTCAATAAATTCAACCAAGATTTGTTTGCGTTTATCAGTGTCTATAACTAGTGCATTACCGCAGCATCAATAGTTATTTGAGTGTGGTAAGTTTATCTATTGTGGTTTTTCTTCAGAGCAAATAAATTTTTATTGTTTTGGTTTAGGATGAACAATATTTTTTTTCTTATTAACATTTATAAATTAATGTAAATAAAATGGTGGTGTGGAAGTGAAATTTCAAATGCTCTGTTTTGTTTTCCTTGTTTACTTTTAGGTAGTAATAAACCACTCCTGCTTAAAAATTTCATGGGCTGTCACTATCATCAAAGCTAGTTTCCAGTATATATATAAAAAATCTATTATTTCTGTGTGCTTGGTCTCTTATTTTTTTATCTTTTTTTTATTATTATTTTATTGTTTTTATTTCTTGGTTGGCTTGGAGCCACTGTGACTGTGGAAGTATTAGAAGAACAACAATTCTAATTTCAATGGCTACACTTGTTTATCAGTAACTATTTGTAAAATGTTGATAAATCAATGCCTGTTAGCTACAGAGCAGAAAACTTTTTAAACAAAAATATAAATTATTAACAATTTGATATATAAGTGCCAAACATTCTGTAATCACATCTTTGACCCAATCTACTTCAGATAAATACATTATTGCTTATTACTAAACATTTATTAGTCTAGAGATTATCATAGTATTCCTAGTTCTGATAAAACTCCAGTTAAATATTAAGACATAACTTTTTGATTAAACATAGCATATGGAATAATTAGTCTAATTTCATTTCTCTTTTTTCATGTGCAATATTTTTTTAGATATACAGTATTTAAAATGCATGCAACATTTTTTTAGATATATTTAAAATGATCATTTCATTACACATTTTAAAATCATATTAATAAAAACATCTAAAAAAGTTAGCTAATCCTTGTGATATCTTCATGCAAAACTAGCTTTATTTAGTTGGCCAGATAACAATCCCTTATACATGTCTTCATCATTTGTTTAGTATTTGTTCATATTGAATTATTACAAATTGATTTACAAGTGTCAAATTTATTCCACTAATAACTTTGGCTTCATCTACTTCAGTTAAATATATTAATGATTATTACTAGTCATTTATTCAGACAGAGATTATCCTATTATTTCTAACCTGATGTAAACTCTAAACCTTAGTCAAAATTAATATCTGTTTTTTAAATTAAACATGAACACATGAACCAATTTACTTCATTTTTTTTTTCATGTGTAATATTTTTTAGATGTATTTAAAACTTCCATTTTACCACAAATTTTTGAAACATATAAATAAAAATATCTGAAATAGATAAGTGGTACACATGGTGCATTTTATTTTGAATCAGGACTCTTCAATTAGTCCAGATTATAAAAAATAAAAATTAACACATCAATTTATTATTTATAAAAGTCAGAAATAGTGATGATTCTTTTTATTTACTAGAAATATCTGATTGTGCTTATGAAAAAACAGCTTCACAATGGAAATCCAAATAAATAAACAATCTTGTGTTTAGATAATCTGAAAAGCATATAACATTCAACCATCCTAGTGACAGGTTGAACGCAATTGTTTTATTTATTTGAGCAAATGAAAATTATTTCTTCTTTATTGATTTAACAATCAGTTCAAGATCTTTTAACTACAACTGAAAAATATATGGTTTTACCTGTCCACTACTTAATTTTTAAAGATGTTTATTTTATGTAGTATTTATTATTTTGATTAAACTATTGTGTAGCTAATTTAAACAAGATCGCATTCTTATGACTTTACTACTGGGTTACTGATATTAGTTGCCATGGATACCTGCGGAGACTGGTTCAGTCTAAAATACAAATGACGAGTAGCAATCTTTTTGAACATATTGAATATATGAATTCTGCTTAAAAATAAATTGGTATAACTAGGCAACAGCAAATCTAATAAAGTGATAACAATTGATCAACATCAATGGTAGGTTAATATCCTCTTAAGTTTAGAATTTTGTTCAGATAGCCAGTCAATAACTAATCTAGTTAATCATTCAATATTTGTCAGTAAATGGTTATCTTAACTTTTTTAAATAAAGAGCAAAAATATAATAAAAACTGAACTAATCCACATCATCTAATAGTTGAAAACATTAATAAATATTATATCTTCCTTCACTGTTTTTATGAGAAGCTTTTTGAAAATCTATGCTTTGCAAGGAGCTATTTAATGTCTATTTCACATTTACTATATATATATAATACAAATTAAATGTAATACAACAAAAATGATTTCTTTTTCTATACGTGAATATTATTCTACTGCCAATTTCAAAATGCTTGCAAGTTTAAAATAATTATTGGACAAAGACAAGCTTTCTTTAATATCTGAAATTGCAAAAATAAATTATTGTTTATAGTTGAAAGCATTTTGATGAAAAGAAAGGGAAATACATTGATATTGACAGTACAAAAAAAATACTACATTTTTGGTGTCTTGCATTTTATTTAAAAAGGCTGTAAATATAATATCAAATATACTTTTATATGTAATAAATAAAATTGGAATTAGCATTATAAAATATTAAATACTATTTTTAATTATGTAAGTAAATATGCTATAATTAGCTTACAGTATCATTAGCATCTTCAGCAGCATATACCTCTTCATTAAGATATATTGGACATGGAAAACATATCATTGACTGAATGTAGATTAATAATGTTTATTTATATAGGATAATATTATTTATTATACAAACATCTGTTATTAATAATGCACAAATTAATAGATAACACAGGTTAGTAGATTACTCAATATTTCAAGTGGTATTAATCTCATCACATGATTACCATTTCTTATGCTTGCCCATAACTGTTATTAAAACAGGCAAAACTCTCCATACAGTAGTGCCACTCAGTTACAAGCCAGAGTAATCAATGGATGCCAGAAGGCTTGTACATAAAATCCCTATCTAGGGCCTACCATCCAACATCCCCAGACTAGTTTCTAGCTTGCAGCTTTCGTCATTGAGGTGCAGTGCTCTCAGGTTTAAGGCTTCTCACTGATGAAAGCTATAAGCTAGAAACTAGTCTGGGGATATTGAATGAGTAGGCACTAGATAGGGATTTTATGCACAAGCCTTCTGGCCTCCATTGATTACTCTGGCTTCCAACTGAGTGACACTGCTGTATGGAGAGTTGTGCCTGTTTTAATAACAGTTATGAGAAAGCATAAGAAATGGTGATCATGTGATGTTTAGTGGTTTAATACCATTCCTGCCTAATAGGATAGTGGTAGCTATGGTTATTAAATAACCAAAGACATCAAAATGTATGGGTACTGAACTGAGTTAAGACCTATATGACTATATAAGCTAATGAGCTTTGCATTGAAAATATTTTTGTGTTTTCAATTTTATTCTCATAGTTTTATAGTTAAGTAGAGATAAAAGTTGGCTGCTCAAGGGTTGCATTAGATCATAAGATCTAAGTGCAGTGCTCTCAGATCCAAGATTCCTCACTGATGAAAGCCACAAGCTAGAAACTAATCTGGGGATATTGGATGAGTAGGCATTAAATATGGATTTTTTGACAAACCTTCTGAAATCCATTGATTACTCTGGCTTGCAGCTGAGTGGCACTTCTGTACAGAAAATTTTGATTGTTTTAATTTTGGTATTACTCTCCGTTCTTCTTCAGGTATTGTTATCCAGAACAGTAACAATGTTAGCATAGGTCAAATTTATACTTTTAGATTCTTGAATATCGAATTTTAAGGCAATGCTCTAAACAGTGAACTATTTATTTATATATCCATATACATAGACTAATATAAAAAATGTTTTTGGATGACATAATATCAATTTACTGAAATTCAGGAACTAATATTTATTTACTATATATATATATAGTCAAACCAGTCAAAATTTAGACAAACTCAATATCAATAACAATCATAATCTCAAACTATTGACAAGGCAACTTATATACACACACATACATACACACATATATGAATTATATGATTTCAGTTTTATGAGTACATTATGAGTTGAGTTTTTAATTGATTGTTTGCTTAGTTTTATTCTGAATGAGCTCTAATTAATAACATATATAAAGAAATCTCATTAAACTTTCAATATTTATGCATATTACATAAAGTTTATACACTATGTTGAAAGCAAATATATGGCCAATCAAATCACTTTTAAAAATATTTTTCATAATTTTGTAAGCCATCCTGTAAAAAAGGTATCAGATAATATTCATTAATATATGTTCAATGAATTTTTTCAAAAGAAAAAATAAAGATTGATAATAAATGAATTAGAAGTTAACAACTATAAATATTTTGATTAGGTTATTAATATAGATATAGGCATAATTGATACATTAATCATAGAATTAAATTTGAATGATGACAATAATATTAAAAAGAAATATGCCAATGTGTTTGCAAAGGAAAGTTTTAATATATGTGTTTAATCAGTTCTTGCTTATGGATCTGAAGCTTGGACATTTAACAAAAGAGTCCACAATAAAGTATGGAATGATATATGTTAGAAAAGGTAGAGATCAAAAATGAAATACATGGATGAAAGAACAAACAGGTATTACTGACATCAATGGAAGAATTATGAGTCCAAAATAGAACTGGGCTGGACATATTGCTAGAAGAAATGGTAATAAATAAATAATGAAGTTTTAAATTGAATCTCAAAACTTGTAAAAGACCTAGAAAAAGATCATATGTGAGATAGATGAATAAAATAAGAAAGATTCCTAGCATAATGTGGAAAAGAGATATCTGAACTTATCTTGGAGAATCCTTCATCTTGCAATGAATTTATAATGATTGAAAATTATCATAATACATATTTCATGGACTACTTTACTTTTAATTTTCAGATGATTTAGAAGTTTAATACCTGAATCTTCTCCCTAGAAATGATAGCCCAACTTTCTTTACAAAAAGTGTGATCAAATTAAGTGGGGATATTTAGATGTATCAACCCTAGATCACTCTAGGATAGGTGTTATCCATGTATATAGTGAAAGGAAACAGAATTATATATTTTTTATATAACTTGATAGCTTATGGGATTAAGAAGTGCCGTTTTACGAGTAATGCAATATGATTTGAATAGTTACACTTATTTTATTTAAAATAAAGTTTTCAAAGATAAAATTGATTTGAATTATTTCCAGGATTTTATAAATAACAATGTAGAATTCAAAAAAATGTTTTTAATTTTTCAAGTATTCAAAAAACTAAAAATATACTCGGCATTATTTTGTCAGCAGTGGAGAAGCTAAAAGAGTTTCGGATTAATGAGTTTCATTTGTATAAGAATAAAAATATGTTAACAATAGATATCGTATAATGATATATTTATCTGGAAAAGTAGAAATTGTAATGCAATTCCATTTGTTAAATTGTAATTGAATCATCATATACTTTAGCTGCGGATGCAAGAAGTTAATAAAATATTTTGCTACCAGCAGCTATGTAGAATTTAAGATATAAATTGTTGCTCTGAAAGCTTTGAAAGTTGCTTGTAATTAAAATATAAAATATATAAAATGAATTATTTCTTCTGCTACAAATGTTTTAGATATACAGAGAAGTCATTGATGTTTTGTGTATAAAACAGCTTTGATAAGAGCAAACAATAGTGTCAGTAATCATCAAACTGAGGTCAATAAGTATATACTTGTCTAGTATCAAATCTCCATAACTATAAAAACATATTACTTAGAATTCAAAATTTTAGGTTGTATGACTTTCAGGTTATTAGTTTAGATAATATAAAAACAATAGAGGTGACTGCTAAATGTGTGAGTGCAATCCTGCTTTTTCTTAAAAATAACCATTGGCTGTAAACTAGGCTGAGGTTGTAGCACTATCATCAGATGTACATTGATTATTTAAGATTACAATAGATGACTCTGAAGTGGATTGAATAAAGTGAATTACTACTATTGTTGTAGATGATGAAAGAAAGCAGAAGAAAAAAGATATGACTCTATTGGAAATTACCATAAACACAGGTTGTTATAGTTACTGGTGTAACGTCAGACTTATATAGCTATGCATGTAAGTTTATTTGTGTTCATAATCTTAAAGTGCTTGAATCTTTAGACATTGGCTTGGATATTTTGAAAGGGGTAAAGATAGTTACTAGACATATGAGTGCAAATCTTTATAAGCATAGCCCATAACCAGAAACTTGTTTGGAGATGTGTATATACTTCTATTATTCAAAATCAATTAATTACACAAACTTACAATATATGTCACTAGAATTATATATATATATATATGTGTGTGTGTGTGTGTGTCTTCTAATACATATTAAAATAAACAAAACTGTAAAAGATAAACCAGTGTCTTATTTTTTTTTCTTTTTAAATCTTTTATTTTTTATGAACCTTTATTTTTTATTTTAATATAGTCATTCATTACTCTTTTCTTGTTTCAAACATATTGCATTGTCATTTTCAAAAATTATTCCTAATATATATATATATATATATTTACATGTAGTATATTTATATTTAATAAAAATAATCTCTGACTATACAATATGGTCAAAATATAGGAAGGAATAATAAATGAATATACTGACATAAAAAAAGGTTTATAAAAAATAGAATAAGTCTTAAAAAGAAAAACAAGTGTATGAAATTGGTTTATCTTTTATATATTGAAATTAACGGGTCATATTTGGAAAGAAAATAGTGAAATACTTCATAGTAATGGAATCGTTAATGAAGAATTAATTTATTGAAAGCATATTAAAACAAATAGAAAAATATTTTTAGCTAATTCATAATGCCACAGTGATAACTTAATGAGTTGGCAAACAACTAAATTACCAAAAATGAATTTATATTGTCCTAATATAAGTTAAGAATAACATAATATGAGAGATTAAATTGATGTAATGTCTTCATGGTTATAACTACAATATCAAATTCACCAAGGCCTTTGAACATCAGTGAAATGGATGATTGAAATATTGAATGACTAAGAAGATTAAAGCCTGTTTATTAAAGTTTAAGGAATGACTTTTTTAATATAAGCTGAGCACTGATTGTATATTTGTGTGGAAAATTATGATCTGGCCCAATTAATGAGTGATGGGTTCTGCATAAAGTACATATATTGGTGATCCTTTATTTTTTTACATGTGTGTGGCCACATGTATCAGTTATTAGAGATAGAGTGGAGGATGAATATAGACTGAAAATCCTAAGTTCAAATCCATCTATTTATTAAGAATGAATTTTTTAAAAAAAAAAAGAAAAAAAATTATTTTGAAACTGCTTCAAAGATATCCACAACAAGATTTAGTAAAAATGTTTCACTCTCTTCAGAAAACAACAAAAAGCTTCAATTCTCAGATACTCCTTTCCATCAGAATAATTGTTTGATAGTCAGAAGTTCCCAAAGAATGTTTGAGCACTTCTGCAACTAAATCATGAAAAGAATAAGTGCAGTGTTATGTCTCATGTAAATAATAATAATAATAATAATAATAATAATAATAATAATAATAATAATAATAATAATAATAATAATAATAATAATAATAATAATAATAATAATAATAATAATAATAATAATAATAATAATAATAATAATAATAATAATAATAATAATAATAATAATAATAATAATAATAATAATAATAATAATAATAATAATAATAATAATAATAATAATAATAATAATAAAACAACACAAAATTGATTACCTTTTATGGAAATATATATTTTGTATAAAATTATGAGGTGTAGACATCAATACTATACTTCTTGCTAAGCTCTGTACAGTTTGTCTAATAATATTACAGGCAATGCCCTTGAGTAGTAAGCCATTCATTACTTTAATAATTACAGACAAAATCTTCCACATTCTTAATGTTTTTTATCCAGGTATGTTTGCCATTAAAATTTAAAAAAATATCCAGAGATTGAAAAAGTCATAATCAAAAAAGAGACAACTATATCAAAGCAAACAGTTTTGAAATTTATTAAGTTATTTCATATGTCTTGTTTTTAAACAAGTTTTTCAAATAATATTTATTAGAGTGTAAGTCACTCATTTACTTTTGTTACCTTAGTTATTGCTACTTATTATATGAGAAATGCAATCTATTTTGATAGGTAAGATGTATACATATATTCAATGAAATATTTTCATAGATTGTTATTATAATAAATAATAGAAATAAGGGGATAACATCCATGTAAACAGAGATAACCTTTTGTCTTTTAATGTTACCAGGAAACAATCAATTACTACTAATTTGAAACTTCCTTGAAACTAAATATATTTCTCCCTTAACCTATAATAGCTCTTTTGTTGGAATTATATATCTATATATAAGATAAAAGCATATTATGGTCTCAAATTTTATCTCTGTTTTCACATGATCTTCAATTTGATGTAAACCTACTGATATAAATATCAATCTAGATTTAAATCATTTTTATTCTCCATACTTGGATAATACAGCAATGTGTAAAGATTTAAAAAGCACTAGCATCTATTGATTACTAAAACTGGTATAAAATTTCAAAAGAGTAAAAAGAATAATATAATTTAAAGTGTAAGCTAAGGCCATATGGTGTTTTGTGGTTCAGGTAATGTATTATTGATTTATATCATTCCAATTCAGACAATATGCTTTGAAAACAAAAATATTTGATTTTTAGTCAGATGAAATGTCTTTTTGATTGCTTTGGATTAATTCATGTTTTTATCGCATGCAGTTTATATTCAATTTCAACATCCTTAAATTTTAATTTAGGCATATAAAAATAATAGTTCCCAATGTTTTTACCCCTATGAACTATTTTTTCAAATACATTTAAATTGTGGCACCCAATTTATATATATTATACTAATGTGATAAATATACAAATGTTTTTAATTGATTGGTAAACCATCCCTAACAATTATTCACTGGAAGTAGTCTGCAGCGAGTAAAATATAAAACAATATGCTACATCAACATTATGATGGAAACAGAATAAACAAATAAAAATAAATAAAAACAGTTTAAAATACTAAATTGCATATGTATTATATTGCATATAATGAGTATTTACTAAAAGTATAGGAAGGATAATAACACTATCAATATAGGTGCAAAAAAATCTGATAATGTATTACAGATGATTTGTGATCTACAGATCTCAAGTTAGATATTTTATTTTTATTTGTTTGATATATATATATATATAGTTTCTGCTTTATTTCATATTACTTTTTGTGGTTATCTTTTAATGAAAAGATTTGCCACAGTTCATAAAGAAAGGTCATTCCATTATCACTAATTTTAAATATTTAACTAAACCTCTGGATTTTTATTTTTGTTTTTAGATTTAGAATTTTTGTCGATTTCTTTATAGATTTCTGTATTACAGGTAAGCTTTCGCATTCATTTCCTAAAAAGCCATTATCAATAATATATTTATATTTTATTTAGTTTTCTGATCTTTCAGTTAATCAGGAAAGTTTTAAACACTCAATATGACTTCTTTTTTTTAATATTTTTGAGTACAATATTTTTCTCTTTTAGGTAAAAGTTTTTTTTTATTTTTTAAAATTACTTTTAGTAGATATTTGTTATGTATTTCATCATTAGTTGGATTTTGTCTTGTCTTTCATTTTATTTTCCTACTAATTGGTTTTAATCAGATTATCTTTTAAATTTAATCCCCCTAGCTAAATATTTTTTTTGTCTATAAAATATAGAAAAAATATTTGGTATGTCTTTATTTTATATATTTTTAAAGATAGAGCAAAAAATTTGACAAATATTTTAATTCAAGTATTTTTAATATTACATTATTTTTAAAAAAATATAATCCATATATATATATATTGCCAAAATGGTATAAATTCACACTTAGAAAAATTAACATATATATAACAAAAGCATCTTTCTGTTCTGACAGCATTTTTAGTAAGCTTGAATAATAATCGGTGATTATAAAATAGTGGTACATTTAAATCTCCATTCTCAGATCATTTTCTGACTTTTAATTTTAGCATTAAAGGATTGGATTTCAAACCTGGATCTGGAAACAATCAAATATCCTTAAGGATTTGAATCCAAGGTGATGACTTTTAATTTTAGCATTAAAGGATTTGATTTCAACCCTGCATCTGGAAACAATCAAATAGCCTTAAGGGTTTGAATCCAAGTGATCTACTTGTGTAGTCGTATATACTTGATCTCTAGTTAGCAACTTATTTCTTATTGGTGTCGCAAAAGAAGTTTTAAGGTCATTTACCTTTTATTGATATGTCAAGGAATTTCAAAGATTCAACATCTTGTAGTCTCCTTTCATTTGTTGGTTAAATTGCTCTTCCAAAAAAATTGCAACTATCTGTCTGATATATTAAACTTCCTTTCTATGGATGACAAGTTTTAATAAGAACAGCTATATTAATTTTAATATTAACAACTTCTTAAGTACAAATGTTGTCTTTTATTCTGTTGTTAAAGAATTGCATTAAGTAAAGTTTGCACATTTCATGTACTTATATTTAGCAACAAAAAAGAGGGTTTGAAATTAGATTTAAAATATTTACCTTTATATTAGCATTGTTTCCTGATATTTTTATTATTTTCAAGAGAAATCTGCTATACCAAGAAATCCTCGCTAGACGGTGTGAGCCAGACCATTTTTAGGTCACTTTTTTAAGGTTCCTTCCACTTCGTTAGACAAAAAAAATCCCATTAGAGTTATCTAAGCATGCAATCTTTACCCAGATGAAACCCCTGACCCAAATATAGTTCCATATGCATGTACACATATGTACGTTTATAGAGAAATTATTACCTTATAAAAGTAAAACTAATGATTAAAGAAAAAGTTTAACATCAAATATGCCTTTGAAATTTTGTCATCAAAAGAAAACAGTAATATATTTTTCTAAATCTAATATATTTTTAAATTAAATATAAAATCTACATGATAAATAATACATTTGTAATATTAACAAATCACCTTTTTTATATTTAAGTTTTTATCAAAGTAAGAGGCAAATATAGATAATAATTAACATTTTCCTCAATGATGATGTACTTTATTACTTCGTGTGGGTTTATTTTTTAATATTAAAAATGTTCTTCATAGTTTTATATTAAATCATTTCAAAATTAAATTATCAGACAAAGCTTCATTATATCTTGCCTTTTACTGCATTTTATTTCAGGCATTCTTAGCAGAATAATGTTTTAAATGTTTGCTTAGCAGGGAGAAAAATAACTTAATCACAAAATTAAATGAATATCCTAATTATCAGACAAAATTTAAACAATTGGAAAAAATTATTTTTTTTGTTCTGTTCTGCAAGTATATAATGTTACAAGAAAAATGTAATAAAATTATTTTATAAATGTTTTAATGTTTTTACGCATATATATACATAGAACAAATGAAAGCTAAAACTGCTTTATATTCAAATGATTAGTTTACATGATCTTCAAGGGCTGCAAATAACAGGTTAAGCTTCGATCCAAAAATGCTTTAGTTTTCAAGTCCACCACTCTATGATAAACCAGATAGGGAAACAACCCATTATGAAATTGTAACCACATGTCAAGAGACCTCGAGGCTATTGAGGCTCTTATGCATGTTAGGAAGTACATAAAAATAAGAATCATGTTTAAGCATCATGCATCTCTACTTAAATATGGTCTTGAATATATTTATGCCAAAAAGATCATTGAAATGAGTCAAATCATTTATTGATGAAGAGTTCCCAAGAAGTTTGAAAATTAGAAGTATCTAACCAAAGCCATGATCTAAAAACCTTGAGCTCTAAAAAAAAAAAATATGGTCACTGAAAAATATACCCTATTCACAAAATGGAAGATTATTGAAAAATTCCAGAATTATAAATTAAAGTAGTCTCTTAATACCTGCATTTGGTTTCAGCTCTTTCTGTTGATATTTGAAATCAGTGATAATAGCAGTCCTATATGAAGTATGTGTTTGCCATCATAGATACATCTACAGTACAATTTAATTTTTAATATGTATACAATATAACAAAAACAATTACCCCCAAAAAACAATAGGATAATACAGTTATCAAAAAGATAGATTACTCAAGAGAAGAAGTTTGCTGAGTGCTTACTGAAAATGTGAGAGTATATAAATGGTTGATTGAGAGTGGATTCATAATATTATTCATGCAAATAATCACATGCATAAAATTTGTGAATTTAAATGATCAGTATTTATTTATGCTTTTATTTTTTATTTAATATTTTTTTAAACCTTTTTAATTACTGAAGTTATGGATGATAAATTCACAAACCCAGAGAATTTATTATAGATGTGAATTATAAATTATTACATTTTGACTTACAAATGTCTAACTCACTTCACCCACAACTTTGATATGATGTACTCTAGATAAATGCAATAATAATTATCATTAATCATTTATTAATCTAGAGATTATCTCTAGCTTTAATATAAATTTTAAATATCAGACAAACATTGATATATCTTTTTTTAATTAAAAAATAAACAAGAAATAAGTTTAATAAAATTGTAATTTATGTGATAAAATATTTTTATTATGTTACTTTGAAAATACATTGTTGATTTTTTATAGATTTATTAAACAACCTCCATACTTCCCAATTCTTTTTAAATTCATATAAATAAAGATACAATAAAAGATAAATGACCCCCAAGATGCATTTTATGCTGAACCAGCACTCATCAGTTGACCCAGGTCACTATCTCTCATATATATCTCTATTATATGAAGAGTATTTATCTATAGTAAATTGTTACATTTTTATTTACCATTGTCAAACTCACTCCACTCACAACTTTGACATCATCAACCTCACATAAATACAATAATGATTATTACTAATCATTTACTAAACTAGATATTATCTCTAGCACAGATATAAACTTTAAACTTCAATTAAAGATTAATATATCTGACTTTTTAATTTTAAACATACACACACACGGAGTTATTCACCTTTCTCTTCCCCATGTGCAATAAATTGTTGATTCTTTGTAAACATTTATTTGTATATATATTATAGAAATAATTCTTGACAATGATCTTATAAAGTAGTTGAAATGTTGGAGGCAAACTGAAATAAAAAATAGTGTATGAAATAAAAAAACAATCCAGAATTGAAAAGACAAAGTGTGTTAAATGATTTTTTTTAAAAAAAAAACACAACAACAAACAAATGTATTGAAATCAATGGCCCATATTTGTAAAGAAAGTGGTGAAATACTTAATTATTGATTTTATTAATTTAATTAAGCTTTAGCATGAAACAAAACTAATTTTTAAAAGAATTAAACTTAATTAAGTTTAATACGATTTCATTAGATAGTTTTTTCCAGAATTAGCTTTTATAAATATTATTAATTGAATGAGAACCATAAAGAATATTGGAGATTAAAATATATATTAGAATATAAATTGATCTTATCAAAAATACTACAAATTATATAAGATGATATTAAAAAAATAAATGAAAATAAAACAGAACCCTGAGAAGCATAACATTAATAAAAATAATATTCAATAAAATGTCATCCACACTAATTTAAAATGATTAGAAATATAATGCATATCTATTTGCAAACTTCAAATAAAAAAAGAAAAAAAGAAAACTTAGTAACAAAAAAAAAAAAATCATGTGTACAAAAGCTTTGGAAATATTTAAAATAGTTCCCAAATTTTCCTCAAACTTCTCAATAGATGTGCTCAAGAACTTAATTGTATAATAACATGAATAACATCTCATGATTTTCTTAGCTATTCATATGCTTCTTTGAACTGATTCTTTTATTCTACTCCAGAGGCATCTACTATAATCTTAGGTAACTAATGAATACTAGATGGTACAATGTTAAAACCCAGGTTTCCAAGTCAAGACAAATCACTAATAGATAATTGCCTATTATTTAAAAAAGTCAAGACAGAACTTGAAAAACTTTTTCTAAATATACTTTTGTTTATTTATAGCAAAGCAAAATCTCACATAATTTTTTCACTTAATTTCAATTCTGTTTTTGAACAATATATCATTTAACTAAACTTTTTTTTAGCAAAATTATAGTATTTGGAGAGGGGGGGTGTTAATATCTAAGTATAATTAATACAGATTGCAGAATGTTATCCCAAAAGCCTTGGTTCAAATCCATTCACAAATTTGGAAAATTTATAAAAACGAATAAGTTATTCTGATAAATATAAATAGGAATAATGTTTAAAAATTAAGCGTAATATTTTAATACAATTTAAATGTAAATTTTAAATACTTCCAATTTATTAAAAAAAAAAAATTAAATTCATTAATAATATTTACTTGGTTGTGAAGAAATTTCACATTGGCGGGTGATAAAAATTAAATATTTTATAATATAAAAGTTGTGCTCGTTTTATATGTTGTGAAAGTATCAATAAAAATCAAAAATTTCTAAAAACTTGTATAATTTTTAATGAATATCTGCATCACTTTAAAATGAATAATTAAAAAAGTTCATTACCTAATATTATTTACTGCATTATGAAGAAATTTTACACTATTAAATGGTAAAAGATTCGTAATAAAAGTTGAAATATTTTTAAATGTTGTTTAAGAAAGTGTGAGCTAATGTAAAATTGATAGTTTCGCTAACAGCGTTTTTACTATTGACATTTTAAGAATATACGTTTTTTTTTTTTTTAAGTGTTATAGCATCGGCCGGGACGCGAACCCGCAACCCGGGCAACTGCCTGCTAGTGCAAGGCAGTCGCGCTGACCTCTCGACCACCAGTGCAAGACTAAAAGAATATACGTTTACCATCAAATAGCCAACTTTCACTTTTACTGTTGAGAACAATAAAGATTTAATATATATAAATAAAAAAAAAACAAAGATTTAGCTGATATGGTTTTTAATAATTCAACTTTTTTATTAAAGAAACACTACATTCTAAGCACATGTTTGTAGATGTTCTTAATTTTTTTAAATTTTTATTAGCGTATCTCTTTTATGATCTGGGAGTTGAGATGACCGAAACACTAATTAAAATTTAAAAAGTAGCTTATGAAAATGTTTAATTTCTTTATAAAAACTTATTACTATTTTTATACTCTGACCACATTGTTGTTTTTTTAACTTCGGGTAAATAGTAGCGATTTGATTCAAATAAAGATCCTCTTTTTGGATGTTCTGTCAACAGTTGAAAAATTATGGTATAAAAAGTAGAATTCTTATGAGATTCAAAATAATTCTTTTTCCAAATTCAACAATAAAGCTAGCTAAATTTGATCTTCCTGGGCACTAATTCAGGATAACTTATGGCAGTTGAATGATCTATGTAGAACCATGAACCTCATAATTAATGATGGAATAGAGTGGAAGAATGAAAAGGTTGTTAATAAAGCCACTATGAGTCCATCTCCTGGTTGAAATCTCTACAAGTTCCATTATGACATTTTGGTAATAATTAAATTGTTAAAAAATGTCCATATGCTGAATAAATAAATAACATTATAAAATGTTGTCATACGTTTTTTTTGTTGTGAAAATTAGTTTATAGTGTTGAATAGTGATTTTTTAGACTTTAGAATATCATAGATAATTACAGTCTATTCTCACATCATATGAGTATGTATATCTTTTTATAGTGTTTATATTCTGACTATGAAGGTCTTTAAATCTCAACTGATATAATAATAATCTGATATTAGAAGTTGCCATCAAATTTTTATTTTTTATTAAAAATCATTTTACATCATGTATTTACAATTTTTTTGACTTTATATGTCATGCATTATTGAAAAGAAATATGCATTACATATGTTTCCAAAGCAAATAGATAGATATATTTTGGCTTGACTTTTTAACAATTCAATTTTTTTATTGATGTATATTCTAAAGAAATTGTAGCTTTTGTGCATATTTTCATGACATCAAATAGTCTATCCTAATAAAACTCGAAAAATAGAATGGTTAAAATCCACACAACTCAAATTAACATTGTTCATCCCATATTAGATAGTGCTATAATATGGGTTATTAAACTAATATTGCTCTGAATAATTTATCTAATTTGTAATTGTAGATGATTTAAGAGCTGACCATTTTTTGAGTTTCTTTTAACTAAGGACAGTAAAAAAAACTGGGTACCAGAACATTACTCTAATTACTATGCAACTGTTTTTATATAATAAATGCATAGATAAATTAGCATTTTAAAACAAGAACTTTTAAAAGATTATAATAATTATGATAAAGATAATTTGATTTTTCTTTATCTCTTCTCAAAATTTGATGAGATAATAATCTTGATGATATCTTTAAATGAAAGAATGTAACAACAATTACCTAACTGTATCCATAGCAACAAACTAATAATTGACCGGAAATTGATTACATTAATATCCAACTGTGATCTAATTGTACCAATATTAACTTCTAAGTCATCCATTCTTTAACTTATTGTATCAATATCAAATACCAATTAACTGATTGTGAAAGAACAATAAATAAAGTCAATCTAAAAAAAAAAAATCAAAGAAAGATTGAACTGGATGTAACACAGGTAATTACTTTAATCACCTAGCTGAATATCTCACATGATTATAGCTAAGTTCTCTTATCAACAATTTTGGTCAAATGTATATATATTGGCAAAACAAACAATCATCAACAAAGTCTTGTTTAAATGAAAGATAAAGAAAGATGGTTTCTAAATCTGAATTTAAACCCTGCAGCATCTATTTTATTTTACCAATAATTTGTAATTGGTGTTAAATAAAATAAAGGTCATATATGCTTTATATTAAAAATAACATTTACAGTTGATTTTGTGAAATAATAATTATTACATTCTCCTGTAATAATTATTAGACACATTTTAAATAGCATATACAATTAATTCTCCATCTATTTTATATAACATGTATTATTTTTTATATCTATCAACTGATTTTGTGATTTCCAAGTCAGCGCCAGAAAACCATATTCTATTTTTAAAGATCAATTATTTTTTTAACTATACTTTTTTTTTACATCTAATGCAAAACTTTTATATGAACAGTTTTTGTTTTGTTTTTTTAATTTGAAACTATTTTTATTATTTATAGTATTAAAAAAATAATATCCATACATTTTTTTTCCCCTTTTACTTCTTATAATTTAGAGATAACTATGTATTTTGTTTTTATTTGAAATTATAAGACTTTTTTCTTTTACTACCTTTTTTGTTAAAAAGGGGGGGGGGTGCAGAAATTTTTGCATTATCAACAACTTTTTCTTTTTTATTAATTACAAATCTTTTTATTTTAGGAGATCAATAAAAATTAAAATGTGTCCAAAGCAAATAAAAGGCAATTTTTTTTAAGATATAAAATTTAAACAGTTATATAAGTTATTTTTATAATAAATTAATAATTAGATAAGATTATTTATTAAAAAGATTCTCTTTTTTAATTATTGTAATTAATATTAATTCTGCTTTTTAAACATATATAATTACTGTGTATTAAAAAACTGTATAGATTGTACTTTATATTTACATACACATTTTGCAAATAATAAATATCATCATCAACCACTATCAATCCACTGCATCTTCTCTGATTTTTAGTTTTTCTTCTCCATATCACCTTTGCACACTTTCTTATTTCATCCATCCATCTCACATGTGGTCTCTTTCTGGGTCTTTTACAATCTCTTGGAATCCAATTTAATATTTTAATTGTATATCTATTATCATCTCTTCTAGAAATATGTCCAGCCCAACTCCACTTCAGTCTTTTAATTTTTTCAATGATGTAGAATGTTTTATATTATAATCTTTAAATTGTAGTTTAAATTAATAGTTAAGTTGCAATTTATATATATACTAGCTATCCTTGAAGTTTCACTCATGTTAATAGAAAATTAGTAAACTTTTTAAAACAATTAAATATCATAAAGCAAAAATCAAAAAAAGAATAAAAAAAATTGTGTAAGATTCATCAAGATTAGTGCAATATCTTAAGTAAGAAATAAACTTTCAATTTTATAAATATGCAATAGATATGTATAACAGACAAAAGAAATGTTAAAGGCATAATGTGCCTGAATTCTTTGTTTTAGAACTCTAGTATTTATCCTAATTGTTGATTACAAATCTTAAAAAAATATAATGTAGTTGATAATTAAAATATATTTAAATAATATTTACATGAAATAATAATATCAGTTATCTACAGGAATTAAAAATGACTATTGTAACACATTTTCATAATCACTGTTACTTGCCAAATAAAATGCTTTTAATACAAATAGTTTAAATTTTAACATTTTTTATGAAATTAATTAATTAAATTCTATTTGTATCATATTCAACATATTAAAATTTCCAAATGATATCCCTAAAAGTTTATCAAATTCAGTAATCAAACTGATCATAAATGATTCCACTGTTCCTGCAGTTTGCATATTACACAATTTTTCCTGAAAATGATTATGATATAGATGCATTTCTATATTGAAAGTAATAATATATAAAATTATCAATAACAGTATAACAAAAAAGGTATCTACATATTAGACCTGCAATGTAGAAAAGATGGTGTGCTTTTTCACGTCCACAATAAATAAGTAACCTTGCAAGCATGTCACATAAATCCTGAGATGTCATCTGATCTTATCACAAAACATGTTTTTTTGTGAGTGATAATTTTACACCCTCAGTTATTGACCAGATTTCATTCTGACAAGATCTTTAGTTCTGTCAATTGCATTTTTAAACTATTTTTTACTTCATTTGTATTTTTAGTTTTCATTCAATGATTTTTACCCACTACTGAAATGAATGCTGTTTGATATTTTCAAGAACATGTAAAATTGGTGGCCCTAACGAAATTGATGACAGCCTTTTCAAAACCAAGCTGGATGAATTCTTTCTGAACAGTGAATGTTTGGTGGCTTGTGTAGGGAGACCAATGAGTGTTTTATCATGACAATTAATGATAGAATTGCAGCAACTCTTATGGAAGCCAAAAACAAAATGTGAATGAGGGATTGATGATTTATTCTAACCGTTGGAAGGTCTATAAAAGTACTGCATTACTAAGTGCCTGTTATGATCAATTTCATGTAAACCACAAATACAATCACAAGTTAAGTAAGTGTGCATTTTGGAAAAAATAAAAATTACCTTTAGTGTCCATTTTGGGGGAAAAGTTATCCACTTAAAATAAAATAAATTGACAAATTTATTGCTTCATCATGACAATTCCTGTTATATATTACATGGTAAGTACCGTACATGTATATTTTCCTTTTTTTAAAAAATATTTTAGGGAATTTTGTAATTTAGTGATTGTTTTATCCACATTTAAAGTTACATTTTGGAATTGCATAATGGCATGTCTTTAAAGTAGCATTTGGGAATTGCATAATGGCATATCATATTTTACATTTTTTATGTCAAATTAATATTTTTACTATTGTTAAAAATATATTTTTTAAGATTGATTTTTGGTTGGAATTCATATTTTTAATATTGTTAGATTTAGTCTAGTGCAATTACTGCCACGTATTAGAACTGCTACACCTTTTTGCATACATATTCAGACTGCTGCTAACTTTGTACATCTTGTGAAAATATCCTGTACACATGAACTGTTTTGATGAATTTATCATGTTAACTTTGTACAAAATCCAAGGGTACATGTTATTTGATCAGAGCACAAGATTAGAAAGTTATCAGCAAATTGATATGAATGTGAAAAGGTGTAGCAAGTCTAATATGTGTTGTAGAACTAATATATAAGTACTCCCCAATATATAACTTTTTACTATGAAATTTGAACATGATGGTATTTTTTTACACTCCATTTGAAAGTAAGAAATTAAATATGTGGTCCAAACAAACTCTAATTAATTTAAAATATATTTACTCAATAAAATTCTAATTTCATTTCTCTTTCTCTGGAAATACATAAATATTGTTTGTACCATATCCACATGTTAAATTTTCAAGCCATTTTAAAACTTAGTATGTCACATGAGAAATCTATTTAAAATGAAGTCTAAAAATTGATCAAATTCAGTAGTCTAATTGACTATTAATGACAATGCTGTTCCTATAGCTTATTTATTTATGTAATATTTCCCTGAAAATAATTACAACTTTGATCCATTTTTATATTGCTAGTAACAATATGAGTTATCAACAGCGATGTTGCAAAAACATACCTCTTCAGTATCAAATTTGAACATTTGTGATAATTTTTTTATGCTCTGCTTGCAAGTGGGAAATTAAATAGATGGTTATAGGTCACAAAATCAGTCAGTTTCACCTTCTTTTTGGGTTTTTATGACATTATTACAAATTTTGATACATTTTTATATTGCTAGTTATTAAAGTTTTTAAAACAATTAAATATCAAAAAACAAAAATTCAATGCCTATAAAATTCTTCATAAAAAAGGAAAGATCATCATGCAAGATTTATCAAGTATGGTGCAATATTTGTTGAATTATAAAGTAACAAAGAAACAAACTTTTACATTTACATATAAATATAGATGTAAATGTAAACAACAATAGCTCAATAAACTAATACAAAGCCATTAATAATAAAAATATTCAGAGTGAATCCACTTATACTCTAGCCCATGTTACAACACAGAACATGAATTTCCTATACTAAAAATGAGACATGACCTTATGTTCTGACTATTTATAATGATTCCATAATGACTTGTTGTCATACTGAAATTATGCTAATGTATACAATTCATGTTCTGCATTGTAGTACATCAACAAATTGGATGCTTAAATATGATTAGTGTTAAAACGCAGGTAGATCCACTCTGTATTTTTTTTTTTATTAACAGGAATGTACTACTTTATATATATAGTTCACTGGAGGTTTTCAGTAATTTGGCTCTTTAATTTAATTTATATATATAGTACTTCAATATCAATAAATTTTTCTTTATTTATTTATAATGCTTAACAGGGTTTTGTTCTATCGTTTTAGATATTTATCATTTATTTTCTTCTTTTCCTTGAAAAATGAAAAATTGAAAGCTCGCTATATAAATAAACATTTAAAAAAAAAAAAAACATTGATAGACTAACATGTATATAGCAATTTTTAAAAAATATATATATTATTCATTCTTTTTTTTTAATTTTATTTTTGATATATGATGTAGGTTTTTTAAAAAAAATCAAAAGGAAAGGATAATAAAACGAATCTTAGATTTTTTTAATAAATTTTTGTTGGCTTCGCTAAAAGTAAACAATAAAATCAAAAATTTTCTTTTTTAAAAAAAAAAATAATTGAAATTTAAGAAGAGATAAAAAAGAATTGAAATAATAATATAGAAAAGGTTCCAATTTTAATTTTAAAAAATAATAAAAATCAACATATTTCTATTGGATATTTTAAAAACTAATAATTACTTCAATTATTATTGGAAAAATGTTAACGTTCTTTACAATTATTTTAATTTTATAAAAATAAAAATAGTACAAAAAGAAATACGCGACGGTTTTGAATCATTTTTCTGTTGTAAAAATTATTCGATTTATCATATATATATTAACTTTTTTTTTTTTTGCCTGAAGAGAGGCTCAACAATAAAGAGATAGAAACATGATATAACCAAGTCTGTGATACCTTGATCAACATTTTGATATATATATATAGCCACTTCTTTAATCCAATTCTATCTAGCATCTTATAAAGTTTAATATGCTCTGGCATTTGAAACTTTGACATAGAATAATGAAGTCACTTATTATTAAAAAGTAGTTCATTTACAAGGAAAATGCACACATCAGTATAAATTAAGATAATTGTAATTTATTTATATTAATAATTTTTATGCAGAAGATTGATGCAGTTATAATAATAAAACTTGCAGAAAGTGCATGTTAAAAAATTAACACATTTAAATGTTTTGAAAAGTTTCTTGATTTTTATAAAGTCTGGGATAGACAGGGTATGAGCACAGACTTTCACATGACCCTCCACTCTCCACACTATCTCATAACACTGATACACCTGAATACACATATGTCAAAAAGATAAGAATATAAGCCTGTGTATTTCAGCTATAAAGACTGGGAGTACAGTAGCAAATCGTTGATAACTAGTATGATGTTTTGTAGCAATTTCCTGCCAAGCATAGAAATTTAGTCCAAGTGGGTGTCAGTATGATTTTAACAAACAACCCTTAAGCTATCTACAATCTCAATCTGTAGTCAAGACAACCTTTTTTAACAATAAAAGTGGTACCACATTTATATATGGTCTGATATGTTTTTATAGACGCTAAAGATTGCAACTTGACCAAGGAGTGTGAGATTAATAATGTAAAGAAGTTTAAACAGACTTCATTAATCAGACAAATATAATCTGTCCTGAAAGCGTATTAATAAATAGTCAATTATACTTTCCCGATTTTGAAAACAGACTCATAAATAGTCATTTATAACTTCCAAATCCTATATAAAATAATTGGTTTTATTGTCTTAGTAAATATATACCTAATTTAGAATTTATAAATGCCTATTTATTAATCTTTCAGAACATGTTATATTTGCCTGATTAATGAGGTTTGCTTAAACTTCATTGCATTATTAATCTCACACCCCTTGATCAAGTTGCAATCTTTAGGGTCTATATAAACATATCAGACCATAAATAAATGAGGTATCACCTTTATTGTTAAAGAAGGTTGCCTTGACTACGAGTTGAGATTGTTGATAGCTTAAGGTTGATTATTATTATCAACATTTATAAATCTATTAAAGCCTTGAATTATTGCTTTTATTGTCTTCATATGACTTTCTTTAATGCAGTTAATAATTTAGTGACAAAAGTAATTTCTTTTCATTTATGTAATTATTGAAATTTATCAATTATATACATATTCAGTCTTTTTTTTCTTTCCAAACGAGTTTGGAATTTTTTTGTAATACACTAATTGCTTACTTGTAGATGCAATGTGAATGATTTTATATTTAAGTTTTAATATATATATAAAATACATATTTTGCGGGTTCATCCATGTTAAAAAACTTTTAATATTAATATACTGATGTCGAAACATCAGTATATTAATATTAAAAGTTTTTTAACACGGATGAACCCACAAAATATGTATTTTATATATTTAACCCGTGAAAATCTTTGTTTTAACATATATATATATATAAACTTAATCTTGAGAAAGGAAATATACTATTAGATTTAATTTACATGCACTCACTTGTCAATAAGTGTTTTAAAACCATAAGTGTAACACATATGCTTAGAGATTATTCTTATTCTTATATAAACCAACCCTTATTTACCATGCTTAAATCATGATTTGAACTTATTATGAGTCTGATATCAAGTTCTGATTTAATTCATGGTTTAAGCATAAGTGTTACACTTATGCTTTTAAAACACTTATTGATGGGTGAGTGCGTATGAAGATTAATTTCCTTCTTCAAAATTACAATTATAATATATATAAATTACTTCTTCCTTCAAAATGTTGCTGTTTTCTTAATTCACTTTTAGAAAAGTTATTTTCTAATTGATATAAGATTTTTATCCCTATTTTTATATGTAATAATTATATTAAGTTGGTAATCATTTATCTTATTGTGGAAATATTAAAACTTGACTAGTATTATCCATTTTAAATTTATCAATAAATAGAACCTTATTCTAATAATTTTTTTTAACAATTATCTGATTATTTTGCTCTGAAATGCCTGTTACATTTACTCATCAAGAACCAATAGACAATCTCATTTTAGTTTTTTTAGTTTTCAAATAATGATCCGAATTTATTTCATTTATATATACATATTTAGAATTTCTTTCTTTGTTTCTATAATTTTATTTTCAAAATTTTTAAATCATTATTTAATTTTTCTTCTTGCCTCTTTTTAATCTTTTACTAATTTCTATTGACAGATGTTTTTATTCTTATTTTCCTTTGTTATAATTACATAAGACAATAATCATATCTTCAGTTGTAAAGTTTTTGAAACTAATCTGCTGATGGTCGTTTGCTTTCTAATTGTGAATCCTCAATCTTTTCATTAATAGGACTTTAATTTTTAGATTCATTATTTAATTTTAAATTTATTGTTAATTTCTTTTTAGAAATTACCTGTTTAGTTTTGTCTATATTTGTTCCATTTTCAAAAAAGAAAATGTTCTAGGTCAAATAATGTCATTTATATCATTAAGATACAAAAGGATCAAAATTATTCTAAAGTAGTTTTGAGTTTAAATGAAATTTGGTAAAATTATTATTTAGTTTATGATGTGTGTGGGTTTTTTTTTGTCAGCTCATATTAACAAAATATCATAAAGAATCTATAGAGATTCCAACCAGGAAATCGATTCATCAGTGGGTTTATTAAATCTTACAATTTTACCCCTGCACTCATAGATTTGCAGTCATTAACTGTATTTCATAGTTTGTTTTTTCCTGAAATTCCATTTATGTAGTACAGGAGTACAATGGTTGTGACTTGTCCTGAATCTGTTGGTGAGATTTCCAATTGCATCTAGAAAAATAAAATCCAGATGGCTTTCTTCTTAAATTTTAGGGAAAATGAAATTTGTTTAGTACATCATAATAATTTATCAAACCAATAAACATCACATGATCAACATTCTTTATGCTTACATAAGCTGTTTAAGCAGAGGCAAAACTCTCCATACAGTAGTGCCATCAGTGCAAGTGAGAATAATCAATGGATGCAGGAAGATTTGTGCATAAAATCCCTATCTACTGTCTATTCATTTAATATCCTCACTGATGAAAGCCACAAGCTAGAAACTAGTCTGAGAATATTGGATGAGTATGCACTTGATAGGGATTTTGTGCACAAACCTTCCTGAATCCATTGATTACTCTGACTTGCATTGAGTGGTGCTGCTGTATGTTTTGCTTCTATAAATTTAATTTATTGTGCAATAATTATTCAATTATAGATTCTTTGTTGAACATCTTAAAGAAAAAATCTTGGTTTGAGTTGAGTATTAGGTAGAAAAACTATATTTTGAATTGTCAAGTTTGATTTGCTTAAAGCTTTTTAAATTCCATGAAGCTATGTAAAGGAACAGAAAGCCCCTGCAAAAGAATTGATTTGAGTGAACCAGTAATATTTTTGTGATAATATTTAATTGAGTATCTGGAAGTTTAATGTAAAAGATGTAAATATTACTCTACATGATCTCTTTGGATTAATTTTTGTATTCTGGATGCTGATTATTACTCAGGATATGTGGTCATCAATTGCATTGAAAATGCATAAAGTCATCATTTGAACAATCTATATCATGTTTACAGGAATTCCAAAAATTGTTTTAGTTCCAAGAAATCACACTAGGGTGCATTTAATTAAAAAAAAAACTGATGCACTTTTTCTTCTTATGATATTAGTTTTAAGTTTTAAATTGACTAAATTCTTATTAGTGAATTTGAAGAAAAGTTATCTATTATGACCACTTTAAAAAACCCAATCACTTAGATAACTCTAGACTCTAGAGTAACTGAATTCTTTTTATTTATATGTAAATTTAGTAACATATCTTGTCATAGCTATAGACTTACTACTAAAACATTTTACTTTTTAAAGATATGCATTAATTATCGGGCTATCTGATACATAATTAAAATCCACTAATAAAGCATACTATTATAATAGTATTCCATATTCTCAAGACCTGTTATTTTTGTTAGAGGATATTACATTATCTTTTATATAAACAGAAAATCTAAAAGAAAACTAAATGTGTAAGAAATGAAATACTAATTGATTTTAATAGATCTCAGTTTGACATTAGTTGTATACACTTTTGTCTTAATTAAGCCAAAATTTATTATTTGTACCAATCTCAATACCTTCAAATATCTTCCCTTCACTGACAATGCATTTATCACCTAACCAGCTAGTCAATATTGAGTAATTAACTGCCAAATCATCTTAAAGCTGATTCCCATTTCTTCTAATCTTCCACCAACTTCCTAATTGCTTTCTCCCTGAACATAAAAGCTATGGACACTATAATGTCACTCAATTATATTTCATTCCTTTGTTAAACATACACCATAATTTTAAATGTGGAAGCATAAGGTTTATGGCTTAATTGCAATTTTGAAACTACTAGTACTTAAACTTCTTATAAATTTCTGAATAACAAAACCATTAGATTATTTATTTACTCCTCATACTTTTTGAAACTTTCACTATTCATAAGCTTGTATATCTATCATTAGCTGACTTAACTTATTTGTATACAAAAGATACTAAAATATATCTTTACTCTATATTCTAATTAATAATGAACTTTTTTGAGAAAGTTAACACTCTTTTCATTGTTACATAATGTCTTACGAAAGCAAATAATTTATATATTCTTTGTTTTTGCTTTTATCAATCCTATCTACTCAGAACAAATATATTTTATCTATTTATTATTGCTTTCTTCGTTATATGGAATTGAAATCCATTTTTATTCTTATTATTGACATTGACTTTCTTTTAAAATTTGGTTACCTCTTTGATTCACCCAACAACATATTCTATTGATAGCCTTTTCTGCATATAATATTTAAAATCTTCATTTTTATTATTTCTATATTTACATAATTTGTCTCTCCTAGTTAATCATTCATTTATCATTTAAAAACCTGAGGATAAGATAAAAGGCCATTTTTTATCTGACCGATGAATTGATGTTAATACAATAAAGTGGGTGTTGTTTAAACGTTTGTTAAAATGCTGCTTTAGGAATGTAACTTGTGAATTATGGTAATATATTCAGGTGGAGTTGTTCCCAAAATAGGTTTATATGTTCTTAAAATTAGATATTTAATAACTGCAATTTATTTATAAATATATTAAAATTATTATAATTACAATTTAAAGTTATAAATGCTACATTACTATATTGTTATAACTATATATATACTTTCAATTTTTTTTATTTTATCAGTGTATTTTGCATCTTAAATCCACTTTATCACAATAAACCACCAGTACAGAAAGTCAATCTATAATGTCTCTCTTTATCTTTATGCATATTGTTTACAAACAACCTTCATTTTTATAATGAAATGCAAGTATCAGATACCTGAATCTCCATCCCTTTGTTAACAACTGGATAACTTTTCCAACATCATTTTTACACTAGACAAGGACTGGTTTATCCTCTTTTAATACTTTGTGGAAGAAATCATTAGATAATTCAGTGCATTCCTCATCTCACCTGTATGCATAATGCAATTGTCCACTTGCATGGAAAGTCAAATAGATATTTACAATTCAATGATTGTTTACCCTATTACATAGTATTAAAAGTGGAGGAAAAAATCATTCTCTACCTTATATGAGAATGGTGTTATGAAAGTTATCCAACTATCAAAATGTACATGAAAATGAAGATATTTGATGCTTTTATCTTACCTGAAGAATGAAAATTATTTGCCAGTTGCATGCATAAAGAGAGGGGGGGGGACTAATTTTCTGTACTGGTGAATTGTTATGATATGAAGAGGCATGCACTGGTAAGAGCAAAACCTTTTTACCATAGATAGATATATCTATGATACAATTATTGTTTACCCAACCATAAGGTGTTAAAAATGAATAGAAACCAGTTCTTACATTATGTGAGAATGGTTCTGTGAAAATTTCAAAGCTATCAAGATGAGTGCAAAAATTGTTTACGGAATACATGCATAGTGATAGTAGATCGTTTGATGTTTTGCTTGCTGGATGGTTAAAATGTGAAGTTGAAATGACGAATACACTAATAAAACTCAATAAATTTGAAAATAATTAGTATAATTGATATAGATATTTGTGCTTTTTTAATAATAATAAAAATCTTTTTAAAATAAAAAAAAACTCATTCATAAAAGTTATTAAAAAGTAAATAATAGAACTCAATAAGCTCTTTTAATACATATTTTCATGATATATAGATATATTTTGCTAGAGGCTATTGGAATTTTTTTATCAAATATATTCATTCATTTTTACATAATTCCCTTGAACTACAAGTGTAGCTAAACTTGTTATATAGTTTATAAAATGAGTGAAATCTTTGTGTGGTTTGCAAACTATTACAAATAATAATTACGGTTATAAAAATTTTCTGTGGTGAATGAAGGTGGAAATCTATTGAGGTAAAGTAGTGGTTTGTTTATTGAAAAAAAAAAAAAATAACATTTTGGCAATGTGATGTGTTTTATTCACTCTTTCACAACTCGTAATTTCTATTAAGAGTTTAACTTTCCCTCTTGTCATTTCTGAAATTTAGTTGTTGTTGTTGTTGTTTTCAAATAATTTTTTTTAAATTATAGACACGAAAAGTATTTTTTATTTTATAATCAAGTTTAATGATTTAATAAGGATTAAAGAGATGAAAAAAACAGTAGCGGGGTTATTATAGCCTCTAGGTGACGAAGTATTTCGATTCCACAAACTAGCTTTCGCAAGGAAATACCACCACATGAATTAGAATGTATAACTTTTAAAAAAATTATAAAAACTGAACACAAAGTAAAAAAAAAAAAAAGTGCAATAAAAGTGAATACATTTTTTAGAAATACTTGAAAATCAAAATATAATATAACCATTACTGATTTTAATAAAATAATCAAATAGTTAGTTACAGATGGGGGGGGGGCATATGATGTTTGACACCAAAGCAGCAGGCTGAACTTCGATTCCAAGATCTTTAGTTTTCGAGACATTCTGGAATTGCTCTAAAACATAATATAGAACTCATTATAATAAACAATATAAGTTAATTAGATTAAGACAGCTAATAATATTTTATGTTTTAAATAATTGCTAGATTTAAATCTATGTATATACAAACTGCATAATTCCATATATCTCTTAATTAAAGTCCTCTCTAACATATGTAATGTTTTTTTGCAGTTTATTATTATTATTATTACTATTATTATTATTATTATTATTATTATTATTATTATTATTATTATTATTATTATTATTATTATTATTATTATTATTATTATTATTATTATTATTATTATTATTATGTTGATGTTTCATAAAAATATAATTTGAAGTCCTCAGAATAATTACAAAAAGAAATGGTAGAGTTCTGATCTATCATGTCAGCCACTTGATGGCATTAATGCTAAACAAAAACACCACATATATATAATGTTCCTGGGCCAGCAATTCTGTTAAAAATGAAAATATGAATAGATGAATGGCTTTATTGATTGGTAGTTCATAAAAATTTCAAACACCAGAAGTGCCAAATCTCGACAAGATATATGAATCATAGTTTCTATCATTCTACCATTATACCAAGCCATCCAGGGCAAAATGATGATAAACAAATAAATAAAATGATAATTGCACAAATGTATCAACTTTAAAAATATAATAATTATTCCTTATAACTCAAAATATTTAAGTTTTTGCAATAATTAACAATATATATTCTGCAATAGTACCTATTTAAAAGTTAAAACTAATAATTTTAAAAATATATTATTTTTTTGATGTTGTAATATGTATTGTTAATTATTGCAAAAAACTAAAATAATGTAACGATTGCAAACAATAACATGCTTATAAATATCAAATTCACAATTTCCTTTATTTTGCTGCAATATCTTATATAAATGCAATTTATCCACTACCTTGAACACTTTTTAGCATTTATTGACCTATATTCAAGCACAATCTTCTGAAGAAGACTGCAGGACAGTCGAAACATAAGTCTGGGCTTGAATATAGGTCAATAAAAGGTTTTTGCTAAAACGTGTTTAAAGTAGTGGATAAATTGTATTTATATAATATGTTTATACATTTGTGCATTTATCATTAGTTATTTGTTAATTTTTTTTCCTTTTTTTTTCAAAATAAATTTATTTCTGAAGATAGCCATCTGGATTTGGTTAAAATGTCAATATAATTGTAATAGCAAGTTTGCCAGTTAAAAAGAAAGAGAAAAATATAATGCTTTGACCAATACAATTTTTATACATATTTTAATCTACACATTGCAGACAGTTTATTAAATAATGTCACTAAGCTATGCTAAATATAAATCAATAAGTGAATGAATTTATTGTTCAGGAATTTATAAAATGTTTAAGTGTTGGAAATGACAGAACAAGGCCAATTTATGGTCTTAAGACCAGAATTCTCTGTTTTACCACTGTGCCAATCCATATAGACAAGTAATGGCTGTGAATATCTAAAAAATAATTTATTATATAGAAAAAAAATAAAGAATGAATGATAATAGACTATTGAGTTAAAGAATAAAATGGATACCAGTAACAAAAAAAAATGTAAAAAAAGGCTTAAGCAACTTAAAAAAAGAAGATATTAATTAAAGAAAATTACAGAAAGATCTGTGGATAAAATAGGAGAATAAAACTTAGCAATTAGATATAAATAAAAAATATTCTATCCTTTGAGGTTCAACACAATGGTAGAATGGCATACTTTGGTGCTCAAACTATGGAATTGTAGTCAAGTTCTCTTACTTCCAGTCCTCAAATCTCTTATAAATTCTTTAACAACAGTTCATTTGATTATTATGTAAAGATGTTTTAAAACAAACAAGTGGGAATGCATTGATAAAATGTAAACTAAATTATTTATTTATTATATAAGTTTGTAAAGAGATCAGGCAACATTTGATCACTTATATTCTAAGAGAAAATAATAAGTTTGTTTAATTGGTCAAAAAAAAAAAGGAGAAATAAAATATAATATAAAGATAACTTTTTAAATAAATAAAAAAGACAAAACATGTGTGCCAATGTCGGTAATGAAAGATTGCAGAAATGGTAAAAAGTAACTAAGATAAAAGTTGCAATGGATAGACTTTCCAAAAAATGTTAAACCATAGTCTCTGTATTTTATAATATTTCTTTCACCTGTATCAAAAGTTGCATTACATTGTAATTGCATTTGTACAATCAGTACACTAATACTCATCTGATTTATCCCTGGATAAGTAAATACCCATTAACTAACCAATATGAGATGACTATATACCAAAAAGCTTAATGTTTTCTGAATTTCCTTTATAAACCCAGTCTGATGAGCAGTCCAAGTCAGATTTAAACCTTCTTTATCTTTCATTATACACAATATTATAATGTAATTTATTTAATTGAAAACCAAAGTTCTTTACTTTTTTTTCAATAATTTTTTGTGCTAAAGTGGTTTTAAAACATCAAGTGCAATAAATATTGAACTGCAAGTTCTAACAACTTAAAACATTTGACTTCCATAATCTTTTTCATTTATGTCTCTTTCAATAATACCCGAAAGATCTAATAAATGATATTTTTCACCTTTATATTTAATAGCAAACTAGTATTGTAATAAGGATTACAAATTCATATACAGAAATTTCAGAATAATATCTAGAAAAATTTGTTAATAGTGTTGCTTTCCCAGCAGAGCGAAAACCTAAAAATTTAATTCTTGCATTACAAATCTTAGGAGCATCAAATACCTCATTAGCAGTTATCTCTTTTAGGTGTGATAAGTTCTTGTTAAAATTTATTCAAATTTGCTTTTAATAAACCAAGATGATGCGTGATTGTCTTAAACTTGAGTCTGGGTGTTTTTAATTGTAATTTTGCATTTTTATTCAAGAATTTCTATTCTAAATTTTAATCATTTTTAACACTATCTCTTATTACTGATTTCTACTATCATTAGTCTAAAAAAATCTGTTTTGCTTCCAGCTAAAACTCTGTAAGTTAATGTGCTGATTATTAAATTATAAGACTCTCCACAAAAGCAAATCTTAATAACTCATGATCTGAAAAAGATGAAAATCTGCAATCAGATTAAAAGAAACAGAGGCAAAACTCTTCATGCAGTAGAGACACTCAGTACAAGCCATAGAAATCAATGAATGCAAGAAGGTTGGTCTGTAAAATCCCTGTCTAGTGCCTATTCATCCAATATCCCTAGACTAGTTTCTAGCTTGTATAGATGATGAACTGGGTTCAGATCTATATGACTATATAAATAAATGAGTTTGAATTAAAAATATTATTGCATTTTTAATTTGACTTATGGCTTTATAGTTAACTAAATAGGTAAAAGTTTGTTGCTGGATGGTTGCATTAGATGCTAAGATTTAGGTGCAGTGCTGTCAAATCTAAAACTTTTCACTGTTGAAAACCACAAGCTAGAAACTAATCTGGAAATATTGGATGAGTAAGCACTAGATATGGATTTCATGCACAAACTTTCTTGCATCTATTGATTACTCTGACTTGTACTGGATGGCATATGGAGAGTTTTGCCTCTGTTTTGATTGCTTCTGTAAGCATAGGAAGTGGTGATCATATGGCTCATTAAAAGAAATTAAAAAAAAATAGAAAAAATATTGTTGCCAACTCTTTCAAGAGGAAAAACTTTCAGCATAGCTTAGAAAAATCTTTATGTTATGATATTAATATTCAGGTTTTTTTTTTGTTTTTTTTTAAAAGTCCAAATAGTAATAAAAATGTAAAAAATACTGATTCTTTAATTAAACAAAAGAAGCCTCTGAGGCAATAGAGATTTTAATAAAATCTAAAAATGTAATTCAATATTTGACGTGGAAGAAAAGTATGCTTGTTGCAGTATTCATAAATGATATATATATATAATAACAATAAAAATAATAAATATAATGGTAATTAACTAATTATATATAGTCTTTCAATCAGCTGAAGTAATTTCATTAATTCCTTAACATGTCTCAACTGCCAGTTAAATTCAATAAACTAAGTGGAAGCAAATGTCATCAGTTCAGATTCCATGATTCCTGAATTTTAATGTTAGCAGCATGTCTATTAATTAATTACCATTATATTTATTATTTTTATTGTTATTACAATTCTTTTTTAATAAATGACATTTTATTTGTATTATGTATATATAGGAATTAAACATAACTTTTTTAATTAAGTCTATATCACATATAATATGAAAAAACTAAAGAAGTCATAAAAAATAGAAATAATTAATGTGATAGAAACCAGTTTGAAATTATATATTATACATTAGTTAGTAAGTAATAGTGCCCAGATTAGTACATTATTCATCTCCTTCAGGTGTTGCTATTCCCACCTATGATATTACTAGCATAGGAATTGAATCTGGGATTTATAGATTCATGAATATTGAATTTGATGTGACACGCTTAATATTCATAAACCTAAAGTTTTTCTAATTGATTTCCATTTAGTTGTGTATTATTATTAATAGTTGAATGTATTTGAAAAGTTTAAATTAAATTTGATTTTTAAAAAGACATTTAACAATTAATTCTAAATTATGAACATAGTTCAACATATAATTATAAGTAAAATGCTGACATCACAAACTTTCAGACAAATATAGAAACCAGTTTGGTTCCTTATCATATAGAAATTTTGATTCTATCTTTGCATTAATAAATTTTGATGTAATAATTTTATTATTATTTTCTTACCTTTTTATAAGGATTATTTTTATATTAAAAGATGATAAATACTCTACTATAAAGGCACAAATATTGGAAATACAAATGAAGTAGGATTCATTATAAATAAAAAGTGGAAGAACAACATTGTGGAGATTGATGGTGTATGGGACAGAGTGGCAAGATTTATACAAATTAATAACAGATACCAATTGCAGATAATTCAGGTTTATGCCCCAACAACTTTTCATAATGATGAAGTAGTAGAAGAATTTTATATGGATGTACAAAGGGCTTTTGATCAAAGTAAACAACATTTGGTGCCCATATAGTACACATTCGACGCCATTTTGAATTTTATAACTCACCCAAAATCCCTGCTGATACATTCAAGTGATAAGTGACATCAATTATCAACAAGCATACTAATCATGAAGATCATATTATATAACAATTGTACTTTATTTTTAAATGTAATGTATTTGTAATCATCTAGTCAATTTAAATTAATCCGTGTTCTTTATTTTCTAGTTAAGAAACAAAGTATTGAAAAAAAAATCTTAAACTAGTTTTTGGTCAACACAAGTGCATATACCACTTAAATATGTATTAGCTAACTACTAAAAACAATATATATGTAGTTTATATTACTTTTTAAAAAAAAATAAAAAGCCTTCAAGTGATCAACAGTAGCGAACAAAGAATTTCTGATAAGAAAAAACTAAAATCTTATTACAGTATTTGTAAAAATAATGTGCAGTATTTCATATTTTATAAGTTACAATCTTTTGACATATTAATGAAAAGTAGGTTAATTAGGTTTTTTATTTTTTATTAAAAGTAGAAAACGTAAATTGCATTTTGATTTCTTTTATGGCTGATAACAAACGTAAATTACATTTTGATTTTTGTAAGATTTATGTAATTTGTGATAACGTCTGTTAATGCAAACTATTTACTCACATTATTTGATTTTGATTTTTTATTAAATGTTAAATTTGATCAAAATTAGGATTTTGATTTTTAAATACTCGATGACAATTGCAAAATTTGCATTTTGTTTTTTTAATTAATGATATTTGCGATTTTATAACCATTTTTTTTTTTTTTTTTTGAAACCACATGTTGATAATCGATGCCATTTATCGCTTGAATGTGTCAGCGGGTATTTTGGGTGACAAGTAACTTTAATTAAAGGACCAAAGTGATAAATTGAGCATAAAAGATTCTTGATTGACCAAACTAACACTTTTTTAAACTTTTGATAGCTTTTTTTTAATCCATAAATATTTGAATCATAAATGCATCCTTTTTATTATTGCACTGAACTGTGTATGGAAATGCATATTCGATTTCAATTGTAATTCATTCTAGCATGTTGGTATCCCATTTTTTTGGACCAAGTAATCACCTTAAGATAGTAATTCTCGGAACATAAAACAATTTAATAGTTTTTAATAATGATGATGGTTCATTTAATGGGATATCAACAATTTGAATTTTTAAATTCATACAGGTGCTTTTCTTCTCACATCCTTACAAAACTAACTAATGTTGTGTTAGATACTTTTTACTTTTTTTTTTTTAGAGTTCTGTCTGTAAAAAGTAACAAAGCTCTGAAGCCATCCCATCAGAGGCATATATTCTATTTAGGAAAATAGATATACTCTCAAGACCACCTAAAGAGGCTTGGTTTGCACTAATAGTTCAGTACTCCTGCAGATCAAAGTGCCCAACCTCATTATTAAAGGACCTAGAGAACATTAATGCTCAACTTAAACAGTTTTCTACCGATAGCAACTCGGTAGATGACATCATCTCACTTAAGAATGAATATAAAGCAAAGCAAAAAGCCCTTGCTGAATATGTGTCTGAAAAGATCCAAGATATATCTGGCTCTTCAATATTGTTGGACTAGAGGATATCTCGGGTGGGCACTGGGACCACAGAAAAAACAAATTACTCCAATACTAATTAAACATCAGGGCACCAGCATGACTGGATAATACATGCTTGAAAAAATTAAACTACACTTAACACAACAAGACATTCATCCAGTGATGATCATTTGATCACAGTCCAAGATATTAAAAACAAACTATGCTCCCTTCCAGACAGCATCATCCTGGAATGTATGGGATACCTAAATTCCTCCTCTCCCACTTAAGCAATTTTACTGTCCAATCATCAACATATCTGAGGCATTCGACTCAGTCAATATCAGCACACTGCTGAATATTTTGGAGGGCCTTGATGTTCCCTCCCAGATAATTCAGATACTAAACAATTTACTACACAATAGGGAAATTCACATATCACTCAATGGAGTATATATACACAGTTTTACTCCCAATACTTCAATCCCACAAGGATCTCCACTCAATGCCCTCCTGTTTGCCTGCTACATCAATCCACTTCTTAAAGACATTGAAGATAACCTGCCTGGAGTATATATATACCCAGACTCAAAAGAGCGATCAGAGCAGTTGCTTACATGGATGAGGTCTTGATCATTCTGCCAACTCAGAAATATCTAAACACACTATATGAAATATTGGGCAAATATACCAATCTATCAGACCTAAAAATAAATACAGAAAAATCCACAGCTTGGACTATCCTATCTGGAAAAAAAATCAAATCGTGCTTCCAAGCTTAACCACAGAAATTTCTGGGATTTAATATTTCAAAATCGCAATCAGCAATGTCTAAAGAACTTCAGGCAAAAATACTTCAGTCCACAGACAAGATCACTAAGACCCTCTCAAAGATATGCCTTTTGCTCTATGGTAAGATTTCACTGCTAAATATAAAGATTTACAGCAAAATTGCATACTACCTGCCAATGATGAATGCAAATAAAACATTCATCAAGAAAATTGAGCAATATTGCTCAAGATTACTATGGAAAGGACAAACTGTTTCCATCAGCATGAGAAACATGCAGGAAAACAAGAGATTAAATGGAATGTCACTACATTACATCACTTCAATTAACTATCAGAAATCACACACTCTGATATATAATCTAGTCCAAAAATATGGCCATGACCAGATTACTGAAACCATAATTCCTACTGACACCCCACCCCCCAATAATTAAGCTGGCTTGACCAACTAATCCTATCAACAATGCAACAAAATATAAATGCCCATAACAACTATCAAAGCAAGATCAAGCTATGGGATGCCCATCGCATCCTAATACAAAATAATCAAATCTCTACTACAAGATTAAAAATAACTAATCACAAGCTGATTACCCTATTCAAATATTGGGCTCTAGAACCAAAATACTTAAATTACTTACTTAAAATTAATCTGGATGCCATGCTGGTCAACTGGTTCCTCGGATATAAAAGATCTATCACCAAAGTCCAATCAATTTGCCACAGTGGTGGCAGGAATGAGGAAACATCCACATAATTAAAATATGCATGGGTCTAGGCAATATTAAAACAATAATATTTAACAATTCAAAGATAGACTACTACAAAATACTTAATATAAAAGAATGCATTCATGGAAGAGATATTCCTACAATCAGGCTGGCAATTTTTATCACCTATGCCATTTGGATTGTAAGGTGCAAGGCACAATACCAACATCCCAAGCCAGATGAAAACTCATTATTTATTTACAGCATAGAGAAAATTAAACAAAGAGACAAAACTCTTGCAACAACATTCATTTTTCAAGAGACATGGAAGCTATATCAGACTCTCCAATAAAGTTAACAAAGAACTTAACCACTAAATACCTATATTTGAACTCAATAATGTTACTTCCATAACTCATCTAATATTGTAATTTTTCATTATCCATATTTGTAATGTATCACCCATATTTATACCCATTTCATAAAGAGTATAACACAGGTATTAATTAGTTTAATAAATGTTTTGAGAAAGAAAGCTATGTTTGCTTTCCTTTGTTATTTGATGTCAAAAATATTGCAAGTACATTGTGTTTGATTAGCCTTCATGTATGTGTGTGTGATTATGCACATATTAAATTTATTCACATTTCAAAATATATTTTCACAACGAATCATAATCTTATAAATATTTCTTCAATGCTATATTCTAAATTGATTTTGCTTATTGCCAACATTAAATGCCACATAAATATTTAATCTAATAACATTGTTTATATACACTTTTTATAGAAATTTATAGAAACTTACTGACATATATAGCAACATTGTTTTTTTAAAAAATATCTAATCTCTCATAGAATGCATATTTCAGTCAATCAAATCTGACATCATTAGCTGCTTGGGAGACCAGTTGAAATTAAATCAAAATAAGTAACCCAGTTTTTATTTAGACAGACTCACAACACTCAATTTGATTCAAACTTCAATACCAAGCTGAGCATTGCAAATCTATGTAAATAAAGACTGATGCATTTATTTGTTATAGTCTCAACTTGGCTTTCAAATAGTTGATAATATCAGGTTTGATTTACAAAAATATGTTTCCTGCAAGATGATAATAGTTGATTTTTCATTACACACTGAATATAAGGCTCTAAGTTACTATAAGTAGACAGCATAAATAAACTGTTAATATATATATATATATTCTAACCTTCATCTCGTGTATCCTCACTTTCAGATAATATATGATATGAAATAAAATGGGTTCTATCTCAGTTAATAATTAACAACTAAAATATTCAGCATTAAAATTAAAATATTTCACTAGCTCAAATTTAAAATACGAATAAGGTTCAGTTTATAAAAATAAATTAAATAAATATTTAATATTTTCATGAGACTTGAAGTGAAAATACAGGTGACAAGATAGATTACATTGAGCCAATATCCCACAGGATACTACCTCAATGGCATAAGAACACTATCCCCCCTTTATTACTATTTCAAATAACAAACTCATAGTATTCTTACGACTTTAATAACTTCTACTCACTAAGATTAAACTAATAATTAAGTCTTAATCTACTATTTGTAATAATCTAGCTCAATAAAATAATCTCAGATTCATAAAGTTTATTCTAAGTTAATAAAAATACGGTAGTAAAATATGAGAAGGGATTTTATGTCATAATCTACTACACTGAAACTAATAATAATAAATAATAGTAATAATATTCTTCATTGTTTAACTAATTCTGTATAACTTTTCTTTTTACTATAATTTTATTACCATAATAAAATAATGAAATAATATAATATGATCTTATATCTTCATGTAATGATATAATAAATATGTGGTAGCATTTTAATAATCTGACAAACAAAATATGTGTAGCAACTGATATCATATAATTTAATATAATATTGTGATAACTGATTTATGACTAATAAAATAATGTAAGATTATGATTATTTAATTCTAATGAATACCAATAAAATATTTAAAATTCTTAAAATAATTCTCTATTTATCTTTTGTGCAAAATTATATATTTGTTTTTATTATTATGCATATACCCATGTTTTCATGCAGTGATGTGGAGAAATAAATAACTCGGACACAAAATTTTTTTTTTGAAATAACAAAATTTAACAAAGTTTATTACTAACAACAAATAAATAAACAATTTATTTACACTATTTACAGTGGATATCCTTAACTTTTTTACTTTACAGTTTGATCTACCGGGTTATAAAAAAATAATTTATATTTCAATTATATCTTTATTTAGATTTAGGACAAAATTTAAAAAAAAATGTTACTATTTGGTTTCTCATTATGGTTAACTTATTACAAATATATTTATCTACTTTATTAGCAACAGCATTTTATCCTTAATATTATTAAACTATCTTATTTTAAAAAATTCATACTCAGAAAACATTCTATAGAAAACAAAATTTTATAATGAGTATGGACCTCTCAAAATATTAAAAAAAATTTCATCTTGCAAAGTCAAAGATGTTACACAAAATATTATCCAAAATTCAGTACTAGATTTTAGTATTTATCACACAATGTTTACTAATCATAATATATTCTTCTTTAAGCCTTACTTTAGTATGATATAAGTGTAATCATCAATATATTTCTGTTAATCAATAAACAAAAAAATATACTATGCATATTGTTTACATAATTTACTTTGTACTATTGTATTTTTAAAAAAAAATGCAATACTTATTTTTCTCTTAAAAAAAATAATACTAAAGCATTTTAAAATTATTATCACTTTAAAGAAAATATCATTGTTTAGATACTTTATTTTAAAAAAAATTTATATTTCATTTCCGAAATAAAATTCAAAATATATTCTATGATTCTTTTCTTTCCTTAGGACACTTTGGATCTTCAATTTTAAGTTATAACGTCCTATTCCTTCTAAGCAAATAAACCAATCTTATACAAAACGATAGCATAACCTAAGTTCTAAATTATTTATCATTTCTCTTAAACATATCTTACTGAACGATGCAGTTACATGAAATAAAGATAGCAAAAACAGATGCATAGGATTAAGGAAGAAAGCTAGAGTATTACTCTTAACATATCTCAAAATCATGGCACAGTGTGAAGAGGTATGACATTTACCTGCCTAATATCCTCTAGTACAGGAACGATGTTAAAGCTATTTCTTCAGCTTTATTAGAACATCAAATATTTAAAGAAATATAAACACTGTCCAAATAAAATGTGTATCAGTCATAGGGCTTTGTTAACTATGCTGATATTCACATAAAAACTAAATATTATTTCCATTCCTTATAACATCCTATTTCTTAAAACATCATCTTGGTTTCCTGTTCACTACGTACTTCCAAGCCACTATCTCAACATTATTTCTCAAGATTTTCCACATCTTACATCGATAAATAACTATCTGCATTTACAAAACAATAAATAAAATTCATTAATAGTTAAACAATCTTACTATCCCATAAGAAAAGTTGCTTACTTCATTGCTCTGTATGTTTAATCATATACAATCTACTTAGACAATATTTGAATATCCTAACATGAAAATTTTAAAAGAATCACATAATTATTTGTTATGTTGGATTATATGACTAATAAAAAAAAAATCGTTGTATGCATATTTTCAAATCAATCCTATCTCATAATGTTTTTTAAAATGTTGTATAAAAAATGCGTTTACATATAAGTAAAAAAAACTTTTACACTTCATTCTTCCAATTTATGGATGATCTAAAGAAAACAAAAAAATATACATTATAAATTATCAATAGTTATTATTATTACCAATAACCTTTATCTTGTCATCGTGTTCAGTAGGCTTTTCTTTATCCACTTGAGCATTGCAGATATAAAAAAAAAATTCACACCCATACACTTTATATTAAAATATTTTTAGCTAAATTATTAGATTGTTATATTATAAAAAAAAAATTTAATATTAATAAATTAATGTTTTTATGTTTTTCCTAATCTTATATAAAAATTTAGATTTAAACTAGGTTAACAAAATAAAAGGAATCAAAACTATAATTACATATTTTCTTGATGATAGTTCCTGATAAGTCCAAAATGTTTATTATTTTCTCTAGAGTTTTTAAAAATGTTCTCCTCCAAGCGCGTTAAAGTTTAAAATAAAATAATTATTAATCCATTTAGTAAAATTTATAGAAAATAATTCTTGGTTTTAGTATTTAGGATGATAATTATTAAATCATAATATTAATTAATCCCGTGAAGCTTCTTAATCTTCTCTACCAATATTCTCTGCATATCCGATGCATCAATCCATCTAATTTAACTTTAAAAATATTCGATAAACTTTTAAGTACTATTTGTATTTCCATGGATCCATCTTTTATTCAACTATGTGTTCACTTTTTATATATGTTTCCTTCTTGATACATTTAAACTTTCGTTTGGTATTTTTATAAATCTCTTTTAAAAATAAAAAAAATGTTACCTTCAGAAAGGATATAACATTTTACTCCTTTGAATATCATATTATATAAAATAATTCATGCAATATATAATTATCTTATTACCATTTAAAAATAAATCTTGGATAAGCTTATAAATAATACGTTTCAATACATTTTTTTAGACTCCGTATAATGTCCGAGCTGTGGTTTTTTATGTACCAGAACAGTTCTTTGGTGAAGTATTAATAAAGCTGTATCAATAAATATTTCAAATATTTTTTCAGCATTACAACTTATATCCATTTTATTTCGTAGTATATCCATTTTTATAGCGAAGTTTAGGTTAAACTTTTAGATAAAATATGACTGGTAAGTACTTTAAAAAATTAGAAAATCATCTCCACGAAGTTTCTAAATATATAATTTTTTTTTTAAACTTTCCTTTTGCAAAATACTTCTTTAAAATTATCAATTAGTTTTTGCAAAATAAACGATAAGAAAGTACCAAAAAAATTGACTAAAATAAAATTTTAAAAAATACTATCTTTTTGATAGTTATAATTTACCTTTCTCCGGTTTCAATACATTATTAATCTCCCCTTATACCCCCATGCAATTCATATTTATAGTCTGTAAGAATACCTATTCCTATTGGTTAATTCTTACTTTAGCTTGAGAACAAATTTATATATTTTTAGTTTATAGTAGAATTAAATTTCAAAATTAGAAATTGTGACATAATGAACTTAAAATATTATTTAAAATATTACTTTTAAATAAATTATTATTTTATTAAAACTATTTAAATATTTAAAATAACTTTTAAAATAACCTTAATAACTTATTCCATTTTTTAATATTCAATTTATCTATTTTTATTTAAATAAAATATTTAATTTTTATATTATGAATGTATTTGTCTTTATTACATTATTTAAACATGTTATACGATAGTTATCTTAATGTTTAATACTATTTACTTTTATGATAGGTAATAATTCTATCCAATTCTATAATATAACTTTTAAAATATTTTAAACTTTATTATTAATTCAAACAAGCATGTGTGAAAGTATATAGTATACAAGTCACATGATTAATAACTTTGACAGACGATTTTCAATCTATTTCTCTGCCTAGATTTATAAAATTGCTACACTTATTATATTTAATAATATAATTATAAAATTTGGAAGAACAATTTAGAAAATATAGAATTAAATACAATTTTCACCATCATAAAGTTTATTTTTAAAATATATTATATTAATTTTGATTATTAAACATAGTTTTTAAATTTAAACACTTTATTTATTAACTTATCAGTTTTAAACTATTAAAATCGAACATACTTTTAATATTTATAGCTGTGTTATTTAATATGGCCAGCTTTTATAACCATATGAAACAATATTTTAAACTTTACTTAACTATTTTTAAATAATTCGCTATAATTTTATATACTACGTACTTGCTTTAGCCTCAAATTGTACTTTAAAGATATAATTGACAAATTATAATTAATAAATCAAAAGAACATATTCTAAAATTTAAAATTTTTAGTAATTGACTGTTATGAACTATTACCGACCTATAGAAAAGGGCACAGTATATATATATATCATAATAATATTATAAATCGATGTCTGTATTTCTTCAAAATAATATACGTAACTCTATAAATAAATATTTGAAAATACAATAATTAAAAGTCAATAAAATTATATGTATAAATATAACTTAGAAGTGCTTTCACTATGTTGTAGCTTTGTCAACTATCACATTTAAAATGTCAACTTTCCCATAATTCATTGTCAACTTTCTCATAATTCTGTTATCTTAATGTTTGCTGCTTGCCAATTAATTAAATTTTGCTTGTATTTATATATTAACATCGCCTCTTTAATTTTTCTTTTATTGTTATTTCTTTCAGTTTCCAATATTTTTACATTGTTATAATCAAAATCAAAACCATATATACATGATTTATTATGGTCATAAAAAACAGAAGCTGATAAATTCTCACTATTTTTAAAATTTTGTTTCGTATTTTGAACCCTTTTAAACAATAATATGTGCTCTTTTGTTCTTTTTTCCAATGTGCACCTTGATTCACCTATATATCCACTACCACACCTACATGTCCATTTGTAAATGATTCAATTTTTATTTGTCAATAAAGTTTTATCTTTTGAATTGTTTATTAATTTATTCAATGTAAGTGGTGCATAAAATGCTATATCGCATATTCCTTTATAAATTTTCTTAATGAAACTTGCCTGTTGATTCGATATATATGGTATTGATATCCATAACTTTTTATCAGAAAAATTAACATTATTATTAATATTTTTATATTTAGAAGTAAAATTTTTAACAGTATAATATACACAATCATAATTGTATCCAATGTTTAACAACTCATTACAATAAACTTCAATATTTTTAGTTTTATCTGATGCATATTTAGAAATGATAACCTTTGTAAATAAGCATCAGATAAAACTAAAAATATTGAAGTTTATTGTAATGAATTGTTAAACGTTGGATACAATTATGATTGTGTATATTATACTGTTAAAAATTTTACTTCTAAATATAAAAATATTAATAATAATGTTAATTTTTCTGATAAAAAGTTATGGATATCAATACCATATATATCGAATCAACAGGCAAGTTTCATTAAGAAAATTTATAAAGGAATATGCGATATAGCATTTTATGCACCACTTACATTGAATAAATTAATAAACAATTCAAAAGATAAAACTTTATTGACAAATAAAAGTTGTATCATTTACAAATGGACATGTAGGTGTGATAGTGGATATATAAGTGAATCAAGGTGCACATTGGAAAAAAGAACAAAAGAGCACATATTATTGTTTAAAAGGGTTCAAAATACAAAACAAAATTTTAAAAATAGTGAGAATTTATCAGCTTCTGTTTTTTATGACCATAATAAATCATGTATATATGGTTTTGATTTTGATTATAACAATGTAAAAATATTGGAAACTGAAAGAAATAACAATAAAAGAAAAATTAAAGAGGCGATGTTACTATATAAATACAAGCAAAATTTAATTAATCGGCAAGCAGCAAACATTAAGATAACAGAATTATGGGAAAGTTGACATTGAATTATGGGAAAGTTGACATTTTAAATGTGATAGTTGACAAAGCTACAACGTAGTGAAATCGCTTCTAAGTTATAGTTATACATATAATTTTTATTGACTTTTAATTACTGTATTTTCAAATATTTATTTATAGAGTTACATATATATATTGTAATGGTAAATATCGATAAGTCGATATTTACAATATACATATATATATATAGTCTGATCATATGAGGAGTTAGGTTGACATAATGTCTACATAAGTATGACTACAATATCAAACCCAATAAGGGTTTTGAGAGTTCCATTGTTGTTTTTTTAATGAAGTGGATGATGAATAATTAGAAGGATGAGAAGATTGAAGCCTATCCATTAAAGTTTGAGGAATTGCTATCTTAATATAAACTGAGCACTGATTGTATATGTGTGTGGGTGATTGTAATCTGGCCCAGCTGATGATTGCTGGTTCTGCATGAAATATGTATATTGGGAATCATGTATCTTTTTTGCATGTGCGTGGTTATGTGTATTTGTTGCTTGAGATGAAATGGAGAATGAATAGACTGAAAAATATTGAGCTCAAATCCCTCTAATTATATATATATATATATATTGGGGAATCTCGATGTACATTGGAGAAAAGATCAAAGGAGCATTTGTTGTTATATAAACGGGTACAAAAATCAAGACAAGAAAATGTTAAAAATGATGATGTATCATCATCAGTATTTTTTGATCATAATGTAACATGTAATTATGGTTTTGATTTTGATTTTAATAAAGTTAAGATTTTGTGTGTTAAACGAAATAATAAAAAACGCAAAATTAAAGAAGCTATGTTAATAAAAAGTGAAAAGCAACATTTGATAAACAGACAGGCTGCCAATATAAAAATTAATGAATTGTGGGAAAATTGATGTATGACGTATTACTTTTTGTTTACATTTGTAATGGTTTTTTCTAATACAATTTGATTCTAGTTGATAACGACTACATAGATAGTTGAAAGTACTTCTATTATATTTGTTTTTTAAAATATTGTTTTACTGTATTAATTATTGTATTGTTTTGAATAATTATATATATATATATATTATTTAACATTGTTTTGAATAATTATATATATATATATATTATTTAACATTAATTTTTATGTTCTAATTCAGAGTAAGCAAGTATGTAATTTTTAAAAACCATCCAAATGCATTTGGAATGCTGTTATTTGAAATTGAAAATGTACTTGCTCACATTAGAAGTAGACAGGCAAAACTCTCTATATGTATTGCCACTCAGTGCAAGCCAGAGTAATCAATGGATGCCAGAAGACTTGTGTATCAAATCCCCATCTAGTGCCTACTTATCCAATATCCCCAGACTAGTTTCTGGCTTGTGGCCTTCAGCTTGTATGTGCAGTGCTCTCAGATCCAATATTCCCAGAATAATTTCTGGCTTGTGGCCTTCATCAGTGAGGAGTCTTGGATCTGAGAGCACTGCATCTAGAAGCTGAAGGCCACAAGCCAGAAACTAATCTGGGGATATTGGATGAATAGACACTAGATGGGGATTTTATGCACAAGTCTTCTGGCATCCATTGATTACTCTGGCTTGCACTGAGTGGCAATACGTATCGAGAGTTTTGCCTGTTTTAATAACAGTTATGAGCAAGTATAAGAAATGGTAATAATGTGATGTTCATTAGAAGTAGACCATACAACAAAATATAAAGAGATTTGTATTGAGATTATAAATAATCAAATGACTTTATTCATAGACCTTATAATTCAGAATTTGCACTCTACCACTGCCCAAACCACACAAGATTGTATTAACCTTAACAAATATGGATCAGAAATAAAATGCATGGATATAAGAACAAACCTTATATTGTTAAAAAAAAATTAAGAGACTGAAATGAAGATGTGTATATTTTTGGAAAAAAAAAAGATGTACCAAAATCTTAAACAAGATATCCAAGGATTGTAAGAGACCTAAAAAAAGTCTATGTGTGTTATGATTTGGATGAGAAAAAAATCTTAAACAAGATATCCAAAGATTGTAAGAGACCTAAAAAGACCATGTATGTGATGATTTAGATGAGAGTGAAAAGTTTCTGGAATGATAAAAAGAAAAGATGCTATGGATCAAAAAACTTGATTGAATAAAAAAAGAATTATTATGCAGTGAAATGATAATGGTATAAATTGATGATGATGACTGAGATGTTAAATAAAATTATGCTTATTTACCCATGATTCTGTAAAAGTTTGAATAGATCACTTTTAGAATTTTTTATCCAATTACTCAATATTTGATCGTGTATGTAAAATTTTGAAACAAAACATATATTTTAATTTCATGACTGTTTCTAATTAATTATTTGTTTCTTTCTAATTCCAATTAGGTTAAGGTATAATTGGCCTAATTATTGAATATTTACCAATATATACATATATTAAAATGTATATAATGACTATGCTAATAATTAATCGTTGCTTGATGGGTAATAATTATCTTATACTTCCTTGAAATTTGTGAAGAAAAAAAAAACGTTTTTCTTTTCCTGGTTTCGAAATGTTTATCTAATATATAGGTCATTCCCCAGGATTAATTAATATTCTAATTTGAATTCTGCATTGCAATAGATCATTTTTCACATGGTCTCACAATCTCTTGTAAATATTAACTTCATTTTTTTGGTTGACATACGAAAAAAAGAAACTCATTTGTAACCAAAGTGAAAACAACTTCAGAAATCCCTCAAATTTTTTTGTCAAAACAATAAATCATAATCAAGTGTATGAAATAAGAGTACAGCGCGTGTATCTTAATGATATTATGGGAATTTCATCGAAAGTCATTAAAACGTATAATGTAACTCGAGGACATATTAGAAAAAATTATGTGGTAAACAATGACTACTATCAAAGATAATAATAAAAAAAAGTGATATTACTAGATCATAGTATCCAAATGCCTAGATGCTTTAATCTCTCTTCGATCAGAGAACTCAACATAGAGGGCGTTTTTTTCGAAAAGTTAATATCTAATAATATTTATTAAAAAATGGCAAGCAATCATTGTTCAGATAGAGCTTGTAGCGATCTGTTACCTTGACCTACCTATGCTTATTTTTTTTTTTTTTGTTCTTAAAAAAAAAAAATCAATCCTCCGTTTTATAAAAACAAGTCTTATCAAATAAACATTTAAATGAAAATTTAATGTAACCTCTAATTTATTTAGCATCTGTCGGTAAGAAAAAAAAAGTTTTATTAGACTAGTTATTATTTTAAAATAAAGCATTAATTATTGTATTTAATTTTTATATTTAAATTGCAAAACATTTTAATATAGTTGAAATCATAATCTTCTAATGAATCTTATAATATAGAGGAAGTATGCCTATCTTTTTTGCCTGTGGCTTGGATTCGAATCTGATACGGGCAAAACTTGAAAGATTTTTTTTTAAGTTTAGTTTTTTTTCTGATATCTGACCCATATCTACCCCAGCTAATCATCCAATAATGGTCATCAAATGAGTACCTAAATAGTTTTAGCTAGAGGATAAAGCATTGAAAATTATCAACTCCCTCCCCTGGCATTTCCAAATTTAATAAGTCTTTTTCTTACACTGTTACTCTATGATAAGCCGTGGTAAAAATCTTTATTCAGCAATGAGCTATTTATCACAAGCTGCCCAAAAAAAGAAGGGGGGAAGGTTATAAATAAAATAAAAGATACTTGTGCCTTGTAATCATTATTATTTCATTGCAATCGTGATATGAAAAAGATGGCACAAAAAAGTAGTAGTAAATTAGAAAGAAATATTTAAAGAATAAATTAAAAACTACTGACGTCTTAATTAACAGAAAGTAAAAATAATATGATATGGTGAATATTAAATATACGTTGCATTATCTAAGCAAATCATATGGTGTTATATATAAACTATAAGATTTTATTAAACTGTAACAAATATTAATATTGTAATACCGATATATACTGCGCCGATTAGTAAGTTATATGATCTTATTCCACCTATACAATTAACTATCATGGCTGTTAAGAGTATAACTAAACACTGATGATTGGTTACTTGTTTTTAATCAAATAAGAATAGACTTGGCTATCTAAAAGTATAAGATATGCCATTTGTCAGGTAATGTTAATTATGAATTTTAACATCATATACAATAGTGATGTAAACCATTATGAAATTGTTAGCTGTTGATTAACCACAGGATTTTCCTTCTGAAAGGGATTAATTATGAAAATGATTGACAATACTAATTATAAGGAATCGATTTAAAATATGTGATTGATTATTGTTATGAATTGAAGCTAAATTGGAAGAATTTGATTTCTTTAAATTAAAGAAATGTATTTAATTCAGAAGTTAATTAATTATATAACTTTTAAAAGTCAAGTATTACAAAATCAAATAAAAGAATGCATTGATTATGGTCATTTACTATCAGTAATGTGTGACTAATTTAAAAGCTTATAAAAATAATATTAAGGTCAGAGTGAACTGTAGCATACCCTAGATTGCATTTGAAATTGAAGCTTTAGAAGAATAAGTGCATGTCTTCATTTCTGCATCATTCTTTTCTTGAGTCAATTTTCTTTTATATCTATCATCACAGTAGGGATTAGAAAGTTATACTGCTTCTAACTTTATAATTATTATTGAGCTGATTTTCTATAGTTTCTTACAATTTATCTCAAATATACTAGTTTGTCATTGGGATTTGAGTATTTTGTAGTATGTTGCTTAGAAATCATCATTGAACCATTAAGCATCACATGATCACATTTCCTATACTAACACATTAATTGTTGATAAACAGAGCAAAACTCTCCATACAGTATTGCCACCTGTGCTAAACAGAGTAATCAATGGATGCCATAAGACTTGTGCATAAAATCCCTATCTAATGCCTACTCATCCAATATCCCCAAAGCTCCTCACTGACAAAGGCCATAAGCCAGAAACTAGTCTGGGGATATTGGATGAGTAGGCATTAGATAGGGATTTTATGCACAAGCCTTCTGGCATCCATTGATTACTCTGTTTGGCACAGGTGGCAATACTGTATGGAGAGTTTTGCTCTGTTTAAATCATCATTGACCTACATATTTGTTGTTTAGAAAACAATATTATTCCTAACACTTAAATTGTTTTAAAAAGACTATACTGTTTAGACTGAGATTCAATTTAAAGTATGTATAATTTATGAAAATGCTATACAGACATATATTTTATACATATATTTTGCCTTTTTTCTAACTGATTAACATTAAATTGTAATTTTTTATAGATAGACAATTTCCATATTTCTCCATTCTTTTTTATTTCATAAATAATTTCATATAAATATAGATACAATAAAAGACAAATAACCCCCAAGATGCATTTCCTACTGAACCAGCACTCATCAGTTGAGTCAGGTCATCATCTCTCATATATATCTTTATTACATGAAGATCATTTATGTAGAGTAAATTGGCTCATTTTTATTTTCACGCATCACCTTTTTGATGAACATGTAATGATTATTACTAATCATTTATTAAATTAAATTGTAATTGTTTGATAGTCATTATATATGGGTCTGATTAAATAGAATTGAAATAACAATTAATAATAATTATACTGTAAGTAGCTAGAATGTATGTTGTAGAATCCAGATATTCTGTCATCATAAGCTTTCTAGTTTTTCAGAAGATTCTTTGAAATAAACTTGGGGTAAAAGCTAAAATATTTGAGAAAGAGAAAAAGTATTAAACTTGTGGTTAATACCTGTAGAGGTCCCTACTATCGCATTTTTACGTGCACATTCTTGAGGTTACAGCCTTGGTAAATATTATTTAACTTAAAAATATATATTTTAGCTATTAACAGTTTTAACAAACCCATGAATAAATAATCACTTAAGAAACATATAATGCTGATAAAATAAATCTATTCATAGAATAACCAAGTCTGAAAATGTTACTATAGATAACTCACAAGTCATATTTTTAAAGAATCAGTTAAATAAATTGCAAACAATATCCATTTTTTGAATCAAGGTCAATCTATTCATCAGACTAAAAAATGAGATATAATAATGTTTTTAGATTTGTTTGTTCTGTGAATAGGTTTACATTATCAAAATTATATATTTCATAAGCTGTAATTTATTTGCAGACTTGTTAAAATTGTTAGAATTTCATATGAATTATTATTTAAAACTGTAAGCTGGCTTGATTAATATAAAAACAAAAATCACCAATAATAAAGAGTTTCAGCATTTTGGAGTAATAAAGCTTGTATTATTACTATATTATAAAATTGAGATAAAATGAAGTGATATTTTTTATCAGATGAATAAATCTGAATTGATACAATAAAGAGTGACATTATTGTCAATTTACTTAAATGATTTCTTTTTGTAATGTTGTTTTCTGACTTGGATATTTTAGCTTCTTTTTGATATTTGAAAAAGAAATAAAACTAGCTGAAGTCCTTAGGAGTAAAGAAACACAAAGACAAATTAACATTGATAATTTAGTTCTAAACATTATTTAGCATATAGTTGTTGCAGTGAATGTAGGTTGGTTGACTCACTTCTATCATTTGATGTACTGAACTTCTTATGAATTTCTAAGAAATAGAACATTTGACTATTTTAATATGTTATTGAGAAACTAAAGTAAAGTGTGTAAGAAACTAACAATCAATCACAAGAAACGCTGATGGTAATCAAATTTGGCAGAAAACTTATCTACATAACAAGAATTTTAAGTAAAAACATAATAAAAAAAACTACTATAATTGTTCATAATACTATAGTTTGTAGAAAGATTTCATGTAGAGAAAAAATGTTCTTATTACTTTAAAAGTAGTTTTATGATGAACTAAAAAATAAAATAAAAAGAAACATTTTAACATTTATATACTTGAATATCACTTGGTCTCATAAATAACTGATTCTATATTTGTAATTTAATATAGTGTTCTTTTATAAAAAATGATATCAAGTAGTTTGTAAATTATATTTTTCAAGCAAAGTTATTAAAAGACTTCCAAATTTAGAAAATAAATAGCATGGTACCAATATGCAGGAGTTGCACTGATGTAAAATGAGATTATACAGGGAAATCATAATAAGCATTATCAATTATCAATACCCATTACTTCAATTATATATCATCCAAAAAACTGTTAATAAACAAAAAAAAATAAAAATATTAAAATTCATAAATTTAGTAATTTTATAAGTCTGTATCTGAAACGTATCAGCAGCCATTTTTGTTGGTCATGTAGTAATTCTAATGTAATTTCATGTAGTAATTATATTTGTGAGTGTGTGTGTATGTTGAAGGCACAGCATTTTTCAAATTTTTTTTTACTTCCAAAAGTTTGATATAATATAATGATTCATGTAATAAAATATTTTTTAAACATAATTTAAGATAATGTGTGCTTTAAAAATGCCAAAATGAAAAATCATATATTCAAAAAGAATAAATTATCTATTAAAGAATACATATTTATGCCAAGGCATTTTATTCTCTTGAAATGGTTAAAATTTTAACAATGTTTAAAAATAAGCTTTTGATGAAGCATTAAATTTATAAATAAAATATATGAATGGGAAAAAAACATTTCTGACAGACATTATTCCATTTGAATCACAAACTTTAAAGCCTGCAAAAAGGGTTTATCACTTTATTATCTACTTTATTCAAAAAACTAAAGATTTAGGGGAAAGGGTGTTATTTTTTATTTTTGGAAAAAATGTGAATGAATGAACACACATATAGTAAATATATACATATGTACTCTCTCAATTTAATTTTTTAAATTTTGTTTATACTACATTCTTAATTTTTATATGTATAATTATATACCTAAAAACATCTGTTATATATATATGTTAAAAATACTATATACTTACAATATAGTAAATAATACATATTGTATTGTAATCAAAGTTTATAAACAGAACATGAGTCATTATCTGCTTTATATGAAATATGCAAAAAACATTTGAACAAACTATAGCAAACATCATGATTCCACTGTATTACAATCAGGACAATATAAGTTGATTTGAATACAGTTTAATCATTATTTGCAAGTGATGAAATATACTTTTAATAATGGTATATATATATATATATATATATATATATATATTATATACAATATATATATATGTCTATACATATATGACATGTCAAAATATTACAAATAATTATAATAAAAATGTAAATTCAATATAGTAATAAAATATAGTTAATATTAATAATAAAAGATATCCAAAAAAAATTATAATTAACAATATGAAAGGCATTCAAGATAAAACTGTAAAGAAAATAGACTGGATGAGATGAAATAGATTCAGTAAACAACTATTAGCAGCGTAATATTTTTTGTACTAAAAAGACCTTAATCTTGTATATATAATAATGAGTACATTTATATATATTGTACTATATTTTTTATTATAACCATCAAATATATATCATCATTAATAGCATCAAGACTTACAAACAAGTATGGCCTTTTCAAGTTCCAAAAAAAAGATGATGATGATAATAATAATAATAATAATAATAATAATAATAATAATAATAATAATAATAATAATAATAACAACAACAACAACAACAACAACAATTCATTTATAATAATAATATTATTATTATTCATTTGCTTATTTAAGTGCAAAACAACTGCTTATAGCCAATTACAGATTGCACATAAAAATAGTAATGAGAGTATAGACAATGCATATTATATTATAATCAAAGGAAGTAATAAACTAAGAAGTAATATATATAAGGGACTTGAATTCAGACTTTCAAACTCTCTCACAACTATCCATTCCATTTTATGCAACTGATATACATGACCGTGTACATGTGATAAAGACAAATGATCTCCAATATATGGATTTCATGTTGAACCAGCACTTATCAGCCAGTCCAGACTACCATCTCCAACACATATAAATCATCACTGCTCATTTTATATGAAGGTAGAAAATCTTTACACTTAAAGGGGAAAGTTTCAATTCCCTTCACTCTCCAACCTTCCAATCATCCATATCATTGAAAATTCTGAGGATTACATGCTTAAAGCTCTTGATGATGTTAATATTATTGTCATACCCATGTTGACCTTAAGACAATCTGACCCTCACACATAGGATTAATATGTCCAATTAATTCTATAGAAGATGGATAGGCAAAACACAGGCTGAATATGTAATATTTAAATACATGTATATTGTCTATACTAAACTTAATGTAATTATAAAAGACTTGAACTTAGGCTTTCAAACTTCCCATAGCTATCCAATCCATCTTATACAACTGACACACATAACCATGTACATGTAACAAAGACAATATACAAGTATTTAAATATTACATATGCATCCTGTGATCTACCTATCCCTCTTCTGCATAATTAAATGGACATATTAAGGTTCTATGGGTGAGGGGTCAGATTGACTTAAAGTCGACATTGGTATGACAATAATATTGGCATCATCAAGTAATTTGAGCATTTCATCCTTGGGATTTTCATTTCTATGGATCGCTGGAGGGTTAAAAAATGGACAGTGGATGGAGATTGAAACTTGTCCATTAAGGTTTAAAGATTTTCTGTCTGAATATAAATTGAGCAGTGATTGTATATGTGTGTGTCGGAGACAGTGATCTGTATCAGCTGATGAGCACTGGTTCAGCATGAAATAAGTATATTGGTGATCATTTGTCTTTTATTATATGTACATGGTCATGTGTGTCAGTTGCATAAGATGGATTGGATCTGTGGGGAGATTGAACGTCTGAGCTCAAGTCCCTTATAATTACATTAAGTTCAGTAAAGACAATATATATATATATATATATATATAAATTTACATTCAAATTTTATTAAGTTCAGTAAAGACAATATATATATATGTATGTAGAATAAATTTACATTCAAATTTTAAAATATTGTAAAATTGGTTAGAATCTAAATTGAAATGATTATAATTAGTAAAAACTTGATTATATAAAGAAAGCAGCCTGGACAAAGAAGAAAATTTAACCATACTGGAATGAAAAGATTGGATATAATAGTGAGAATCAGGACAAGTATCATGCTCATGATATCTAATTATAATAACGAAATTATATCAGGTAGAGTAACTTGTTGATTTATAATTTTGAAAAGAAATTTAGAGTCTCTATTTATCCGTCTAGAAGGTAGATGAAAATCAACTTTATTTTTCAGAAAAACATATTTGGAGAATTTATTAAACACTGATTGTAATAAAATTACATCCCTGTGCAGAGTTAGAATTACATATGATTGACCAATATCGAACCAATAACCAAAACAATTTGAATTTTAGGTCATCACGTGACATGCCTAAAGATGGAACCCATGATTTTAAATCTTTGCTGAAGAAGAAAGAATCCATTATTAAAAAATAAGACACCCAGATCTTTTTTGGATGCAACTCAAATAATTTTATAAGAATTAAACAAATAAAAAAAATTAAAATTTCAGATTTCTTAGAAAATAAATTAAGGTATTATTTATTAATTGACACATTATTTAAATCAAACCAGGTACTAAAGTTATTAATATCTTTCTGATGTGATTTTTAAAAAAGTTTTTGCAATCTTCAGTATAGAATAGAAGATAAGAAGATTTCAGGAAATACATAAGATCATCGATATAAATGTTGAAATGCATGGATGTTAAACTATTATCCTGAGGAATATCTAAATTGCATTCAAAATTGGTTGAAATATTATTGTTAAATTTGAAATATACTGTATGACTACAAAGAAAATATTGAAATCAAATAAATAAGTATAGTATAAAAACTCATTTTATGTAATTTGTGAAAAAAAATGGTGTGGTCTATTTTTATCAAAGGCTTTCAATAAATCAAAATAAATAACATCAAGTCTCACTTGTGGTATATGATCATAAATAATGAGAAAATTAGTTTCTACTGATTTACAAGGAGTAAATCCATGTTGTGAAGAAGAAATGATTTTACTAACATTATAAATAATTGTATTATAAACATATCAATTCATGAACCACAAAAATATCCATTTTATATGTTACATTGCTGCCTTTTAACTTCTGAAAGCATATAATTATATGTATATAAATAAAATCAAGAACTGTTTGACATGGAATAAGACATGCATTTCAAACTTTTCAAAAGTCACCAAGTAGATTTTCAATTCTTTCATACATGGCTTGTATTAAAGTAATATTAAATAAAAAAATGAACTATTAATTAAAGTCAAGCATTGGTGGTCGAATGCTCAGCACAGTTGCCTTACAAGCAGTTGTCCCAGGTTTGCCTCCCGGCTGATGCTTTGACAAATGAAAAAAAAAAAAATTCCAATTGTTGACTTAGTTAAATATTATTGGAACTTTGTTAAGAATATGGTGGAAATTAATAACTAAATCATACTCTTTTATTATCTGTTTTTAATTGATTTTTTTCTAGTTCATGTCAATATTTTCAGAATTAGATATGCAGCTCATCTGTTTTTCATGACTTAAAAAGATTGATACGATTAGCAACTTTTTTTAATGATTTAATTCATGGATGTGCGTAGTTGATTTTTATATTTAAATTAGCTCTTGTCTCATCATATTACATTAAATAGTGGACTTCCAACAACATGCATCACTAGATTTTAATAAATATTTATTCTATATTTTTGAATTGTTAATTTAAATTAATAGGAAAGTGAAAATCAACCATATATTCATTATTAATATATAATTAATAGCTTTTGGGAACAGTTGTGCTGCACACGCACTCATGCTTGAATAATTAATAAATGTATAAATATACAATATAAAGGCATTTATGTAATTTTTCATTTAAATAAATATAAATCTCACTATTTTTTTAGGTGTTATATAATTGCCTATTTCTAAATATAAGATTTAAAAAGTAAATCATTTCTAAGTTTCATAATTATGGTGACTATGATAGTACTTTGGTCACTGACTTGAATTCATTCTCTTTTGGCTATCTTTAGTATTCATTCTCTGGTTTTGCATTCATTTGATGTCAAAAACTGGAACAAAAATAATATTGATTTATTAATTTTAAAAAATGTCTCAAGATGGTGGGATTGTGCAGAGAAACCTGGAAAGGGAAGGTAAAGTGGCTAACAGGTTTCTCTGAGCATAGTTGCTGAGAAATTCCTGACTCCTTATAAGAAGAAGTCACAGTGCATCACCTCACATCAACATAAAGAAGTCAATAATGTTGATAATTGGTAGATTATTGTTTTCTTATGAGTATATTTGAGAGTTCTCATTCTTTTGTTTAGATTTTGAAAATATTTATCATTATTTTTTGCAAAATATCTGAAAGTTATTTGTTTTTTTTAAAATAATATTTATGTTTAAACTCATATTTTATTTGAAAATACTTTCTTTTAGAAGAAAACAAGACATACCATAAAGCAGGAAGTTGTTGTGATTGGCTAAAAAAAGAACATTTTATCATCACTGTAGCAATTATTTTTTGTCATTTTAAATTTTAAAACAGAATTTCATAGTTTTATATTTCTTAACAATAATTTATTTGGATTTTAGAAATGGTGTTAAAATAAATTTTATTTTTAAAACATTTTTATTGAGAATCATAGCAATAATTACTTTATAACAAAAATCTACTGTTCTGATTATGTATTTCAGTTTACTAGTTTTTTCTTTATATCTATAAAGTTAAAATATTATTTTTTAAAAATAATTTTTTTTTGTAAATTTACTTTTCTCAAAAATAATTTGAAATCTGGAAATAATTTTAAAATTAGTGATGTGAATTGTGACTTTGCATGTTTTAGTCATGTGATTTAGATCAAGCATAATTGTACAAAATTTGCATTTTAATTTTTTAATTATTGATGTAAACTGCAATTTTGTAATGAATGGTCATATTGTAACCATGTGTAGATTAATCAATGTCATTTATCGCTTAGATGTGTCAGCATGGATTTTGGCCATTTCTTAGAATTCAAAATGGCCATGAGCACATACTAAATCAGTACTGATTAAGTTGTTAAAATAAAAAGTTGAAAATTTAATTTTAATGTAAATGCAATGATCGTTTGTAAGGATCAATTTTGACAGAGAAATCCATGGTAAGTAGGACTAATAGCAAATTGAATAACTGATAAAGTTGACTACATATATGTAAATACAGCAGAGATTACCAAAACTTTATCTAGCTGTGAATAATTAATCAAATTTGCTACCCTATGTTTAGATTGCTCTGTTTTTTAGTCTATTAAATATAGTTTAATGGATTTGTTTAATTATTTCACAGATAGATGAAGTGTTGATCATCTCCACTGTATTAGCACATAAATTTAATTGCATATGAAGTTATTATTTTATATTCACACATCTTTGACTAAACCAAAAGTAAGATTATTAATTCTGTAATCCAATAAGCTTAAAGACTATTAACAATTTATATTTTTTGACTAAAATTAATAATTTTATCATATTACACTTGAATATTTTTTCTTCCTTACGTGATGAGAATTTTTTTCCGCTCTCTTACAGAATATGATCTTTAATCCTCCCTCCCCTTTAATGAAAAATAACCATCGTCTTAAGAAAACAGTAGCTTAGTTTATTTAAAACAGTTTATCAAAAAAACAATAATTTAAAGCTATTAAAAATAATAAATAATTAATTAATTAATTTAGAAATATAAGTATCTGTATTGATATATTATGATTTTCCTGAAATATATCATCATCAACAACTACTATCAATCCACTGCAGAATGAAAATCCAAGTTCAATCCATCTTCTCTGATCTTAAGCTGCTCTTTTCCACATCACCTCTGCATACTTTCTTATTTCATCCATCCATCTCACATGTTGTCTTTTTCTGGGTTTTTTTTACAATCTCTTGGAATACAGTTTAAGATTTCAATTGTCCATCTATTAACATCTCTTCTAGCAATATATCCAGCCCAATTCCACATCAGTCTTTTAATTTTTTCAATGAGGTCAGTAATATCTGTTAGTTCTCTTACCCATATATTGCATTTTCAATCTCTTCTTGTTACTCCTAACATACATATCTATATACTTTTTGAATGGTCTGAGGTCTCTGTATTGCTCTCTATTAAGTGTCCAAGTCTCAGATTCATAAGTAAGAACTGGGAAAACACATTTATTAAAAACTTTCCTTTTCAAACATATAGGCATAGTTCCTTTTAGTATCAAGTTATTTCTACCAAAAACACTCCAAACAAATTTAATTCTATGATTAATTTCATCTATTATGTTTCCATCTGTAAGCATCTGCATATAATATTTGAGATATTGTCATGTTATTAATTTTAAGCCAATAAACATCACATGACTATATGCTTGTGTATAACTGTTTTAAAACAGACAAAACTCACTATATGTATTGCTACACAGCAAGCTGGAGTAATCAATGGATGCCAGAAGGTTTGTGCATAAAATCCCCATCTAGTGCCTACTCATCCAATATCTCCAGACTAGTTTCTGGTTTGTGGCCTTTGTCAGTGAAAAACCTTGGATCTGAGAGCACTGCACCTAGATCTTAGGGTTGCATTAGATCCGAAGATCTAGGTGCAGTGCTCTCAGATCCAAAGCTCCTCACTGATGAAGGCCACAAGCCAGAAATTAGTCTGGGGATATTGGATGAGTAGGCACTAGATGGGGATTTATGCACAAGCCTTCTGGAATCCATTGATTACTCTAGCTTGCTATGTGTGGCAATATGTATAATGAGTTTTGCATGTTATTAATTATGTTTTATTATTTATTAAATTATTAACTAAAAGTTGGTGCATTCTTTATTTTTTCTTATGTTGTATGTCTGGGCTTTCTAAATGTATGATTTATCTGGTTATTGGTATTTTAAAAACCATCATGTGTGTGTTTTATTCAACTCTTGAGTTATAAACAGAAGGAATTCTGATTACCAAAGTAGATCTTATAAGATACTATTTTGTCTGATAGACAGACAATTGTGAACTGCATATTTAAAAGTATAAGTCTAATCTATGAAATGATAAATAAGCTCATACTTAATATTTAAATTTTATAATACTAATAATTAAATAGCATCTCTATAAGAATATTAGATGAAATATACTATATAGTAGTAATTATTAAATTTTAACATAATTACATTATGCTGTTGCATAGCAATGCATGTTTATCAATATGATGTTTTGACCAACAAAACTTTAGCAAATTTTTCTATTTTCCTTATTTTTATGCCATTTCCAAATATCCCCAGACAAGTTTTTAATTTAGGCTGGTAACTTTATAGTATAACAAAAAATAAAAAATATGACTGTTAGAGGAAAAGTATATTTCTCCAACAAGATCCAAGCATATTGTTCAAAAATATCTCCCCAAAATCTTCTCACTGATGAAAGCCATAAGCTAGAAATAATCTTGCACATTTTAATAGAACAGCAGTAGATCTTACATTAGATGGCATAAAGGAAGTGAAAATAGAACCTTTTTCTCACTAACATTCTTATGACCATTTCAAACTTCATTTGATTATCATTGTATTCCTATCAAATCAATTCTATCTCATATTTTGTTGCACTATGCAACCATATATAAAAGTTCAAAATTGCATATAAAATAATCTGAACATCCTAGTTTTTGTAATTAACATATGCAGCATGTCTGTCACATATTGATGCAACAATATATGGTAAGAGAAATAGAGGTTTTTATGTTTATAAAATATTTAAAGCAACTAATGGTTGAATTTTCCAGCAGCAGTATTTGAATAAAAAAATTTAAATTTTTGATTTAATTGTAAAAGCCATACAATTGACAATGTTGATTTATATTTTTCACACATTCAAATAATCATAATAGTCAGCATCTATTATATATCATCATCAACATCATCAATCTATTTTAGAACGAAGAGCTCTCCAAGTTCAATTCATCTTCTCTAATCTCTAAAGTCTCTTCTTCACCTCACCCCAGCACACTTTCTCATTTCATCTATCCATCCCACATATGATTTCTTTCTATGTCTTTTACAATCTCTTAGTATCCAGTTTAAGATTTTAACTATCTATTACAATATCTTATATATATATATATATATATATATATTTGATATATATATATATATATATATATATTTGAAAGGTTTATATGAAAAATAGATTTAAAGACCTACAGAATCAACAAATGACACATTACTTTAAAGTAGCAAATCTATTTCTCCTACTATAATTCTGCCACCTCAAACTCACACAATGTATGTAATTTGAATAGAAGAAATAAATTTGCTATTTAATAATTAGAAATTCTTATTTGTATACAAATATTAATGTGTGTGTTGTTATTCTTAATGCAACTGAACATTTAATACATGTTTGTTAATTACATTTTTTATTTATTTTCAAGCAAAATAATTGGCATCCGTCTTACATAAACAAGATATTTTGATAGCTTCTACATTTTTCAGCAATGCAACTGAGAGGGGGGGGGCAGTTCAAAAATTGGCATCTCTGAAAATAAAGACTTCAATATTGAACTCTGGTGTTCTATTGTTAATTTTTTAGAATTAGAAATTGTATAACATCTAAAGAATTTTAGTTTCATTATTGACTAAATACGAGTCCATTAGTGTTTTTATAGTATATAGTTATATGACAATAAAGATCTTTTATTTATTTTTATTTTTTTAGGTTAACACAAATCAAAAGTAAACAGTACTTGTAAATGCTTTTTATATGCAAATATTTAATATATACACACAAGAACAAATTTTGAATTAAATAATTGATAAAGACAAAATATTAATGTGTTTGTATATATAAATTAAATAGAAAGTATATATAGGTAAACAATATGCATATTATAGATTATCCTTGTTATTTGCTTAGGAGATCATATGACATTAAAGTATCAGAAATGATATTTTAAACTCTGATTCAGGAAACCTTTAGCTTTTGAATACAACTAAATATTATAAAATACATACTCTGATATAAATAATATATCCAAGACATATGTCAAAATGTGCTTAAAATATATGACAAAGTTAGGTACTCAAACCACATATAATCATGCAAATAAACAAATAGCTAATCACTTATATCAGCACATAGATAAAATCAATAATCATTTTATCACTATTTAGTGTTTCAACCCTTAGACAGGGATCTTATTTGATGATCCTGGAAATTAACATTATTTACTCCATTATGTATTAACAAGCTGGTATAATATTAAAATTAGAAATGTGAAGGAAGGAACTGATATAAATTATTAGTGTCCTTTAATGAGATCTCTATTCTAGAGTGAAATTATGTACAGTGACAATATGACTGTTCACTTTTTCTCTGCATTAATATGCTTGACCAAATAATTTATTCATTCACATACTTGTCCATGTTTTAGTTAATCAACATTGTTTATCTAAATATTGCAAATTTGCTTCAATAATCTGAAAAACTCAACCAATAAACCTATTTTTATGCATTATTTTAGATGACAGTTCTTTTCTCTAAAGATTCTTATTCTTCTTTTATTTGTAAATTAAGTTTGGAGAAGCTGAAAAAAACACTAGCTTGCAAAGAAACTGTATTTTTAATGGCTCATCTGAAGCAATTGAATGATTAAATCAAGTGAAACGTTGAATAAGCTTTTGTTATTAATTATATTATTAACAATACTGTGTGTTTCTGAAATATTTGGACTATATAGTGATTTTTATTCAGAATAGACGGTTATATCCTTATAGAATATATTTTAAACACTTCCTTTGAGATGCTTTGCTCTTTTGACCAGTTTAAATTATAACAAATTTAAAATTTCATCTAAATCTTTTTTAATCTAACTTCATTTAATCTTATTCATTGTTTTTTTTTTATGCACTATCTTTATTATGCAGACTTTGAATAGAAACTTACAACTATTTATCCTTATATGTTTGAGAATGTAATACAGTACTTGATACTGTGATTACAGTGTAAGTAGTCATTTGTTTGACAGTAGTATACATAATATTATAACTGAAACACAGGCTTATTATATACCTGTGTCCATATATGTAATATAGGGTATATGAGCACAGACTTTCAGATGACCCATCACTCTCCACTCTATCCAATAACACTGATACACTCAAACACATATATGCTGAAAAGATAAATAATCACCAATATACGTATTTCATGCTAAACCAGCAATCATCAATTGGTCCAGATTATCATCTCCCACACATATATACTATAAGTGCTCAGATATATATTAGGATAGGCAATCTTCATACTTTAATGGACAGGCTCCAATCTACTACACACTCCAACTCTTCAACCGTCCATCCAATTGAAAATCTGATGATGGAATGCTCGAAGGCCACCCTGAGGCCAAGATTCTTGTCACACCCATGTTGACCTAAGGTCAATCTGAACCCCACATGTATAGGACATAATCCATTTAATACATATGCAAGGATGGGCAGACATTCTTGTATATTTGTTCATTATAAAGTGCATGCATGTGATTCATATTCTACTTGTTTTTATGATTATTGCAAAAGATCCTTCTTTCTTGCTTTGGAGTTCTTTCTCATTAAAGTTATATTTCAACTGTGAAAAAATAAAATAGTAACACTATGTAGTTAATAATTGTGAATGAAATCTGCATGCTATGTGGTTTGGTGCATAGTAGAGAAATGGATTCTGGAGATTAATTTTTTTACATTGCATAGAACTCTCCATTTCTAATACTTGAGCTTTTTATGAACTCTTGAGCAATAAAGCTGTTTCATTATTATTTTTTAGTGTTGTCATTTGATATAATGATAGGTTGGAAAATTCTGAAACTCAAACTTCATGGCTCATGCCTTCAACAAACCATTTGATTATTGACGGAATATATAGAAGTTCAAATACATAAAGCTGAGCACTGATTGTAATCTGAACCAACTGATGATTGCTGGTTTAGCATGAGATACGTGTATTGGTGATTAGTTATCTTTTCAACATGTGTATGATCAGGTGGGTCAGCAATATGATATGGCATGGATAGTTGAGGTTGTGTGAAAGTCTGAGTTCGAATCCCTTACATTACGTTATATACGTGCAGGTGTGTGTAAGCTTGTACAGTGTATTAATTTGCATATTTCTTTTAAATAATGCTTGGATAAACTGTAAAGTAATTTAAAATAATTTTCGAGCTTTAATATATATTCATAATGGATTCTAGTTTATGAAAATCGATTTAAATATACAGAGGAAAAAAATTCTATAAGTAAAATTTTAATCATTTGTTTACTATACAGTTGTTTGTTTTTATGTTTTGGTTTGTTTTTCCCCTGACTGATATATTTAAGATCCCCCTGCGTCAGCATGTATCAAATATAGAGTTATGATAATAGCATTCATCGTTAATAAATTTGCAAGCTAAATAAAAGCTACGTTTTGATATTGATTTGTTTTTGACTTTCAGTATAACTTTAGTCCTAATCTTTTGTAAGAGCGAGATATACCTGAATATGCATTGATAATGTTAAGATTCGAATTATAATTGAATACTTTATAACTAAAGAATCACAAGTTATTTCCCTAAGTAAGGCACATGAGTTTGTAAACACTATTTTAAAAAAAACGGAAACATACTCTAATTTTTCGAAATTAAAATTAATAAAAACGTACCGATGATCTTCCATACAGTAAGATCATATTGTAAATCTATTATTTCAGTGGGATATTAAATTAATATTAATAAATTAATAGAACATGTAATACAGAAAGAGTAAATATTTTATTTTCAGTAGTATAAAAGAGTATTAAGTCATTAATAAATTATGTATTTGGTAACATTATTATTTTCAATACTATATTTTAAAGAACAATTTGAACTAATAGAACATCCGCCTGCTGATTCTCTGACTTAAGGTTAACATTCAAATTAGATCAACTAAAAATGTTTATAAGTCTTCAAAAGTTAGATGATTTCTTTTCTGTATAGTAAGACTAGACTCACTCATTATCTAGTAAGGGTGAAAAAATAAAACAACTTTTTAACAAACAGTATACTTCATAGCAGAGGCTTCTCCAAGAGTCACTCACAGAAAAGCAGTGAAAGAGAAAGCAATAGCCACTGAAAAATTTCATTTTCCACATAATGGCTATTTGAATGATTTTAATGCACATTTACCCTCTATCTAAGAATATCTAGATATCCATTTACCAATCAATTTTGAATGGTTCGCTAGATTGTGTATAGGCTAATTATCTAAGAAAAAAATCTTAAGACTGGTAAAAAAAAATTATATGGTCCGCATTGAAACCCAGGTTGTAGGCATGGAAGCAAGTGCATTATCTCTGCATCACAAAGACTTTTACAACTATCCTGCAATGAGCATTAGATGGATATGTAGTTAGATAGCTAAAGAGTAAAAAAAATAAATCTACTTTGGTCAGGCAGTTGAAAATATAATGTAACAAAGGTAAGTGTGGGTTCAGTGCACCTAAAAGTATAGCATTTTTTTACTAATAATATGATACAACTCATCAATCTCCTTCTGACCAATATCAATCTGTGGTATTTCTAGGAATATTTAGATACCCATTTAACAATTATTATTAGTTGTTAGGTGGATTAGCTATATGGCTTTTACCCAAAAGATTTTAAGCCTGTTTATAAACTGGAATTAATTTCAAAGTTCACTTAGATGAGAATTAAATCTCAAGTCATGGGCGTAGCAGATAGAAATATCAATCACTACTCATATGGCCTCTAATTTTATTAATGTGTTGACTGTAAGAACAAAAGTACAAGGTAATATGATGTGATCTTTAACACTCATGCTGAAAATGATATATTCCTGTAGGGACTAAATCCATAGTTTACCTTTTTTATATAAAGTCTAAAGAATAATTGATCATTTTTAAAAATAATACTAACCAGAATCCAAATATCACCTATTTGACTAAAAATGTACCTGGAAATTAATTATCAGAATAAGTTAACTATAGTTCTACTGCATATGGGAATATGATATATATTTTACTATAATAGTAAAAGCAGCATTATTATAGTGGAACATATTGACATTCTTCTGACTAATAACAAATGAAACTGGTTTTTCTAGAGAAATGAAAATGGAAAGAATATTAAAACTATTTAAATTCCATGTAAATTTATTTAAATCAAATTATGTCTTCATTTACTTTCAATAAACTTTCTAAAATTATATTTAGCAAAATAGGATTTAATTTTAGAAATCACATGCTTATAACATTTTATATTTAAAGTTTTGTGATTTAACAATGTATGTTTTAATAAAGGGGATATAAACACAGACTTTCAAGCTTTCTTCAGCTATCTGCTCTACCTCATATAACTATACACAAAACCACATACATGTGAGAAAGATAATTGATCAATATATATATTTCATGCTGAACCAGCATTCATCAATTGGTCCAGATCACCATCTCCCACCCTTATATATAAGCAGTTCTTGGTTTATATTAAGATAATAAATCTTCAAACTTTATTGGACAATCTTCAATCTACTCCACTCTCCAACTCTTTAGCCAAAATGGAAAGAATATTAAAACTATTTAAATTCCATGTAAATTTATTTAAATCAAATTATGTCTTTATTTACTTTCAATAAACTTTCTAAAATTATATTTAGCAAAATAGGATTTAATTTTAGAAATCACATGCTTATAACATTTTATATTTAAAGTTTTGTGATTTAGCAATGTATGTTTTAATAAAGGGGATATAAACACAGACTTTCAAGCTTTCTTCAGCTATCTGCTCTACCTCATATAACTATACACAAAACCACATACATGTGAGAAAGATAATCGATCAATATATATATATATATATATATATTTCATGCTGAACCAGCATTCATCAATTGGTCCAGATCACCATCTCCCACACTTATATATAAGCAGTTCTTGGTTTATATTAAGATAATAAATCTTCAAACTTTATTGGCCAATCTTCAATCTACTCCACTCTCCAACTCTTTAGCCATCCATATCATTGAAAATCTGATAATGGAATGCCCAAATTCCTTGTTAGTGTGTATATTATTGTCATGCTCATGTTGACTTTAAGTCAGTCTGACTTCTCACTCATGTATAGGACCTTATCCATTTAAATACACAGGAGGTATGGGCAAGGTCCTATACATGAGGAGTCAGACTGACTTAAAGTCAACATGAGCATGACAATAATATTAGCACTAGCAAGGAATTTGGGCATTCCATCAACAGATTTTCAATGATATGGATGGCTGAAGAGTTGAAGAGTGGAGTGGATTGGAGCCTGTCCATTAAAGTTTGAAGATTTGCTATCTTAATATAACCCAAACACTTCTTATATATGTGTGTGGGAGATGATTATCTGAACCCTCTGATAAGGGCTGGTTCAGCATGAAATATATATACTACAGATTATTTATCTTTTTCACATGTATGTGGTCTTGTGTATCAATTGTATGTGATAGAGTGGATAGCTAAAGGAAGCTTGAAAGGTGGTGTTCAAATCCCTTATATTACAACTAAACTCCCAAGTTAATTATACTTGTATTTAAATATTACAAAATATGTTTTGAACTATTAAAAAATGAAGAACAGTTTAAAACTCAAAAGAAAAAGAAATGAGATATAATTCATGAATCAAAAAGATGTTTGTAGCAATAAGTTATACTGCTTCTGTCATCTAATTGAATTATTAAATGTTTTTTAGAAAAATTCCAAATTCAGTCATCTGTTAGTAGTAACAGGCTGGATAGTATAGAACACAATGTTTCAGATGATATTCTCTTCTTTTCTTCAGGTAGTGCTGGTCTGGCAGCAACAGCATTGATGCAGAAATTGAGTGAGTAAAGTTTATATTCATAAATACTGAATTTAAAGTAACCAATTTAAGCTACTCTGCCAAAAGCAACAGTCAATAGACATTTATATACTAATCTATGGGGATCCTTCCAATTTCTTCATTTTTTTAAGGGCAGCATTAATAAGTAGTCTTAAAGATATCACATTAGATTCACATATGAGTTATTTGTTATTATCATGTGAATATTTTCCATAAATTTTTTTCTGTTAACTTTTCTCTCTCTATCTAATATTAATATATGTTCTCATTAAAGCCTGTATTTATTGGTACATTTATGGTATTTTATGTTAACTATATCTATTTTCACCTCTGTAATCCTATTTTGTGTTTTGCCATGTCCTTCTACATTCATGTAATATTTCAAAAATAAGCAGAATCTTGAATCTAAAATTTACAATTTAAATAAATTAAGTATAAAGCTTACTTTATTTAATCAATTTAACTATTTTAAATAATAGATCACATCTAATATTGTATAAGCAGATTTTATCATAAACAGATTCTAGCATATACAGCACTTTAAAATGTATGATCAGTTAATGCAATATCATGAGTTTTATATATTCATTATAAAATATACAAAATAAATATTTATAGTAATAAAGTTTTACAATAGAATTTTAAATTTACATAATTATTTTAAAAGCATGCTTTTGGTTATATTTAATAGCCATTTTCAGTTAAACATATACATACATAATACATTTGATTATTTCATGAATTTTTTCAGAAAAATATATATAAATCCTTTGCTCAACATTTAGAATATGTTTAATTTCATGTCTGAGGAAGTGTAATTTACTCCCTTTATTTAAAATGTATAAACATAATGTATTTGATTATTCGATTAATATATAATTAATGTGTTTCATCATTTTACTTTAGTTATTGAAATTTATCAATTTTAAACAATCTTTTTACCTTTATTTTATTGAAAAATATACTTTTAACAAATAAACATTATCTTCTATTTTGGTAAATTAGTGACAAGTTTTATTACAGTACTAAGGCTTGTGTGTGTGTGTGTGTGTGTGTGTGTAGATAGCGATTTAGTATTAACAGAAAAATATTTAAAAAATAGATAAATATAAGCATTTTGATTTTTGCTTGACCTACAGACAAGCATTAACTTTATTAACCTATAAATTTATACATTGATTTTGATTTATAAAAAGAATATAACTATCAACTTTAAATTGGAGTATCCACTTAGGGTCTTTCTTACTCCAATCTTTATTATATATATATATCACCCATTATTTACAAATTATATGAAAGTAAGGAAGAGTGAGCTTTGAATATTCTACTATTGATGAAAGGTCTTTCCAAAGAAAAAATATGAAGTACAAGGAAGGCATGGCTTGTCAGGATTTTTAATTGCCAGATGATGAAAATTTAATTCATTTTTCATCTTTGTTTTATTGTCAGTTAAGGCTTATTAGATATCTTTTGTGGACCAATATTAGATTATTATTATCAACAAAACATTGCATAATTTTCTCTACTTATATTTAGTATTTGCTTTTAGTAATAGTATTCCACTCCATCCCAGAGCCACCTATTGTAAATTAGAATAACTAATAGACATTGAATAGAACTGTCATCGTTCATAAACTTGTCTAAGAATGTGGATTATAAAACACAGTAGATGCTTTTATAATAGAGTAAATGAAATGAATTATTGTTTGTAAAAGCTTATTAAACAAATTAATTGAGTTGGCTATAGAATATCTAAAAATATTCCTAGGTTTGATTTAAATGGAAAGAAATTTTCAAGTTTTATTTGACCTGAATTTAAACCCAACATTGTAAGCATGGGAGGTATATCTGCTACTACTACACTCAGAGTCATTTATAGATTATATGTAGGATGCTTTAAGAATAAGATCTCACATAAAACGGTCTAGAAAGATAATGTTTAATCTGAACTATATATACAGTATATATCTATTATTTATGAAGATATAATCTACATGATCAAAGTAAATTAAAAAATGAGTTTTTTGTTAATCAGACATATTCAAAACTGTTATATTATTTTAATTATTTTTTTCTAGTTTTTAAAAACACAAAAATAATTATTTTGATAAATTTAGTAAAAATTCCAATCATAGTTCAGTCAGCCCATCTAAAATTAGAACTAGGAGAGGCAACACTAACTAATTTCTTTACTTTTAAAGAATTTTGCCTGAAGAAAATATTATATTAGTTAAAGACTTATTACTTTTTTCTTGATAGCATATTTAAGATATACACAAAGATATATAAAGTTTCTAATACCGTCAGAATCACATGCCTAATGTGTTATTTTAATCTAATTTTTATTCTGTCAACTATAATTCAACAGTCCGTAATAAATGGCTCCAAGCGATCTCACAGATACCAAATTCGCGAATAGTAGTAAATTATAAAATGTATTTTTAGTATACACATATATATAAAGTTATATTCATCTTAAAAATTATTCATGTTGGCATTTTACTTATGATTATGTATTAAATGTTAGTAATAGCACTCAGGTTACTATAACACAATGTTTCAATTGTCATTATTCTCTTCTTCAGATATTGTCCACATAATCAATGAAAGTATAAGCATAAGAATCAAACCTAGATCATTTTGTTTAATTGGTTAAAATATTACTTTAAATTCAATATTCATGGGTTTTAGAATCCTAGGTTCGATTCCAATTCTAGTATTATCATTGATGAAACTAGAAATACCTGAAGAATAGTTGAATGTATTTTAAAAGTTTTAATAACAATTGAATTTTTTCAGAGACATTTAACAATTAATTAGCAATGATAAAAATAGTCCAATAAAATAATCATACATTCATAACTATGTATGTATATACATGTTGAAAGTATATATAACACTCATGTATAGAAGGGTGTATATATACTGTGTACACTATAAATTTCTAATTCCTGTTTTAGTTGTGGATAACTGAATCCATGGATTTTTAAAACTGCCATGGGTATGATTTCAAATCTTTTCTCCTTCCATTTATTATAAAATGTTTCAACTACATTGTGGAAAGTTTTCATAATGCCATTCTATTCACTCAAAAAAATTCATCTTATAAATTACATCATTATCACTAAATGCAACAGTACATGCATGAAAAATAGTTAATGCATTGTTTTCCACTTCAGTGATTTGGGATAAGTCTTCAGTAAAATTTAAAAAAATTTCAAGTTACTGAAATTTCCCCTGAAGCACCCCAAATTGGGTAATAAATGAATATCTCTCTACTTATACTTAATAACTAAAATAAATAAAAAATTAGTTGACTACTAGGCAATGTGGAGAGATTGTAGAAATGTCTTTGCCATACAGCAAAATATTTAAAGCTATTGTTTTGTGCAATTATTTTATATGATGGATTTTTGAAATGACAACTTTTTATAAATTCCTCCAGAGTCATAAAATAAAAAAGGTAATGTTCAGTTTTTTAAAAAATGTACTACTATTTATACCAAGAAATTATTTGAAATATAAAATCATGAGTTAAATTTTTAAATGATTAGAATTGATGGCCAACATTAACTATAAAGTACTTTGCAACAATCAACTCCACAGATTGGGTTTTTTAATTGCTTATTAAAAGTCTGTAAATTATTTAATAAATTTTTTAAATACTAAGTTTATCTTTTTCCAAAAAGCATTCAGGTGGAAATTTTTATAATCCTGCTCTACACTATTCGGACTTTATTTTAGCTTTTCTCTTCTTTCTACTTTAGCTCCAACTCTTGACAGCTTCAATTATTAATAATTACCAGATAATAGTCAATTTAATCTTCATCTCAGAACAATTCTGGGCTTTTTTTTTTTTTTTTTTATCAATGAAGACTTTAGATTTGAAGCTGGAACCAATATAGTTATGCATTGGCATGCCACCTTTAACTTCCTTTTTACTATTATCAGACTTTTAGTTTAAAACTCAGAACTTCTAAGATTTTAATCTCAAACCAACCTATGTGTATTGTTACTTAAACTATATGCTATTTGTCTACGAATAGTAATAACAATTCATTACTGCTTGACACCCAAAATTTAATAAAAGTTACTATATTATCAAAATAATTTTTATTATCTCTGCTTTAGTGCCATCTAGTGATGTCAGAGCTCACAGTCATACAAAAGAAACTGGAATTTTATAATAAAAAAATATTTACTTATTTTTAAGTGTTTAATTTTTTTCAAATGCAATGCACTGGTCTAAACATGTTTTTCGTTTTTTCAAAGTAGTCCAAAAACACTTGCAAAGTGATATCTTTTAATGGTTGCATCCGTTTTTCACCATTTCTAACTAAAAAATAGAAAATATTTTTTTAAGCATTTTTGAGAGAATAAAAAAAATTGTATGAAGTGAGATGGAGTGAATATGGCTGATAGATCAACTGGATCATGCTGAATTTAATTAAAAAGTGTTTACACTCAAGGCTTGGAGAGATGACACTTTGTCAGGGGGGAAGCTTTCACTCCTCTCTTTGACACAAATTGGGACATTTACATTTTACCATACCACATAAATATTTCCGAACTTGCTGATATATGCATAAATTATTAAAATCAAAGTGTTAATATGTATTCTTTTGGTTTTAAATAATTATTATACAATTATTGTGTAAAAAATAATAAGATATTTAATAAACTATACAAAATTTATATTTTTTATTATTTCAAACATTTACTCAAAGTAATGTTGCAAATTCTGTGGAAATTAGATTACAAAGAATAAAAACCATCACAGAGTAGAGCTCAGGATTAGACACATGTAGATTTGATCTTCATCAAAGTACCTGGAAAATACTGACTTCTTCAAAAAAAATTTAAAATTAATAAATCAATATTCACTAGTTCATAGTTTTAACATTTTTTGAAAAAAGCCTGTGGATATATCACTGTGGATAACTGAAGAACAAACTAATGTGACAGAATTATCATGCCATTATTGAAATAAACAGTCACAGTAGTTTATGGATCTCATATGAGGTAAATTTAAGTTGTTAAAATGTATAAATTTTAAGCAAAGATGTGAGAATTAGCAAATCATCCTCAGTACATAAATTGTAAATATTTCACTTTTTTTTTTAAAAAAGAGATTTTTCAAGAATATGCCAAATGTTCTTTTGGAGCACACTTTAAAATAAAGGATAGATATTTTCATCAACTAAATTTTAGAGCATTTCATCATTCTGATATAATCTTATAATTATATCAATTGTTGTATTTACACTGTTCAGTTCCAAATATATCAAATGTATAACAGAATAAACATACCCACTATATAACTAAATTGCTACATGTCCTACAATGAAGCAGAAAAAAGTTAATGCCCATAAACTTTGAAGATCATTATATAAGCTGTTACACTTTTAAAAATAGTTCAAGACTTCCTAATAGCTGTGAGCATCTCAATGCCCTGTGAACTAAAACATTTTTTTGTATAATGGCATATGTTTTTTTAGTTATCATGAAGACTGAAAATAAAAATAAAGCTTTTAATGGTACTTGTGAGTTTTCCAGTTAACCAAGATGGCAGCCTGTATTTTTGATAAATATACAGGTTTGAGGGCCTACATTTCTCAAAGATGTGTTAGTTGTTAAATTAAAAATAATAATAATAATAATAATAAGAGAAGAACAAAGGTTAAAAGACAAAGAATAGAGACAAGAAAGGAAAAGAAGAGCAAAGAAGAGAAAGCTCTTAACATTATCATACTTTGATTTAAATCAGTGAGTTTCTATTTATCGGCAGTTTTTTGATAAATTGTCATCATGATCAAAATATAGGAACTTCCTGTCATAGAATGTGATGCAGTGAAGTATTTCCAAAGGTACAGGATTCTGTCTTTCAGAAAAATGTGTCTTAATGGTTACAATATGAAACTTTATATTCAAACACCCCCACAATGGTCTTGCAATGTGAAATCTTGTTTAAACAGTATTAATCCTTCCTAAAGGAATATAGTTTGGGGGTTCTAAAATTTTGTTTCTGACTGCACTAAGATTTCTTTACTTCTAATGTGGAAATGTAATGCCAATTGAATCAGGAAAAGATCAATTGGATATATGCAACCATGCATATTGTATTTTTTTCTTTTTTCTGTTAATAAGTTAATACAAAAAAAATAAAATGTAATTATTGTAATTAATTTTTCCACAATGATTTCTCTTTTTAAAATAACAGGAATAATAAAACATAAAATGTAAAAATTAAATACGAAGTTTCCTAGCAGTCATTTTTTTGTAAACATTGGGGGGGACGGGACTGTAGATTTATCAAAAATATGAGCTACCGTTATGGTTTACCGGACAACATCTATAAGGTAAAGATCTATTTGATTATTAAAAAAATACTCAAACTATTTCAGAATAGAACGTAATTAGTAATCAATTCCTATTAGAAATTTACAATCGATATAAGAAAATCTTAAATAGCACAATAAAGAACAATATAAGTATTATTAGAGTACTATTTGCATTAAAAACACAGACCACTTTAAATTGGTTACATTTTTTTGAATGAATTTTCAAATATTCTTTGTTTCAAAACAAGTTGGATATGTTATTTAAGGATTAATATTTAATAGATGAAATACACAGGTTTATATATACCTGTGTCTATATATGTAATAGACAGGGTACGAGCACAGACTTTCACACGACCCACCACTCTCCACACTATCTCATAACACTGATACACCTGAACACACATATGTCGAAAAGATAAATAATCACCAATATACGTATTTCATGCTAAACCAGCAATCATCAGTTGGTCCAGATTACCATCTCTACACATATATGCTACAAGCGCTCAGATATATATTAAGATAGCAAATCCTCCTACTTTAATGGACAGGCTTCAATGTACTCCACACTCCAACTCTTCAACTGTCCATCCAATTGAAAATCCGATATTTCTACAATAAATGTTTTAGAAAAAATGAAATAAACTGAATCCATAACAATAATCCTTTTTTCAATACATTTTAAAACTTGTGTTTACTATTGGATCCTTGTTTTTTGAACTTGAAGATTTAGACAATATTTAGTAATATACGCTGAACTAAATTCTTGTTTTCATTTACCTCATCATTTTAACCATTACTAATCCATTGCAGGATGAAGGTTTTTTTCAAGTTTAAATAAGTTTCTCTGATCCATAACTTCTCGTATTACAACAATAAACTTTCTTATTTGTAGACTATCTTGTAATCTATCTATTGATTTTCAGCTTTTTATACTAAACTTTTTATGATTTTTGTGATAAATGTTTTTTATATTAATTAGCATTTTTAAAAAAAAAAAAAAAAAAAACTCTTTTTATTAAGCAATTTCAATGTCTGTGAACACCTGCTTGTTAACCATTTTTAATTTATATATATATATGCACATATGCACCTAAACAGTATACAATTTGAATACTATTATCAATATAAAATATTTGATATTTTTTCTCAAGGAAAAAAAACCCCAATAAATATTAGCATTGTAATATTTTTTTAAAAAAATAATGCTACTTAATATTACTTCAAACTCAATAAGAATGGGGGAGAAAATAAATAGATATCACTATAAAAATTGAAAAGGTTGAAATAGAGATAGGATATATATCTGTTAGAAGATATGGTAATAGATAGACAGATGAAGTTTTAAACTGGATCCCAAAAAATTGTAAAAGACCTAGAAAAAGATCGCATGTGGGATGGATGAAAAATACAAAGAAATTCTTGCTGAAATGATGCATCAGAGTAACTGGATTATACTCAGAGTGAACTTTATCATGCAATGATGGATTGTAGCTAAAATGATGATGATAAATTTCTCTTTAATAATATTACAAAATAGTATTTCAAAATTGATCTAATTTTTAAAAAAAAAAATTTTCCTAATATTTATTTATGTATTAAATCATGATCAAATAGGGTTTCAATAAAAACAAAAGTTATTTACATTATTATCAAATTAGGATTATCCAAGAAAACTAATGTTGTTTAACCAATTAAAGTCTTTTCTGTGAATTTTCCATTTTTTCCTTTAGTTCCTGTGCTTGAGATTGTGATTTTAATTTGCTTTATTTTTATTTTATTCCTTTCTTTCCCCTTTTCTCTTCTTTCTTCTCCTTTTTTCTTCCAGTGTTTTCCCATTCTATTCTGTGATTTTGAAAAGGCTCAATGTATCTCTATATCTATTTGTAGATGCCAAGATTTTGTCTCTTTTTTCATCTCTGCCATTTTGTTTAAAAATAAATTGTTTTTCATTTTGTTGGGGGTGATTGAAAGTTTTGTGGCATCTAACTTGCCATAAAGCCATTGTTATAAACAGTGATATCCTTATAATTTGTGTAGTCTTATTTTTCAAAATAAACAATAACAAACAATAAATAAAAAAGTGTTAAGATTAATTTAATAGATTAGTAAATTATTATATTGACTTTTGTACTACCAATTAGTTTTAGCATATAAACAAATATGGATGTTTCAAACACTACTTAAAATTTTGGAAATAGAATTTTGAATTAATAAATAGATTTAAAATAAATATATATTGGATAAATTTTAAACTCGCACTTCTTTCTGTCTTGCAAAATTAAGATGTTATGCTTTTTGTCATAAACTTGCCATTCAAGATATCCTTTTTGGTAAAAAGGTTGCCAATGTCCGATTTAGAGGGGAGGGGAGGAAAGAAGGTGGTTCTCCCCAACTTCTAGAAATAGGATATTGCCATTAATATATATATAAAACAATTGACTAGAATAAAACTACAAAATTTTAAAAAATGCCTATATAAAATTGAAGATTAATATCCTTTGCTATAGCCAGCTTCAGCGTATTCCGCCATTTTAAGTAGCAATACGTTAATATTTAAATATTATATATATATAAGAAACACAAGTCTGAAAATGTTTTGTTAACAGAACTTTATCATATTATAATCATTCATTAATATTTGTAAATAAAACATTGAAATTATATTTGGATTTGTTTATTTTCTTTATTTTCAATAGCAAGTTATCATTCATGATACATTAATAATAATAATAAAGTATAATGAAATGACAAGATAATAACATTCTAATAAGTTAATCTATATGCTTTTATTAAAACTCAAGTCATTAACATAATAATTCAAATAAAAATTCTGAAAACTATTATTTTTAACTTAATAACTTTGAAATGATCAACAATTTTAAAGTATAAAAAATTATGTTAACAACCTTATTGAAGATCAAATTTATGTTATATACATGTGATATAATGGTATATCTCTGCTGTGGAAATGATGTCATGCTTGCTACTCAGATCTAGATTGAACAAAACCAGATTTCAAAAAGGATTGGTATTTTTTCAAAAAAACCAAGTATAATTAATCCAACTAGTTAATTGATAAATGAATATATCTATTTCTAACTAGAGAGTAAATCAAAAAGTGCAAAATATTTGAACCACTACCTAGTTTTTGGAAAGCCTATTGAGCAATACCTCTTGTCTAGTATAAGCTCTGGCATCAGTTGCTCTCATTCAGATAAGAAACATAACATTTCATTTACTACGAGACTAAACAAGGCAAAACTCTCCATACAGTAGTGTCACCCTGTGCCAACCAGAGTAATCAATGGATGCCAGAAGGCTTGTGCATAAAATTCCTATCTAATGCCTACTCATCCAATATCAACTAGTTTCTGGTTTGTGGTCTTCATCAATGAGGAGCTTTGGATCTGAGAGCACTGCATCTAGATCTTAAGATCTAATGCAACTCTCTAGCAACCACCTTTTATCTCTACTTAACTACAAAACCATGAGCATGAAATTGAAAACACAAAAAATATTTTCAATCTAAGCTCAATAGCTTATATAGTCATATGGGTCTGAACTCAGTTCAGCACCCATACATTTTGGTGTCTTTGGCTCTTACACAACCATAGCCACCACTATCCTATTATGCACAAGCCTTCTGACATCCATTGATTACTGTGCCACTACTGTATGGAGAGTTTTGCCTTGTTTATAAACAATTATGTGCTAGTATAAGAGATGGTGATCATGTGATGCTTAATGGTTTACTACAAGACTACTAGTATGGAAAACTATAGTTATTAAAATAAAATTACAAAGAGAAAACACTGCTTCCAAATAGTTTCTTTGGTAAGCACATGACTTGGATAATAATATTCTTTAATTTTATCTGCTTATTCTGAACTACTCATTAATGCAAGACAGAGACATGTTACAAGATTTGAAAGAGGGGAAGCCATTCAATTTCTTTTTAATCAACTAAATATATATGCTGATAATTTTTAATGACCACATAAATAATTTTAGTACCACATATGTAGTTTTGAGAATATAAACCTATTCACAGAACAAACAAGTCCAAATATGTTATTAAGGCAATTCACAAGCTACATTCCCAAAGAATCATTTAAATGATTTGTAAACAATGACCACTTTTTGTTATATCAATGCTAATATTTTTTTTCAGATAAAAGATGATCATATTTATCTTATCTTTGGTTTGTTATGTAGTAATAAATCAAGCATTGATATTTGAAAAGGCATACCCTTTAATAGCCACGATTTTTGTTCTTACATTAACCAAGCCAGTTTACAATTTCAAATATTAATTTAGTTGAAATTCTAATGACCCTTAATGAGCTTTGATGTAATAAAATATGGACATTATTCACAACTTCATTTAAATAAATCTTTGGGAATCTACTTGATGAATTATCTCAGGAATGGATTTACATTCACAGCATTGCATATTTGATAAGTCATAAAATTATTTAAATGCTCATTGAAAATCATTAGAATTTCCTCTAAGTTAATGTTTGAAATTGTAAGCTGGATTGACCAATATAAAAACAAAAAATGCCATTAATAAAAATCTTCAGCATTTTTGAGTATCAATGTTTGATTTATTATTACACAACAAATCAAAGATCAGATAAAAGGAATCATCTTTTATCTGACAAAATAGATTGGCATTGATATAACAAAAGGTGGTCATTATTGGTGGGTATTATTTATAAGGCTGCAGAAAGGAGTTTTGCTATTAACTGAAAGGAGACCCTTTGATTCTTCTTGGAGGCCTTAAAGGAACCGAGCAGGGCAAATTCCTAATGTTACTCCATACGTTCTTGTCGTTGCAGCTGTTATTACTATGTGATTATTCATATAGTATACGAACATGGATAGGCTACTCACCAACACGCATTATCCAGCGTGGTGAGTTTATTGGCTTTTTACCTCTGAGTTTAAGATCAAGAAACACCATGGTCTTTCTTCTCAGTGCCTGATAAGGCAGAATGAATGTTTGTGTAAAGGACAAATATTTTCCCAATACATATATACAATTATGACAGACAAAAATAAAGCATGGCCCTTATTCCCAGGAGGCTGTAAAGTCACCAACCAAGGCAGCAGTTGGTGGCCAAAGGCGGAGGGTGTTAAGAATCCCCTGATTGCGGACCCAGGCTGCCATTTGATGATGACTTTTTATTTAGGTACTTACAACTGCAGATCACTTTCAAGTGAAGGAAGGTTGCAAGAATTAGAAGAAGAACTCTCTTATATTAAATGGGACATAATTGGACTTTGTGAAGTTAGAAGAAAAGGTGAAGAGACAATTGATTTAAAAAGTGGACATATACTCTATTATAAAGGCACAAATATTGAAAATATAAGTGGAGTAGGATTCATTATAAATAAAAAGTGGAAGAACAATATTGTGGAGATTGATGGTGTATCGTACAGAGTTGCAAGATTGGTTATACAACTTAATAGCAGATACCAAATGCAGATAATTCAGGTTTATGCCCCAACAAGTTCTCATAGTGATGAAGTAGTAGAAGATTTTTATATGGATGTACAAAAGGCTTTTGATCAGAGTAAACACCATTTTAAAGTTGTTATGGGAGACTTTAATGCTAGAATTGGTAAAAAAATGAAAGATGAAAGTGCTGTGGGTAATTTTGGTTATGGTAATAGAAATGAGAGAGGACATAGACTTGTGGAGTTTGTAGAAAAAGAAAAACTTTATATTATGAATTCTTTTTTTGAGAAAAATGTTAAAAGGAAATGGACATGGAAGCATCCAAATGAAGGTACAGCAGAATTGGATTATGTTTTGACTAACAGGAAATACATATTTCAAGATTGTAATGTTCTTAATAAATTTAACACAGGAAGTGATCATCGATTAGTAAGGTGTAAGATACGTGTTAATGTAAAACTAGAGAGACAAAAATTATTAAGAAAAACAATATTTACAGTTGATATTCCTAATCTTCAGAAACATTCTAATGAATTTAAATTAGAACTTACAAATCGGTTTCAAGTATTAGTAGATTTTGAACATGATTCAGATTTGAATGAAATTAATATGAAAATAACTGATACACTTTTGAAAACTGCAACAAAGATAGCTAGTAGAAAAAAACAGCAATTGACCAATAAAATTTCTACTGAGACTAGAGAATTTATGAAGAAAAGAAGGAATATGAAGATATACAAAAATGATGCCTTAAAAAGAATTGAATATCTCGAATTTTGTAAAATGGTGCGGAAAAGAGTTGAAAATGATATAAGAAAGTATAACTGTGAACTAGCAAGGAAAGCTGTAGAAGAAAATAAAAGTCTTAAGAATGTAAAACAACATTTTGGTATTGGTAGGAAATTTATATCTGCAATAAGAAAAAAAGATGGAATTATTACTAAAAGGAGAGATGACATCATGAAATTGGTAGAAGATTTTTATCAAGAATTATATAGTAATAAAGAACAAGTACCTCCTATATCTATTACATCTTCTGAATTGCCCAGAATTTTAAATGAAGAAGTGAGAAATGCAATTAAAGGTATGAAAAAAGGAAAGGCTCCAGGTAATGATGGAATTATAATTGATATATTAAAAGAAGCAGGTGAAGAAACAGAAAAAATATTAGCAAAGTTATATACCAAATGTCTAAATGATAAAGATGTACCGGATGATTGGAAGAATGCAGTAATAATATTGATATTTAAAAAGGGTGATAAAGAAGATATTAGAAATTACAGACCTATCAGCCTTTTATCAGTTTTATATAAAATTTTTACCAAGATAGTTACTACTCGTCTACAGAGAACATTGGATTTCCACCAACCAAGAGAACAAGCCGGATTTAAAAGTGGTTTTAGTACAGTAGATCATATCCAGGTATTGAGAGAAGTTATAGAAAGGACAAATGAATATGAGTTGCCATTATGCTTAGGATTTGTAGATTATGAAAAGGCATTTGATTCTATAAACATTTCTTCAGTCATTAAAGCATTAGATCTTCAAGGTATAGATCCAGGATATTGTCATATTTTAAAGAATATTTATAAAAATGCAACAGCAACAATTAGATTACATAATGACACTGAGAAAGTCAACATTGAGAAAGGTGTAAGACAAGGTGACTCCATATCTCCAAAACTTTTTACAGCAGTGCTGCATGAAGTATTTTGTGTATTAAAATGGGAAACTAAAGGAGTGAAAGTAAATGGTGATTATTTAAGTCATTTAGATTTCGCAGATGATGTAGTTGTTTTTACAAATAATGCTTCAGATCTGCAGGAAATGTTACAGGAATTATCAGATGAAAGTAGGAAAGTAGGACTAAAGATAAATGTTAAAAAGACTAAAGTAATGTTTAATCGATTTGCTCAAAATATGAAAATAAAGATTGATTATGATGAATTAGAAGAAGTTAACAGTTACAAATACCTTGGTCAGATTATTAATACAGATGGAAACATAATGGAGGAAATTAATCATAGAATTAAACTTGGTTGGAGTGCTTTTGGTAGAAATAACTTGATACTAAAAGGAAATATGCCTATGTGTTTGAAAAGGAAGGTTTTTAACAAATGTGTTTTACCAGTTCTTACTTATGGATCTGAGACTTGGACACTTAATAGAAGAGCAGTTCAGAGACTTCAGACCACTCAAAGAAGTATGGAGAGATGTATGTTGGTAGTAACAAGAAGAGATTGTAAACACAATGTATGGGTAAGAGAACAAACAGGTGTTACTGACCTCATTGAAAAAATTAAAAGATTGAAGTGGAGTTGGGCTGGACATATTGTTAGAAGAGATGATAATAGATGAACAATTGAAATTTTAAACTGGATTCCAAGAGATTGTAAAAGACCCAGAAAGAGACCACATGTGAGATGGATGGATGAAATAAGAAAGTGTGCAGGGGTGATGTGGAGAAGAGAAGCTAAAGATCGGAGAAGATGGATTAAACTTGGAGAGACCTTCATCCTGCAGTGGATTGATAATGGTTGATAATGATGATGATGATGATGATGATTTATAAGTTCATTTAAATGATATTTTGGAAATCTAGCTTGTGAATTAATTATCTTACTAACATATTCAGACTTGTATGTTCTGTGAATAGGTTTAGTTAGATATTTATTTATAAAATAGTAGTTTTAAATTATTTAAAAATTAAATCAATCTTTCTTGTTTTCAAAATTTTTGATAACAAAAACTTTCATGTTGACATTAATAGTAATTTTATTAGAATCTCTTGTCTAGTAGTATTTTGGAAGTAATTTTTAATTCTATTCAAACCTAAAGAGAATTTGTTTACAATTATATTATTGCAGAATATGAGTGACATAACTATAGAATATTATAACATTAAAAGAGAATATGTCTATATGTTTAAAAAGAATGGCTTCAAGAGATACAACATTTTACCAGTTTTTATTTATGATTCTGAGACCTGGATACTTAACAAAAAAGTAATAGACATCAGACTACACAATGAAATAATGAAAAATATAATAAATAATAAAAAGTACAATGAGAATAACAAGAAGAGTTTGAAAGTAAAATACTTAGATAAACAGATGTCATTGACTTCACTGAAAAAAATAAAAGATTGATATAGATCTAGGCTGAGAATATTGTTAAAAAAGATTTAAAAGACCCACAAAGAAACCAGATGTAAAATAGTTTGTTAGTGATTTATAAAAAAGTGAAGCTATGGATCAGAGATATTGAATTAAATTTAGAGACCTTTATCCTACAATGGATTGATAATGGTCAAAAATGATGATGATGATGAATTACTTAACACACATGCAATATCAATATACTCATCTCCATTGCAAGGGTAATAATATTTTTCATGACTATAGAATATAATTAATGCATACCAACGTAACATGTTACCATAAGTAGACATTTTAATATTTTTTAAAATTACTTTTTCATGTAATAATAATCAATACAAACTGTTTTAAATAATTCATTTAAGTAATTTAAAATAATTAAATTCCATATGTTTTTTATTAGGAAAAAAGAGTGTGACTAACAATTTGTTTCTTTTATTACATCCTGCTAAATAAAAGTATTGTGCCGTGGTATCTAGTACTGAAATGACGAATACACATTTTAATTTATTATTTATGATGATGAGTCTTCTTATTTTTATTTTCACTTTGTCAATAAGCCAAAGAGATCCAAATGATTTTGTCAATAAAGAATCTATTACACAACGATTGTGACATATATAGTAAAAATACACACAATATAAAACAAAGATTCAAGTATTGGTGGCCGAGTGGTCAGCATAGCTGACTTACAAACAGTTGTCCCGGGATCATGGGTTCGCTTTTCAGCCTATGCTTTGATACATGAATATATATATATATAAAAACAAAGAGCATTTCAAAATATTATTCTCATCTTGCTGATATATAATAATCTTAATAAAAATATTGCAGAGAATAGCAATAGCTAATTCATTTGGGACATGAGGCTTAATACTATTTTGGCTATTATGCATATTTCTGAACTACTGTCATATAATTCTGAAATACAATAGCATAATTTCATATTAATGTGTGTATTTAATTAAAAAATTGTTTCCAAAAGCACTTGTTTGTGTGGTTGAGAAACATAGTGCCCAATATTAGAAAAATTTATGGAACAATTTATTCTAAAAGCAATGAGTACACTTTAGTAAACAGACTATCTATGATAAATAAATACTTGATTTGATCTTTTTTTTTATAAAAAAAAAAAACTTTTGAACTATAAAAATGTTATAAAAATGCAGGTTTATCCTGTGCAATGTATTAAAAATCAAAGATGTAATTATATTAAGAAGATTAGAGAAAGTAATGTTCCCCTTGTATTCAAAGATCATACATTGCTAACGGAAGTTGCTCATTGATGCTAAATAAAATACAAGTGACTTATATTTTTTAAATAGTTCATAGCGGCAGGCTAATAACATCTCAAAAGTTTATCTAATTATTACTTCAAAATAAGTCAAAACATCTGCATTTATTTAAGCACATTTTAAAAAAATTAATTTAATGATTCCAGCAGATCCATTCAGTAAATGACAAAACATAACATCTATCTTGTAATTGGTAATAAATAAAAGTTTTTTTCTCTCATATATTTCTATTCTGTTTTAAAACTAAAATAGTTTAATAATATATGTTTCCAGATAGTATATGATCATCCATTAACCTTTCCATTTAAATTTATCTATAAGGTAAATCAGTCATCTTCATCATAAATTTCATTTCTAGATGTCTCCATTTTATTTATAAAAATATTCAAGCTAAATTTAATTACCATGTTTAAACTTACTCAATAAAAATATACATCAAAAATCCAAAATTTATTATTTCACTTAATCTTTCCCTGCCTAAGAGCTCCTTCTACTTAAAAATAGTATTTTCTGTTTGAGGTGATAGTGAGAATGTATAAGATTTATTTAAGTATTGTATAATATTGCAATTGTCAAAGCTATTTACAAGTGCAGAGATCAAGAAAATGGGTTGGTAGCAATATCTTGTTTTAATCCTCAGATTTTATCCTTCCAAAATATTCATTTAAAAATTGTAGGATTAAATGCAAACATGACCTGAACATAGTCGCAACATTCAGGAATAAATAGTTCAAAATGATCAATGGTTGGCCAATGGGTGTACCACTTAGCAGCATAATCTCTAGCATAGTACTCAACCATCATGAAAGGCTCACATTATTGAGATTCTTTAGTTCAACCCCACATCTTATATACCTAAGTTACATGGATGTTATATTCATTGCAGACCCTGACATTATTTCTGAACTACACACCCATCTCCACAATACCTCTAAACTTACTTACACCTACAAAGCTAAAAACCAAACACAACAGGTCAGATACCTGGTTTTATGTGTAAGCAGAAATCATAATCACCTTGATTACACTATGCCAGTCAAGCCAATTGAAGTAAGAGGTATAACACCCTACATCATAAGCACCCTACTCCCATAAACTAGGAGGTTTATCCTTATTCTTGTCTAGAAATCATGATTTATGTAAGTTTGAAGCAGAAAAAAAGCACAATCTTACCCAATACATGGCGATCTAACTAAAATAGGTTACTTACAATTTTCAATCAACAGGAATATTAGTGACAATTGAAAAAGTCAGAAAACTCAATGTTAATTAACTATTTTAATATTCAATTATATTTCATTAACCACACAAATTGAAATAGTCTAGTGTCTTATTTGTAAAATCTCAATAATCAATATTTTCAAATTGTTTTAGCATTTAAGAATGAACTTATTAATAGAAACAATACTTTTAAAAGTTCTTCCTGTCCAATCCATCTCATCAAAGTCCCACATGGACTATTTAAAAACAATACTTTTGGTGACTTATATAGATCCGCTCATCACATATTTTTTAAGAGTCACTCAGCCTTCTACATTACTTGCTTTGGAAGTCAATGTTCATATAAGGTTATTAGTGTACTAAAAAAATTTAAATCAATGGACATTTTGTTTTCAGTGTTGTAAATTACTTATTTCAGAAACTGGTAGGCAGAAAGATGATAATTAACTTTCAAGTCATGCTAATTCTCGTTTTAATTAAAACAGTCAACTTGAAAAGAAAAATTAGGTAATATTTAAATTAATTTTTATAGACAAATTTAAAGGCAAAATGACAAAATTGCCTTATATCATGCATGCATGCATGCAAGGCTATGACATTGTTGCTCAGGAATCCATAAGAAATTCAAGCACATCCTCCTTGCCTTGAGTTGGAGGTTCTACCCAACTATGCCAAACCATGCATGGTATCTTATATCTGATTAATTAAGATAATAAGTCAATAAACATCACATGATCATCATTTCCTATGCTTGCTTATAACTGTTATTAAAACAGGCAAAATTCATTATACGTATTGCCATTCACTGCAAGCTAGAGTAATCAATGGATGCCAGAAGGCTTGTGCATAAAATCCCCATCTAGTGCATACTCATCCAATATCTCCAGACTAGTTTCTGGTTTGTGGCCTTTGTCAGTGAGGAGCCTTGGATCTGAGAGCACCTCACCTAGATCTTAAGATCTGATGAAGGTCACAAGTCAGAAACTAGTCTGGGGATATTGGATGAGTAGGCGCTAGATGGGGATTTTATGTACAAGCCTTCTGGCATCCATTGGTTACTCTATCTTGCAGTGAGTAACAATACATATAGTAAGTTTTGCCTGTTTTAATTAAGGTAATCAGAAATATAGGTTTTCAATAAAATTGTTACAGGTTTTAAATTCTTCAATATAAATAAACCAAACTGCATAAGAAGAATACTTGAGGATCCTCTCCCAATTACCATCTTTTTTTCTCACTATTTTATGATTTTAAAGACTTTCCCTCAAGTCTTTTTATACCCACCAATCTGTTCCCAAATTTCTTTCTCCAGCTGTCCAACCAATCTTACTTAACTACGGAATATTGCGATCTTCAAAATAAGTTGAATTTTAATTATTTCATTATTATATGTATTTTTTATGATTTCATATTTTATAAGTTTGCATGTAAATCATCAAACTAAAAATATTACTCATTAAAAGTCAAATATTTCAATTTTTCTATATTTCACTGCTTTCCCATCAATTCTTAATGATAATTTGAACTAATAGCTCAATATTTTATTTTAGTATTAAAACCTTTATTCAATATTATGAATCAATAAATTGCATTTGATTTATTAGAAATGTAAGTTTAGAAATGTAAGTTTACAAATGAAAAATGTATTGACAAATCGTATTTAAACTTTACGAATATATATATTGTAACGTTTATTTATATACGTTGAAAATATATTGGCATTGGGTAAAAAACTAAAAGATAAAAGTGGATTTAAAATTTTGTTGAGTAATTTTTTTTTTAAAAAAAAAAAACGTACAATGAGGGTTGAATTATTTTTCTTATTTTTTTTTTATTATGTGATTAGTAATAAAAGTAATTGGAGAGAACAAAAGAATTCCAAAAGCAAGTGAAAAAAGATAAGCTGAAAGTAGAAATACTCAAATTAATTAAAGATGGCCAAAAACTTGAAGAAAATAAAGACTTTATTACATAAAATTTATAAAGACTGGATAAGATTAAAAAGGCATGGTACTAGCATGCGCAGAAGTCCTGAAAACTGGATATAAAAAGGAGGGATCCGGTTGAAGGAACATCTTGTTCGTTTTGTTTCTCTAGTTGGTCTTGGATAACATTAATATATCCAAGATCGCTCTTCGCTGAAGGAATTCGGCATGTCGCAGTGAACCGGAGCCTCTGAAGACATCGGACCTAATGATGTACACCAGGAAAAGCCTTCGTGATGGACTGGGGAAATGGACCACAAGATCAAGCAATAACCAAAAGGCCGAGCTCATTATAACCAAAAAACTATGCATAGTTATCTACTACTGAATTCATGAAACTTACCGGTAAGAATAATTATCCTGATTGTGACAAAGTTAACTATTTAAAACTACTCGTAAAAATATACGTATAAAAGAATCCCGATAGTGACTTTAATTTTTCTATATGAGAGACTCTTATTTAACCAAGAACTTTTTGTTTATTTTAACTGATATTTATATTTTCTGGATATTTCCCACCTGAATTAAATGTGTTCTCTCCAAGGTATTAATTAGCTACTTAACATGAAGTATTTTAGTTTGTCAAAATTAAAAATATTTCTAATATCAATTCTCATTTGTGTGTTATTAATAATAGTTATTATTTTTTATTATTAAATTTATTTTTAGTGTAATAAGATTTAAACGTAAGTTACCTTTGCCAATATGTTTCAATACGCCCAGGACTAATAATCGTAAAAATCATTAATTCTCATTACGGTAGAATTACCGCCCCTTAAAAAAAAAATATAATAAAAATCTTTTTATTTTTTTTTTGTTTTACAACTTGCAAGAGGTGCTGGCGACATATTTCAGCAGATTCTTAGGAATTCTGGCGCCCATAGTAAATAAAATTAAAAGTTGATTTTGTCAATAGCAGAATTCGTAACAATTAATAGGCTGAAGTTGATCAGGAAAAATAGCTGTGTTTTTAGAATAGAAATACAAGTTTCTTTTTTCTTTTGATACAGCTTGATCAACTCACGCTCAAATATAAATTTGAGGCGTATAGTGGCCTAGTAATACGAAAAACGTTACAATGGCGACCCAACTCGGGCTTCGATTTAACAACTACAACCTGAGATGAGTTGTAATGATAAAGAACATTACAATGATGACTCAAAGAAACTCACAGCCGGAAAATAAATTATGATTTTTTTGAAAAAAGAAAAAAATTATAAAAAAAAAAACTAACTAATTAAACCCTGATTATTAAAATATGAAAGAAGATATTTTTTTAATATGACTTCCAGAAAGAAAATATATATATGTATATTTTTTTATATATGTCTAAAAACACGATCGTGGCTGATGTAGACGTAAGTCACAAGTATTTGACCGGGTAGGCGGTTACTGAAGAGGGGAATAACATAGCCCCGAGTCCTTATCCGCAGTATATGAACATAAGACCGTCTTTAAATGCTCGTCAGACTATTTCTAGCAGAGATCCCAATAAAGGGGAAGGCGGATCAAGTTGGACCAAGTTGCCACGAGCCTGTAAGACTCAGAACGATGAGCAACACTCGTTTGTGCTTATAACTTGGGCTTCTTATCGTTAATATTACACTAAAGCGGATAGGACACAGATGAATGTTGAAATATTTTCCATTCATGCCGTGTTAGACCTAAAAGTGGGCGTTAAAGCCGAATGTCGCTTGTGAATGAGTCTACACAATATATCAGCACGCTACTACAGAAAAAAAAATACGAATATGAATTTAAAAACTTAAGAATAAAATTAGTGTAAACCCCTATTTTATTCTCATCTCCTGGCACTGGTGGTATTGTAACGTTTATTTATATACGTTGCAAATATATTGGCTTTGGGTAAAAAACTAAAAGATAAAAGTGGATTTAAAATTTTGTTGAGTAATTTTTTTTTAAAAAAAAAAAACGTACAATGAGGGTTGAATTATTCTTCTTATTTTTTTTTATTATGTGATTAGTAATAAAAGTAATTGGAGAGAACAAAAGAATTCCAAAAGCAAGTGAAAAAAGATAAGCTGAAAGTAGAAATACTCAAATTAATTAAAGATGGCCGAAAACTTGAAGAAAATAAAGACTTTATTACATAAAATTTATAAAGACTGGATAAGATTAAAAAGGCATGGTACTAGCATGCGTAGAAGTCCTGAAAACTGGATATAAAAAGGAGGGATCCGGTTGAAGGAACGTCTTGTTCATTTTGTTTCTCTAGTTGGTCTTGGATAACATTAATATATCCAAGATCGCTCTTCGCTGAAGGAATTCGGCATGTCGCAGTGAACTGGAGCCTCTGAAGACATCGGACCTAATGATGTACACCAGGAAAAGCCTTCGTGACGGACTGGGGAAATGGACCACAAGATCAAGCAATAACCAAAAGGCCGAGCTCATTATAACCAAAAAACTATGCATAGTTATCTACTACTGAATTCATGAAACTTACCGGTAAGAATAATTATCCTGATTGTGACAAAGTTAACTATTTAAAACTACTCGTAAAAATATACGTATAAAAGAATCCCGATAGTGACTTTAATTTTTCTATATGAGAGACTCTTATTTAACCAAGAACTTTTTGTTTATTTTAACTGATATTTATATTTTCTGGATATTTCCCACCTGAATTAAATGTGTTCTCTCCAAGGTATTAATTAGCTACTTAACATGAAGTATTTTAGTTTGTCAAAATTAAAAATATTTCTAATATCAATTCTCATTTGTGCGTTATTAATAATAGTTATTATTTTTTATTATTAAATTTATTTTTAGTGTAATAAGATTTAAACGTAAGTTACCTTTGCCAATATGTTTCAATACGCCCAGGACTAATAATCATAAAAATCATTAATTCTCATTACGGTAGAATTACCGCCCCTTAAAAAAAAAAATATAATAAAAATCTTTTTATTTTTTTTTGTTTTACAACTTGCGAGAGGTGCTGGCGACATATTTCAGTGGATTCTTAGGAATTCTGGCGCCCATAGTAAATAAAATTAAAAGTTGATTTTGTCAATAGCACAATTCGTAACAATTAATAGGCTGAAGTTGATCAGGAAAAATAGCTGTGTTTTTAGAATAGAAATACAAGTTTTTTTTTTCTTTTGATACAGCTTGATCAACTCACGCTCAAATATAAATTTGAGGCGTATAGTGGCCTAGTAATACGAAAAACGTTACAATATATATATAAAGTGAAAACAATTCCTCTTTTTTATTGGATGATTATCACAATACTAATGAAAAAAATTAACAAAATCTTTGTTGACTGAACTTCATTTGTAAAATGCAAACAATAATATTAAGTCATCATAAATTTATAGAATTTAGTTCCAAAATTTGAAATTATATTTATAATTACTAAAATTACACAAAAGTTTTATACAACTAGTTTTAATAACGAGAAAGGCTGAAACCTTTGACAGATGCACCTTAAAAATATTTATATGACAGCCAATCAGATGTAATAAGGACACAGGGAACTCTCAATTCAAAACACAAGGCAAAGATTTTATGTAAAAAAGATGATCCCAACTTCTTCTCTACTTAAATTTATATATAAATAAGCCAGACTTAAGCATTTTGAACTAAAAGTGTGAAGCTTTAACATAAAATATCTGCCTTGTGTTTTGATCTACCTTGTGTTTTGAACTGAGAGTTCCCTGTGCAGTCATTATTACATCTGATTGGCTGTCATATAAGCATTTTTAAGGCACATCTGTCAAAGGTTTCAGCCTTTCATGTTATTATTATATCATCTGCTTACGCTTAATAAATTTAATATATTTACATTTGTTACTATCATTTCATTAGATTTGAAAATTACTTCATAGAAAATTGAAAGGTTTCATGTTGTTTATTTTATATATAATATTAGTGAATGAAATATAAGGTGTTTAAAGCTTCACAACTAGTTTTAGTAAATCTTTACTGATTCTAGTTTTCTTTTTCTTTTTATGATGAATTTCTTTTAACTTATATTTTTAAAAAGAAAATATATTAATCTAAAATCCAAATGTACTCATGTATACTTTTGTTTTTATATAATTATTATATAAATATTTTATTAAAATAATCTTAAATATTTAAATAAACTATGAAAAATGTATATTTTTTTGCTCATTTCTAACAATAATTAAAAGAAAAGTTTACAATTAATCTCACAAGAAACTACCAGAGATCATGTAAACAAGATATTCAACTCCTTTTAACTTTTTTTGGCTATAGAATATTGACCTCTTCATATTTTTTTTAAAAAAGCTAATAAATCTATATATCTTAGTCCTAGTTTTTAAAATCAAATATATATAAAACTGGCAAAATAGTATTAAAGAAAGTCACATGAGAGTGATTTAAAACCAAAGCTTAATAGCATTATTTCAGTATTTTGTAATATCATGCAGCTGATAATCAATTCATTAATGCCCACAGTATAATATTTTAGAGTACAATCTGAAGATATGTGGAACATCTTATGTGATTTTATTTTTGACATTAAAAATACAATGCACTAAAACGCTTTCCACTTACTCAAAATCATTGAATAGGACTCTCCAGCCATCTCTGTAAATAAAATCTGAGAGAGTATTTTTTTTATATTTCAAAAATCATTAATTAGATAAGTATTTATTACTAAATTTGCTCCAAAATTAATAATTTATAAATTAAATCTTAAAAAACTTTTAAAAACAAAAGCGATATTGCTTCTGAGCAAATCAATTTGTTGTGAACTTTGTTTTTTAATAAGCATATACTTACATCCCTGAAGCCACACACATAATAATAATATTCAATTAGGTTTCCAAACTGGGGAAGTTATTCAGTCTACACAAATGTTAATTAATAATTTTTTTTAATATGCATTTTCTGGCTTTAGGACTGACACTTTATTAGTTAATCTCTACAAAAGCTAGGGGTTTTTAAATTTAAGCAAAACATCATCTGAAAATATTCCCTATAAATAAATTGGCACACATCCAAAACAGTCTATTTTAGTTTTAAACATATTTTGTTTGTGGATTAAGAGTATTGTGAAATTAAGCATAAATAGAAAAGTACTAAGCTAGGAATTTCTTCTGAAGTATTAGTATATGCAAAGATGTAAGTATTTCAACATGTTGTTAAAATATAAGAAGATGGTGATTTGATTATAATTACAAATTAAATTTGTTTCACAGGGGTGATATGTTTGTAGATAAGACTATTGTGAAATTAAACATGAATGTAGAACAGGTTTGGAAAGTACACAAGATATTAATTAATCTCTATAAACAGAATATAAATATTGAATGTAAAGACAGGACATTATATTTTACAGTGTTTCTGTGGGTCTATCTAAAATTAATACTTACATAAAACAAAAATAATGTTATATCATATTTAATAATTATTTAAGTTTTTATTATTTAATCTGTTTACTACAAAGAGGTTCACTATTTTTTGCTGTAGATCTACATATTAGTTGTTAGAATAAAAATTATACTAAGAATATCTTAGACAATAGCAAATTGTTACCAATGATGAAGTAATAATCTTGGTCATAGTATACTATTTCACAGTAACCTAACTTAAGAAAATACACTGTCATTGCTATAAGTGTTCATTAATTAATTTCATAAAGGTGTTATAATGTGTGTAAACCCATATAAACAAAATGTGAATCTATGTAAACAAAAATATTAATTTGTATAATTAAAACTATGCACTCGATGAAAACAGCAATGCTTACAAAATAATAAGATGAGTACAGTAGTATTTTTATTTAATAGAAGTGTCCTATTCATGTGCAATTGTGAACAAAATCCATCATTGATGATGAACTATAAAGATATTGGGTTCAATCTTATGGAAGAGCAGGATATGAAAGAATCAAAAAACAAACTATTAGAAAGAAGAAACCAGAAGATACATAATGTGTCCCAGTAAAAAGATAACTTGTTCTCTGTCTAAACTGTCTGAAATATCATCTGAATCAATGCATCTATTGCATAGTGATATGGTTTAGAACAATTTTAAGATGTTACCATATCTGGATCAAAAGTTACAAGATAAAATTTGACAGTGTGAATCATATCTTTGCAGTTTGCTCTCCCTGCCATCATGAAATCTTTAAAACCACTTGAAAACATTTATGCAACTCACAGATTCATTGCCATATATACTATGAATCATTTCAAATATTTCTGTAGTGGTTTTTCTCAATTAAAACTTAAGTTTAATATTAGCATGTTGTTCTACTGTGAGTTTAGATAACATTTTATGTTATAACTAATGATCCAGACATACTAGCACTTTAAATTTTTTTGGATAAATAACTAAACTATATCATTACATAGTTCATGTAATGATTTAAAGATGATTCTGCAGTCAGATTGAAGAGGGAATCAGTTCACCTTTTCACTGGGATATTTTATAGAAACTAATCCTTCTTACAGCCACTGCATTTCATAGTACCAAAAGCAGTTTAGACATGCTAGTGGTCACCAGACCTTATTATTATTTCAGTAAACCTTAAATTTAAATAGATAGTATAGTTAAAAGTTACAGGAATTGAGTTTATCTATATATGTATTCTTAAACATATACACAATATGATATATATATTAATCCATGTAATTCAGCATCATAACAATCCTCATGCTTAAAAAAAAAAACAAAGTACAGGCAGTGTACATTTACTGCTTAATTGTAGTGTTGCCTTGACAACATATTGCTAATATTCTAATGATTTATTTAAGCGCGAGATCTGCAGTGATGTGCTCTATATATATATTGATATAGAAAATTTTGGTTCATAGAATAAACAAAGTTTTTAAAAAGAATAATAAATAAATATGTGAACAATAATTCCAATATATTAAAATTACCGTTCACGTGTCCTTTTTTTTTTTTTTTTGTACAAATCTTGTTTATTCTATAAATCAATTTCTTTACATCAATATATACTCATCTTATAATTCCATCTACGATAATGAATTCATATGAATATAGAGAAATTTGGTTCATATAAGAAACAAGGTTTGTTAAGACATAAATTTGTGGAAAATAATTCTTATATATTGGAATTAATAGGCCGATTTTGAAAAAAAAAGGAAGTTATTTACTTTGTTAATATTATAATGCCGGATTTTTATTGTCTGTAACAAATCATTTTCACAATTTAATTTAATTTTCATACATATGTATGCCAGTTTATTTTCAAATAATATTTTTTAACTAGGTTGCTTTTGACTGAAAAGTATTGGTGTCAAATAAAATATTCTCCCTAGGTGAGACGAACAGGTTAGATAGAAGCAACTTTATAATTACGGAGTCATACTAATAAACATCATAACCTTGAGATTTATATACAGAGTGTAGAACTAAAGCAAATTGCTTTAGGATTTTTATTTATTTGAAATATTGAAAATTTATTGTATTTAAACATTTTATAAAACCGAAATGTTAAATTTAAAAAAAAACTAAACGGTTTTTTTTTTTTAAAAAAGAAAAAATCTTATATATCCCTCCCCCCTTTGAAGCATTTGATCTTTTAAGCAAAACTTGCCCACTCAGATCACGTGACTTCCTTTTTTATTCTTTTATTAAATTCTTTGTTATATTATACCGCTATGTAATGGTCCTTTAGCATGTAATGACCTCCACGAACCTACAATGAAGTAATGGAACCATTAACTTATAAATAACACACTTACTTCTTTTTGAGTTTTTATAACATTGTTGTCTTTTTAATTCCAAAATGGCAATTCCTCTTTAAAGGTTTTATTCTTCCTGGCTTTCTTTGTTGAAAGAAAATAATAAAACATACAACTACAGGGTAATTTAAAGAAAATTTCCTAAAATTTTATTTGTTCTTTTGAGTTTAATATCTTATATAATTTTTCCTACAAAAAGTTATTAAATACCACTTTATTTTTCAAAAAACAATCCATGTACTGTATATAATTAAATTTAAAGTTAACGAAAAATCAGTTTAGAGACTAAAACAGATTTACACTAATCTGTAAAAAAAGGATCTTGTAATGCAATTACAGTTCATCTATCTGCTATGGATACAGCCTGGGTTCAAACTCTAGTTAACTAAACTTGATTTCTTTTCCCACCAGACTTCTAAATGTAGGTATCTAGCTGTTCTTAGTCTTACAAAAATGAAAAACTATTCAAATCTTTTCTGTTTCCAACTGTTCTTGTATTAAAACTGCTGGAGAGGTCTTGTTTTTCCTGTTATACAGTATAAAGTTCTCTAAGACTAATAAATCTTAATATTTTTATATATTAGGTAAAACTGTATTTCTAAATAAATAAATAATCAAATGGATTATACTCAGGAGTTTATAAAAAGATGAGTGCCGTAAGTGATAGAACTGACCTATCCATGAATATTGAACTCTAGAGTCAGCCATTGTACTGAACCATTCTGAAAAGTACTACTGTTTATTAACAGGCAAAAAAATTTGGTTCAGTTTTCTTAAATTACAGAAAAGTGTGTTAGTATATTGGACAAAATAGCTGGAACATATATATAATCATTAAAAGTCAATCAACACCTACACAATCCCAATATCAATCATCATCAACAATTTCAAACTATTGACAAGGCAACCAATCTCCTTTTAACAATTTGAAATTGTTGATTGTTATTGATATTGGCATTGACTTAGTGTTGAGTGGTTTTTAATGATTACTTACAAACCCATTTAAAAGCCTTGAGCATTATTACACTTATCATATATATAATTGTTTAATTTTTATTTATTAATTGTAAAAAAAATTTTAAACTTTCAATAAAATTTGAAATTGTTTTTTTGTTGGACAAAATATTCAGAACAATTTCAGATGCACTTTGAATAAAATGTCTAAAATTGTTTATTGATTGCTTGTGACAGCAGTAGTTCAATGGCTTCCCTTGATATGAAAAAGTGTTATAGAGTGCATAAAATGGTATCTTTATTGACTTCATCCAGTTTTCATAGGTTTTTTTTAAAAACCTATTCTTTCCTCTCCCCTTAATAATTTAAGTTCTATTTCAATGTCCTCTCTTCTTAGAATGTCTAATAAAAGATAAAATTCCACCAAACACCTTCTAACAATCTCTCAATTTCAATTTACTCACTATTGATCAGGAGAGGCAATCCAGTAAGTCATTCCAATTGCAATTTAATTATGTATTACAGTTGCATTTGACATTATTCCTGTAATTAAACTTCTAGAATTGAACTTCTAGAATTACTCCAACAACAGAATGTTCCTTTATTTTTGCTATATATGCTTGCTATTTTTTTAAATAGACAAATTATATACTTTAAATGATAATATATTTTCTGATTTCTCTTTTTCAGTTCCATTCCATCAAAATTCCTTCAAAGTTTTTTGATATTTATTAAAGACTGATTTTCTGCTTCTGGAATTTAATAGAAGTTATCTGTTATGCATATTCTTCTACTCAATCAAGCAGTTAAATGCACAAGCTGCATGAATACTTTGATTATTTTATTCCCCTCAAAAAAATACTTTACTCAACTGTTTTTAATTCTGAATAATTATTCTATAGAATACTTTCTAACTTTTTAATAAAGATAAATTGTCAGCTTAGAGCAAACTGACAATAGTCTAATTCTGCATTGTTCTTATCTAAAGCTCTTGGGCTTCCCAATCCATCTTTCTTTAAATTTACAATACAAATAAACATTCTAATCTCAATAAATAAAATTATTAATGCACTTTCTACCTATGTACACGCTAAAGTTTATTTTATTAATATTTTTATTTATCCTAGGATCACATTCCATACATCTATCATTAAACTTATGATTTCCTTTGTTTAAAAAACGAATTCACTCTAAACAAAATTAATCTGGAATAATAAAATAAATTTTTACATTTCTATTTACAAGTATCAAATTTATGCAACTCACAACTTGAACTTACATTAATGATTATCATTAATAATTTATTAAACTAGAGATTATCTCTAGCACAGATATAAATTTTAAGTCACAATTAAAAATTAATTTGTCTATTTTTTAATTAAACATACACAAAATGCATTCTGGGAATCATTTATCTTTTAAAATGTATTTATTCACGGGTTTTAAAAGTGTGGGGTAAAATAAAAATTATTAAGTGCATTCACAAATGATAAATTAATATCCATAAGTTTCAACAGAAAACAAAAAAAATTCAATTACAATAATCTCTCATTACATTCTATTCCTACTTTTTTTTTTATTTGCAAACAGTAATCCTGAATTACAAAAGTTTATTACTATTACCCACACTAACATACCTCTACCAATAAAAAATAGATTCATTGAGAATATAATTGATTGTATTTCTAGATATATGTAATCATCTTTTGCTATTTTTTCTATAAATTTTTTTTATAAGTATTAGAAAATTTATAAAATATATTATAGAATCTAATGACATATCTCAGTCAGTTCTACCCAAATACTTTGATTTTCAAATTAAAATAAATGAATCTGTTCTATATACTAATACCTTTTTTTTTTTTTATAAAAGAAACTTTGCAAGCATATATAAAATCTGCTTGTTATAAAACAGAAAAAAAATCTTTGACCATTTTCTTTTAATTTGGCCATCTTTGTATGCAAATTTTTGTCTAGTCTCCTCTTTGATTTATTCCAAAATATCATTTTTAACAGTCCTAATAAAAAGTATACATAGAAGCGTATTTTCTAATATTAGTAACACTCGTAAAAAGTGCATGCACAATAGCTTAAAAAGGCTGATCTTTAATGTATTACAATTTATAAAACATAGCACTATAAAAATAAATGTTTATTTACATATGTTTAAGTTTCATTTGAGAGTGACGTTTAGTAAATTCTAGATAATTTTGTCGATGTCATTCATTCAGACATCGTAAACAATAATTTAAAGTGAGTGGTTTATCCTCACGCTTTCATTTCCAGTACTTAAGATTTGCCCATATATAAGCATTTGGGTTGGAAAGAATAAGTGGATTCATTTTATTCTTTCATAAATACTATATCTTGTGTTGGGAATGAAAGTATTCATTTATTATTAACACTCTTAAAAAGCGCATGCACAATAGCTTAAAAAGGCTGATATTTAATGTATTACAATTTATAAAACATAGCGCTATAAAAATAAATGCTTATTACAATCTTCTTAACTTTTACTCTTCAATGACTGAAATGTTATTTCTGTCTCAATCTGATATCATTGAAAGTACAATCTCTATTTATAATAAATAAAATTGAAATCAGACATCAAGCACTTGCACATTCTGATCTATGCAGCAACACTTATTTTCATAGCCAGTATCACTCAAGTTGTTATTTAATAACATTTATTTTGTGTGTGTATATATATATATATGACAAAATCTAATCACAGAACAAACAAGTTACTGAAATAATTCACAAATAAAACTCCAAAGAATCACTTAGATGAATTAGTAAATTACACCTACTTTTTGATATTTCAATGCCAATCTATTTTGTCAAATAAAAGATCATGGAATCTTGCTTATGAATTATCTTAATAACATATTCAGACTTATTTGTTCATGAAAAGGTTTATATTATCAATGTTATCTATTTAAAAAGCTGTAAAATTATTTATGAACTTGTTAAAATCATTAGAATATATATAGGAATACAGAAAAAAAAGACACATAAAAGGGAGAAGACAGATAATCATTTGTTTGTTTTTCTGTTATAACCACACAAATAGCACATATCAATTTTTTTGTACATTATAATGACTATTAACATTTAAACCAATAAATATCACATGATCATCATTTCTTATACTTGCTTATAACTGTTATTAAAATAGGCAAAACTCTCTATACGTATCGCCACTCAGTGCAAGCCAGAGTAATCAATGGATGACAGAAGGCTTGTGCATAAAATCCCCATCTAGTACCTTCTCATCCAATAACCTTAGACTAGTTTCTGGCTTGTGGTGCTAGATGGGGATTTTATGCACAAGCCTTCTGGAATCCATTGATTACTCTGGCTTGTACTGAGTGGCGATATGTATAGAGAGTTTTGCCTGTTTTAATAACTATTAACATTAAATACTCTATATTTAAAAATTGTAAAAAATAACCATTTTCTGTAAAATATTATATATTTGTGTATTTTTTCTAGTACAATCAATAAAAAAGTTTTACAACTAGTTAGGGAATTGATTTGCAAGACTTAATCTGCCAAATTTGAATTAGTCTAAAATTTTAATCTATAATTTGTTCACTTGAATGTATACATATTAGAATAACTTATATATTTATAATATTTTTCTAATGTCTGTTAGCCATTTATTATTGAATTTATAATTTCCTTTACAATTAAAGAGGATTTGAATCCAGATTTTCAAGCTCTCTTCAGTCATCCACTCCATCTTATACAATTGATATATATGACCATATACATGTAAAAAGATAAATGATCTCCAATATATAAACAATGAGGATTGCCAATTCCTCAACAAGCTTTGTGATAAATGCTTAGCTAGAGAAAGCATTTAAAATATCTCTGTCAGGACCCCCCCCCCAAACCTCTGATCATGGTTTCATGCTCTGGCACTTCTCAGAGAGGTTCCAGGGTAGGTCCTGACAGAGATATTTTAAATGCTTTCTCTAGCTAATCATTTATCACAAAGCTTGTTTGGAATTGGCAATCCTCATTGTTTATAACTTACAAGCTTAAGAGTATAGGGTCATGTGATCTATGACTCTCTTTTTGATCTCCAATATATGTATTTCATGCGGAACTAGCACTCATTAGTTGGTCTGGATAATCATTTCTCACACACATATATAATCAGTGCTCAGTTTATATTAAGATAGCAAATCTTCAAACTTAAATTTTATAGCCTTCACTCTTTTCCATTCTTCAACTTTCCATTCATTCATATTATTAAAAATCTGATGGTGGCTTGTTCAAAAACATTGTTTGCCAATTTTATAACATCTCATATTGACTGTAAGTCAATCTGACTTCTCATGTATAGGACCTGAAGACCATTTTCAATACACAGAAGAGGGATGGGTAGCATACAGGCAAAATCTGCAATATTTAAATATATGTATAGTATATATACTTAAGCTAGATGCAATTAGAGGATATTTGAACCCAGACATTTAAGCTTCCTTCAGTCATCTACACCATCTTATACAACTGATACAACTAAAATAAGAACTAAGTAAAATTTTCTAAATTTTATCTGTTGATGTTGTAGGTAATTGTGCATATAGTTTACATTGTGATTTCTTGATAGTCATAACATTATTATATATAATATATGTTTATATACCCTTGTTTAAAACATAGTTCCAGGGATTCCCTAAAGTTATGAGATCCTAAGAAAAAAAATCAATATTATTAAAAACATTTAATTTAACTAGATATTTTTATTTTTCTATTTTAGCCCATTTAGGCTTGGTAAAAATCTATTCTCATAAACATACAGGTAGAATTCTATTTTAAGCCAATAAATATCACATGATCACTATTTCCTATGCCTGCATTAGATCCTAAGATCTAGGTGCAGCTCTCAGATCCAAGGCATCTCACTGATGAAGGCCACAGCCAAAAACTAGTTTGGGAATATTGGATGAGTAGGCACTACATAGATATTTTATGCCCAAATCTCCCTGCATCCATTGATTACTCAGGCTTGCATTGAGTGGCAACATGGTATGGGGAGTTTTGCCTGTTTTAATAGAATACTATTTATTTGAATATCTATTTTTTAAAGACTTCTATTATCCAATCAAAATTTCAAAGGTGATTTTTAACTTTTTATAATAAATTAATTTGTAATCAAAATTAAAAGAAAAAAATAGTCAATTTTATAAATTAATAGGCATAATTGCAAAAAGCTGCCTATTTTTATTTTTTTATTTTAGTACAGTTTGAATTTTATTTTTATAATATTGTTTTCTAATGCTAATAATAATAATGACTAATGATAAATAATAACAAAATTAATATTTATATGCTTGTTATATCATAATAAACAGTGAAGAACAATTATTTTGTAAAATATACTTCTTGGGTCATAGAAGTTTTTAGATATATATTTTTTAATTTTAATTTAACAAAAACAAACAAAAATAATTTGTTATATATGCAAATATATAATGCATATATATTTTATGTTTTTTACTTTGTTGGTAAAAAATTTAGCACAGTGTAAAAACATAGCTTTTTGAGTAAGTTATTTCTAAAATTTAAGTTTTGATTTAATCTCTTAGCTAAATAAAGAAAATAAGTTAAATTAGAGTCCAAGATATCTTTCTAAATAGCATGTGGTAGAATTCTGTTTCAATCTATTATTGCAAAGAGTATATTCAAATTATAAAATAATCTGTTTTTTAGATGAAAACTTGAGCATACTGATTTTATTGGATGAAGAATAAGATCCCAGTCTTTGAAAAAGATTTCTGTTCTTTTCATATCCTTATTCTGAGACTTTTACATTTCAGAAAAAGACCACATTCTGGTTCTGGAAGATCACTGATGAATATATTAACTAAATCAGATGAGAGCATTAAATCCTGTGGAATATTATTCTATAATATTTTGTAACTACTGCAATTATCAATTAATGACATTGCATTTTCCTATTGAAGAACATTTTTTCTATTAAATTGATGACTTTCCTAAATTCAGAAATTTAGAGAAAAACAAATTTTTCCAAATAAACTCGTTTTCCAAATAAAATCATAAGCTGGGATTAAAACTATAAAGTTCACAGTGAGTTGTTAAAAAAATAAAATTTGTTCAAAGCAGAAATTCTCCTATCTTAAATGCAGTTTACCAACAGGTAGACTCAACTATTGTCAAAATTTTTATTAAAATGATTATTTCAAACAACATGTAGAAAACACATAATAATGATATTGGATGGCAATTTTTTGGATCATTGTTTATTGGGTTTTAAATCTACTATAGTTCTGTTTACAAATCAAATTTTTGGAATAGTTTCTGTAAAAATAATGTTACTGAATAGTTTTGTCAACCATGATTTGGCTTTAGGTCCTAAATTTTTTAGAAACCTTTGGAAATATTTTATTTTTTCTTGAGGGCTTTCTTCCTTTAAGACAATCAATGGCTTAGGAACAACTACAGATTGATATTAGTGGAACATTGTGAAAGAGAAGTTTGCAATTCTATTCCAGTGATGTTTTTTCTCATTCTATTAATCTTGGATTATAAATCTAACATATAAAAGTGACAATGTCATGAACAGTAAAAATAGTATTTTTAGAACTACTTTTACATTCACCAAACTTTCGTAAAACTGACTAGGTCTTATGACTAGATCCTGTAAAGTTTTGCTTTTCCATGATCTCTCTTTACTTTTCTGACATTATCCAATGATTTTAAAAGTTTTGTTGACAAAAATTGACTATAATGATCATTTCTGGTTTAATTTCAAATTGGAATGAATAACCTTTGATATCCTTGAGGAATGGATTCTCTGGAAGCAATTCAATTTTTAAAATTACCATAATGAGGGAATTGGAGAGATTCTATTAATATTCTTTTGAAGATATTCAGTATATAAACTCCAGTTAGCTTTTCTTAAACTCCATCTTGGAACAGGATAACATTTAATTACAGAGTATAGATTCCCAAACTGATTAGATTTGGTTTATGCTGATTATGGGAAAAGTGATATAATATCAGTATTTTGGTTGTTAATGATAAACCATTTTTAGTTGAAACAAAACATAAATCATGAATTGTTTCTGTTTGCCATCTGCCTGGATGAAATATTCACTCTTGCTTAACTTTCTAAGTAGTTGTTTAAATCCATCTATTCTAAAAGTTGGCAACCTGTTTCATCCTCATTTACATATCCCCAAAAATTATTATAAAAATTGAAAATCGATAAATTCAGAAAATGAAGGATGATCTGAAAGAGGAGGCTAGGATTAGTTGATATTGGAAGGTTTGCAAATATTGCATAAATAAAAATTATTGATCTGAATTGTAATATCATTTGAACTATTTTCAATGAAATTACTTACTCTGCAAGATAGTTTGAAATAAGAGTATCCATACAATGATCATAATAACTCTGCCAATAATCAATGTAAATCCAGAAATTTTAAAAATACATGCATTTTTAGAAAAATGATGAGTCTCATGAAGTATGATTACATCAGTGTTATAACAAACAGCTAATTTGTAGATGATCTCCATTTTTGATTTTGATATACTCTCAATCCTTAAGTTGGTGCAATTTTATTATATTCTTAAGTGAAAAGAAAATCACTTTGTAGAAAATATACTTGGCACTCGAAATATTCCATGGTTGTGAGCACCATGTAATTTTTTTTTCATTTCAAAAGTCTAGGATCCTCACCTTTGTAGTTCTGGAATTGCTATTTTCTATAATGCCACAGGAATACATATTAGTGCTTTTATCCATTATTTGCTATTTTTAATCAGGAATTTATCATGATGAAATTTAGTTTACCTATTGATATTATTTGTTTCATGTGTAAATACATGCAAAGTGGGCCATGAGAAGGTTGTTATAATATCATGCAGTTTTACCAATTGGCAAATGATGTTGTAAATCATAAAACGATTATCCTGAAGGAAATAATTTGTTAGTTATTTTGGAATGGGGCAGGTTTCTACATATTAATTTATTTGCTAGTGTTATTTAAATTTTGCTAAGAGCAATTTCTTATGTAAATCGGTTTAGCATTAAACTCATTTGGTTTAATACAGCATATGCATGCATTGATAACATCTTAGTGATTAGTTCATCATCTTCTATGTCCTCCACATGAAGTTTAAATCTAAGCTGGACAAAACTTGAACACTTTTCAATTTACTTAAGCTCATAATCTACCATTGCCAATTCCACTAAACATCTAAAATTGATCAGTAATTTTGTTAACTACCTAGGTATGTTCTTAACTAAAGGATAAAATGAGAATAAAAACTGTTCCCTTATATATATAGAGAGAGAGTATATGAGCACAGACTTTCACATGACCCACCACTCTCCATTCTTTCTCATAAGACTTTTATTTCACTATTCTTTTTTTTAAACAAAAAATTCGTTTTATTTTATACTGTCTGCCATGCTCCCACACTGGATTTAAATCCTGGTTAGTTAAGAGTTAAAAAATTAATTTTATTATTGTTTTTAATTAGCTATCCAATGGTTAACCCAATCGACCATATTGATCAGTAAATAATTGTTTAGTTATTATTTAATCCTCAAACAGGTTTGGAAAAAATAGAATTTGAAGTAAATCGGATATTTCAGTGTATATACTTATTTATATATGTTAAAGCGTTGACCGGGAAGCGAACCGCGAACCCGGGCCCAGCTGCTTGGAAGGCAGCTACGCTATCCGCTAAGCCACCTACGCTTGACAACATACTTATTATTTTAAATACATGAAAAGAAGGAAGAAAAATAGCTTAAATCTGCATCAACACTACCATTTCATCCCCCGGTATTCAATACATCTCTGTGGGTGGAAGGGCACCTGTTGAAAATACCTTTTCCCCTGAATTAAACTATTTAAAAGTTATTTTTTACCTTTTACCTACATAATGACAAGCTCATGACATTTGGAAAAAAATATTGAATTATTGCTGACAAACAACCTTATAAATTACATTTGATTTTAAAAAAGCAAAATAAAGAAATAAATAACTTTGAATTCATATGTTTAAAATAAAATTTAATAAAAATTTGATTTTAAATTATTAGTTTGCATTTCATTTGTATTTACATTGAAAAAAATAAAATGCGCCATATATATTATCTGATTAATCTTAAAAATTCTTTTAATGGAAGAATAACTCTTTCAAGGCTATTGAAGAGTTGAAAGAGAAAGAATTGATTTTTTTTTAAAAAAACAACTGAAATATGTTATCGCTGAAATAATAATAAACATTTCAAATAATGATATAAAAAAGAACTACAATTAAGTAAACACACACACACAAAACAAACAATTCTTGTTTAAATTTAAAGTATTTAAAGAAAAAAAGTATGTATATACTGTATATAAAATTTTTTTTTTTAAATGTCATAATGTCTTTTTAAAATATGATAGCTCCGATATTTAAAAGGTAGAGACAATTCATGACTCAACATTTATAGGAATACATGTCCGCAAGCAGTAGTGCATTGAGCTCTTATGACCAACCTGGATTAATCCGGGACTTTTACCCTTAGCTGATCCATGTTGGGTAACTAGTCAGATTGCTATAGATCAGCTACCTAAAAAAAATCTAAGTATTTTTATTTTCACTTGGTAATGGTTCATGAGATGTTTTAACCATTATTTCATGAAGTCTTTCATATTAGTACATGCAAGATATTTATATTTTTAAATCCAAATTATTGAGATTAGACATAAAATTCAAAAAGTAACTTAAAATAGTGTTGTTGTTAAGGATTTATCTTAAGCTAATCATCAATAATGAACTTGTCCAAACTATAGATCTCCCCAGATCAGATTCAGAATATAACACAGCTGATCAATGAAACAACAGTAAACTAACAAATATACAATGGCATAATCAGTGCAATCACATGATGGGAAGGTAAATCCTATCACAGTAAATTAGAATCCTATAACAGTAAATTAGAATAATTGATTATGATTTTTTTCTACAGTACAGGCTTTTTCATACTGGCACTTCTATATGTAATAATAGGGGTTTGAACTCAGACTTTTACATGACCATCAACCATATATGCTATTTAATACAGCTGATACACTTGATCATACACATGTCAACATGTGTATTATCAAGTGTATCATGGTATGAGATAGCATGAATGGTTGAGGGTCATATGAAAGTCTAGTTCAAACCTCCAATATGACCTTGAGTAATCAAATGTATCAGTGGTAAGACATAGCATGGATGTTTGAGGGTAGTGTGAAAGTTTGAGTTCAAACCTCCAATAATTGATTATGAAATTTCAAGTCTATTTAGGATGCCACCCAACATGGTTACTGTATTATGTTTAGACAATGATTCATTTGCTTGGAATTATTTTGACAGGAATACACAAGCATTATTTGCTAAAATGCAGTCAGGCATCCTCATGTACAAAGTAAAAAAACTGAAATTGGGAAATAGCATTGGATTTTTCAATATCCAAGCCAATGGGGTTAGAAGTGTACCGTTTATTGGAGTGAGTCATGACTTTCTTCTAATTTCTGGTTTCTGACAAAATCTATACATTTATAATAGGTGATAAACTTTTAATAAATACTACAAATACTATTAAAGTAAATAGATTTAATAAATATTTTGGTGTTATGTTATTTATATTTTATTTATTAGGAAAAAAACTATTTTATGCCCAAAATATATATAGCAACAGGAATATTTTTTTCAACAACTACAAAAAAAAAAAAATATTACAAAAAATAATTTTTGTGATAATAAAATATAATGATTATGTTCAATAAAAAAAAAAAAAACAGATACATTATTCTTCAATTAAGTTTAAAGTTTATATTTGGGTTAGAAAAGGTATGATAATCTCTAACCCAATAAACTATAACTAACAATCATTCATTAATGTGTGTATCTAAAGTAAATATTGTCAAAAGTGTGACTGAATAAAATTTGACACTTGTAAATCAAAGTGTTTATAAAATATATATTTTTTTAAGAGAAATGTTATTGAAGTAAATGATACACTTGCACTTTATATATTTTAATATGTAATTATAATCACATGTAAAAAGATTATATGTAATTATTGGAGTAAGGGTCAGTACTCTCTAAAGAACAGGCATAACATAAATATTGATCAATACTATTCATTATAAAAATACTAATCTCACTCTTTATATATCTTTTGAATAGAACTTATCACCACATATATATTACAGACCTAAACACCGTAATCCAGAAAAATAGCAATAAAAGCTTCATGCATTAATAGATGTTTTGTGATTTATTTGTTTTATATTGTAAATTTTATAAAAACATGAAGTGTAAAATATAAAATGTGCTAACACACACGAACACACAAAGCTGAAAACAAAAAGAAATTTTATTATTATTATTTTTAATTATGTGGCTAAGTGCTTTCGAGGGTCTGAGCTCTCAAATTCATAGCCATCTTGTAAATTTATGCAAATGCAATAGTTGCGTATTCCATTTGCTGGATATTTTGTAGCATTTTATATTTTACACTTTAGAACAATTAGCCCCACAGTTTAAACTGTTTGCTCATTTCAAAAACATGAAAATAATTTAGATACCATATCTATCCACAACAGCTTTATAGATAAGCAAGGTTGTAAATGAAGTAAAAATTGTATGTATTTTGCATGATATGCATTTAATATTGCGAAGTTGTTGGATATAATATTTATTTATAATCAATTGGAGATTTATAAAATTTACAGCATAAAATATAAATATATTTAATGAAAAAAGTTATGATTAAAAATCCTGTGTGTTTATGAGTGTCCCAGTCTCCAGCAGACCTGATAAATGTTATTAAAACATATACATCTAGAGTGAAAGATTAGTCTGTTTTATTATGCTAAATAGCATTTTTCAATATTTGAGTCAGTCACTTCACTCTGTATTAAACTATGCAATTTGATGCAATAATAGAGTGATAGATTTATAACAAAAACTCTCTTAAATAACATGAATCTGTCTTTTCCAGTGCTCAAATTGCATATGACTTCCCAAGCAACTAACTCTTTAACTGTCTTGTGTAGTTTAGTGATATAGTAAAGTGTCAGATCTGAAAGCTGAAGATTCTGAAATGCAAAGTTTAATTCAGATTAAAGTTTAATCCAATTTATTTATTACATCTAAGTTCAACTTCCAAATAGTTACAGCATTGGAAATCATTTTATTTTTAGTAAAGATTTTTTGCTACCAATAATTGTCACTATAAAAAAGACTGCTAAGTATTTAAAATTGTGAAAAACAATAATATGGGGTTACCTAAAAATAACTGAAATTTTGTTTTAAAAAATTGTGTATTTATTTTTAAGTGTTACAAATTAAATCCAGTTCAAAGTATTGTTTATTTAATGCAATGCATCAGTCTAAATGTGTTTTTCACTTTTCAAAGTAGTCTGAAAACTATTGGAAGAAGATGCCTTTTAACATCATCGTCATTTTTTCCTTCATCACTTCTGCAAAAAAAAAAAAAAAATGAGGCATTTTTTTTATTTGATAGAATAAAAAGAAATCTCACAGAGCAAAATCATATGGCTAATGAATAAGTTGGATCATGCTAAATTTAATTAAAAATTATTTCACACTCAAGGCTTTGTGCACTAGGGCATTGCCACAGTAAATATTGCACTCTTCACCTTGCCACAAAATGAGACATTTACGTCTTACCAAAACATACAAATTTCAGAACTTGCAAGTTTTAAAAGCATGATCATTATGAATAAATTCAGAGTAAAACATTTTCATTTGCATCCCCCAAAAATCATTATCATTATGATATTAGATTTCATTTGTCATGCTATTTTGGGACATGGTGAATTTGACATTTCCATGAAACTTCTAGTAAGCTGTTTCAAGCATTACAACTGTTTTTACTACTATTTTTTAAAAAGGAAAACAGAATTTCACATTGTTCCAATTGTTTGGCCATTACAAAAATTGACAAATATGTGAAACACAATTTACAAAAAGATGTGCTACATGAAACTACAATTTTATATAATGGTGTCATTTGGCATATTGTTGCAAAAGAGTTTCCTCAAGAAGTATCCAGCAGTAGAAGCATGAACTACAAGAGTGCCTACTAGAGAATGAATTCAATTATTTTTGAGTACCCTCTTGTAATAAAGCATTGTATAAGAAAGAAATTCAAAAAAAGATATTTATTAATGCCAATATTTTTAAATACTTTTATTTAATATTGATTTTTCTGTTTGTTTGTATTTGTAATTTAAATTTGGATATGTATGTCTGAATGTGTTAATGAACTTCAGTGAAAGTACACTCAGTTTTAGGTTATAAGGAAGAAATAAATCACTTTATTATGCAGAACAAACATATGCAAATTTAAATGCTTTAATTTTACCACATCTGAGCTTTTTTGTCTATCTGTCTGATGAAATCTTTTTTGTTTTAAAGTTAAACTTTTATTGAGTATATTCAAGGATTACAGATTTTACATATAAGAAAACTCACCAAAAATATATTTCTTTACAAATAGTTAATCCAGGCATGTTAAATGGTTTACATTTAACACACAGGAAAGAAGCCAACTATTTACAGAGGAAAATGAAGAGAAGCAAGACTCCATGACACATGTATGATATCTGGAGAGGCTAATGCCCAGTCTCTACATCTGATTTTAAATATCTTATTGTAAAATATGGACTGCAAGTTACTGGGCATATGATTAAATAAAAAATGGCATCTCAAGAACCAAAGAGTAAACATAATAAAAATAGTGATCCTAATTGAGGGAAAGCGACCATGTTTTATACTGTCAATTAGAGTGTCGTAGATGAAGCACATGAGCTGGTGATTAACTTAATAATATTTCTTTAGACAATAAAAGCAGATTGTTGTAGAAAAATGATGTATTGTCTCTTCAGACTTGTGGAGAGGAGAGCAGTAGTAGTCAAAAAATGTTTAGTGGGCAGAGTTTCTAAATAGAATTTAATAAGGAAATTGAGGTATGTTGCAGATGCCAGAATTTGAATTTTGAGATAAATCTGTTTATTGGTGAGATTAAGTAGGGATGGTTGCTGAGGTTAATTATCACTATGAGTCATGTTATAAGCCTGCCAGTAAAATATTTTCCCAAAAAAGATGCTATGACTCAGATCAATATAAGCATAAATGTATTTGATTATAGATTGGAAAAAACATACCACTACTGGGCAATGATATTTCAGCAGGGTTAACCAGAACAAATTTCAGAGCATCTGGGTACTCAGAAACAAAATTAAAGACAGAATTAAATGATTTCTATAAAAGGTATGGATTGAGTGAAGAGAAAGGCCATTATCTTTGCTATGTTTGGGTGATGTTCTAATATTGATTGTAACAGCTTTTTTATTCCAAATCATTTTGGAACAAAACAAATTTATCTTTTTCTAAAATATTAGCAAAATTGATAATTGGCATATAGTAGGTCATTTCTGGAAAAATTAAGATGTTAATATGAGAGATTTTTGCTTGCAGAGAAAGATATGCTTTGGACCAGGAATTGATTATATTTTCCATAAATGAGGGAAGAGACTTCTGAATTGACATTCTTGTGGCATTTTTGACTCATAAATTGAAAAACAAAAGAAATTATGAAATGGTGCTGTAAAAGAAGGTGAAATATTTTTGTTAGAGAGTATTTTCTTATGTCCATGATTTGTTATGATTAAATTGAAGCTTAAACCCAATCGTATAATATTCCAGAAATGAAAATAAGCAAAGGAAGATACTCCTTGGAGGGAAGAAAAATGACAAGATTATCCATAAATGATATATGTTTGACTGCCTTGTTAATCAATTTCTCCTCTATTTCAAGAAGAAGGAGGTTTAATATAAATAATAAAGAATAAGACACACAAAGGGAACCTTGTAGAATTGAATTAGATGGCTTAAATCCTGGAAAGACTGTCATTCAGAGTAGTAAAAATTTCTCTATTTGTTAAAAGGTTGATTGAAATATATACAATTGGAACAAGAATGTTCAGAGATTAAGTAATAATTCAGTGAGAGAGTCAATAGGCACAGAATCAAAAGCAGATGAGATATCTATTTGTATTGCTATGGGGCTGGATTTTCTAGAAATTCTGAAATGATCATTAACATTTTCATATGACATAATAGCATCAGAGGACAGAGGAGGATGCATCATTTTAGAAAACGGATAATTTGAGATAGAATGCAGAGTAATAGGTTGAATCTTATCCTTGATGACTCAGTGATTTTGATAAGCAAAGGAGACATAGGAATAAAATGAAGGCTCTTTAGAGGAGAGAGAAAAGTACTTAGTTTGAGAAATAGAACTAGTGAAATTGGATATAGCCCATTGATGTGATGAACTTGCTGTAATAATAGATAATGTGAAAATAGTGAATATGCAAAAGAAGGAATTTAGGGATTGCATGAGACCAGAATGAATGCTATCTGGCATTGATTTCAGCTTAAGCATAATGTCAAAATTTGTAATACCATGATCTTGATGATTCTCACCAAAAGCATATACCAGAAGTTCAGGACAGCTGCAAGTTTGCAATTTCATTTTAAAATGATAGAAATAGGAGGCAGCATATTAAGACCTGTGCAGAAATTCTGATTTAGAACAACTGAAGAAGGAAATTTTTTTTGGTTTTACTAGCAGATGTATGTTTTTGGCCAGTTATGAGATTGAGCCAAAAATATTTTAGGTTTATTTGGTACAGATATTAAGCCAATACACTTTTGAGTGTGTCTATATTGCTACTTAAGGAACAAAATCAAGGGAACTGAAGCAGAATCACAAAGAGTGGCCTTCAATATCAAATTAATGACATCAAATTCTCTAACTAAAGCTGTACATGATTTATTTCTACTAGTATAATGCTTAATGACACTTGTATTACATTGATGAAGAAAACCAAGCAACTACAGATTGTAATGAAAGAATATTGTCTCTTAAAATGTAGCCTTAAGCAATACTTAATATATCATTGTAGTGAAGAGCAGGCTGGTCGTGGACATTATTTTTCAATTTGAATGGAGAGTTCCCAAGTATTCTGAAAAGCAAACAGATTGCAAAGACAGATTAATTATAAAGTGGAGATCTGGTGAGTAAATAAAAAGTCAATGATGAATACTTTAAGGTATAGAAAGAGAAAACAGTACTAGGGAAGAAGCTTTCTCACTCATCAATCTACAGTTAATAAGGTAGAAGTATTTAGAAACAAAATCAGCATAAGTCATATTAAAGTCACTGAAAATGAGAGTAGGAAAAGAGTTTGAAAGAAGGATGAGATTGATCTGGCAAATATGATGTTGTATCAGAGTAGGTTTGTTATACAGATACAAGGAAACAATATTAAATGTAAAGAAATTATGATGAAAGGAACTGATGATCATGTTTTGATCAAGATAAAGGGCATTAAAAAACTCAAAAGGTACTCTATGATGGATTAATAGCTGAAGTGTTAGAAGTGAAGAAAGATTAATACCCAAACTTTCCAAGATATCTTACATGATTGATGTTAGAATGCATAGAAAATTTAGTCTCAGAGAAAAAAGTTATGTGAGAGATAGCAAACATCCATTGGGCTGAGTTCAAACCCTTATATTAATACAAGTAATATTAAGAAGCATAGTGACTCAGTTCAAACAACCACTGAAAATGCAATTTATAGAACAGGTAAAAAAATGGACCCTAATTTAGAGAAGTCACCTATTGTAAGCAGAAAATATAAAAGCACCTGAGATAACAAAAACCAGGGCCTCTTAGAAAAAAAGCAATTAGTAAGGATGGCAATTTGGTACAACATACATGTTATTACATGGATTAACAACAAATCTTAATTAAAATTTAGATAAAATCTGAGCAGAAAAAAATAATATGAATACATGATTTTAAAAAAAACTCTAACTGGAAAACAAAAAATGTAAATCAGTTTTCATTAAAGCAAAAGAGCATGATGTTTTTGGACATCTGCTAATACATTGGCATCATGAGGGAATTCACTAACCATATTTAAATTAGCATCAACATCCTTCATGAGATCAGAACCACTAATAACTTCCTGCATTCTAGATACATGCCTACGAGTGTACAAACCATCAAAAAAAAATTTTTGTTCTGCAGATATGGTTGCAACTTATCTAGTGCTTGCGTGGTCTAATGTTGATCTGTTGATACATTTGATTTCAGTGCAGATTTGGCCTCTTAAGAGCAGCTGAATGATGTGCTTGAATTTGGTTTTTACAGATTTAGTTTCAGGAGTGACTATGTTATCCAGATTTTGAACCCCTTTTAACATCTTTTTGTTCCCAGATTTTCTCTTCTCGAATGATTGAACTGGAGTAAATTCATCAGAGAATAAAACTTCATTCATTCTCCATCACAGACTCATCATCAATGGATAACCCAATTTTTACCTATTCCCCAATTTCGAGTGCATCTTAAATTTTGCATGAATATGTATTCCCAATGACAATACTTTTTTTTAGAATTTACCAAACGTTTTGGCAAACAGTAATAGAAATTTTAAATTTTTAATTTTATAGAAAACTCGATATTCTTTGCAGTATTGTCATCTACCAGCATTAAATGGTAATTAATTTTTTTCCCATTACTAATTTCTAGAACTATACAAAATTTTAAAAAAAAGTTATTAAGTTTTTTAAAAATAATAATAAATAATTTTATTCGCATAAGCAAACTGAAAAATTAAAAAAGCGGACAGATTTAACAGTATTTTCCTGAAGGTCTGTGATGATAGTGTTCTAGTTGTATTTTTATATTTAACTATTTCCATCATCTAATATATGTATTGAATGTCTTTAGAAAAATTTAACTTTATTTAAATATTCCAATACATTCAACTGTTAGTAATAGCACATCAAACAGATTAGTATATGCACAATGTTTCAAGAGGTATTAGTCTCCTCTCTTCTTCAGGTGTTGCTGGCCTGACCAATGACAGTACTAGAGTTACTTTAAAATTCAAAACTCAAGAATATAAGGACCCAGGTTTGAATCTCATGCTAGTACTGTCACTGTTTAGCCAGCAACACCCAAAGAAGAGGGAAGAATAATAACTCTCAAAACGTGCATATATTAACCTGTTTGATGTGCTATTACTAACAGTTGAATGTATTTGGAATATTTAAATAAAGTTAAATTTTTCTAAGGACATTCAATACATATATTAGATGATGGAAATAGTCTAATATAAAAAATACAGCTTTAACAGTAGTTTTGATATTATGCAACCAAAAAAAAGAGGATGCTTTTATTTTTAGTCACATATCAAGAATACTATGAAAACAGAAGAAAATTTACTTTTTACCTCTATACAAATAAAAGTATTTTTTTTAATAAAGAAATATTTACTACTAACTTGGAATTGCTCAACATCAGTATTAACTCATTAATTATACTTTTATTTGCAATATTACATTTAATGTTGAAGAAACTGCTGTCTGTATTAATTATTACATACATTTTGTCACTGATATTGTTCTGTATTGTTTAGTACAATGATAGTGTCAGACTTTGGAGGTAAGATCCTCAAATCAATTTCAGTTCCAGCACGTAAACTTCATATGAGCTTCTGAACAATAAAGCCATCTGATTATTTTTTTATTTATTGATTTTGTTGCATTTGTTTGAGTCACTATCATCAGATTTATTATCAAAATTTTGTGCCAGTTCAGTTTTTTAATTATTCTTGTGCTATCAGTAATGACTGTCTTCTACATAATATTAATCTTGCTGACAATAATGGCATTGACTTTTTTTTTATTTGTAGCCATTTTTTATAATAAAAACCTCATTAAATAATATTTTCTGGCATACCATGACTTGGGAATTAGATTTAGCCAGGTGAACTTCAAATTTTTTAAAGTGGCAATCAAGTTTTTTCTTTCAAGTAATATCCTATAAATACAATTTATCCAAACCACTTTCAACACTTTTTAGCAAAACTCTTTATTTGTACATATACACCTACATTTCAACTGTCCTGCAGTCTTCTTCAGAGCTATGATATAATGAACAAAATAAAATAAAATACATAAGCTCTGAAGAAGACTGCAAGGCAATCAAAACATAGGTATATGTATATATGTACAAATAAAGAATTTTGATAAAAAGGGTTAGAAGTGATTTAGATAAATTGTATTTATAGGATATTACAGCAAAATAAAGAAAAGTGTGAGTTTGGTAATTTTTATCATATATATATATTAGTAATTGGGTAACCGGATATTATTCACTGGCCACAAAGATCACAGATTAAACTGGACTGGTTAATAATCAGTGTTTCTGATTATAAAAAAATTGATCGTAATATAATTAGGATGTTGAAATAATAGTTTTTATTTATCCTTATTTTGTAGTTTTCTTTGCTTTAGCTTTTGTTGGTGAGCAATACAAATTTTAATCATATTAGTGTGTGTGTGTGTGTGTGTGTGAGTGAGAGAGAGAGAGCGAGAGAGAGAGAGAGAGAGAGAGAGAGAGAGAGAGAGAGAGAGTGAGCTGTGAGAGAGAGAGAGAGAGAGAGAGAGAGAAAAATAATATTGTACATAAAAAAAGAGATGGATAAAATATAGAATTTTGCCTGCAGTAAAAAAATAATCAAATGACTATTTATTGGGAGTTTATAAGAAGTTTGGGAACCCCAAGTGTGAGAATTGGAATTAATCTGAGGGTGCACTAACCCATGCATGGCTTTTCTAGAATGATATGGAGAAGCAGCATTGTGAATCAAGAGTATGAAATTGAAATTTAAAGAGATTTTCATAATGTAGTAAATTGCTTACGTTTGAAAATGATGATATACATGTAGTGTATGCAAGGTTATGTACATACATGTGGTATTTTTAACCATTACAAACATATGATATATAAAAGTGTAAATCAATTACTTTAACCTTATTTGGTTAGTTTGGATGTTTTCTGATCCAATGGTGACAATTCTCAAATTCTGTAAAATTTATAAATTAAAAAAAAAAATGGACCCATTTAAAAGTTACCATTCCTGATTCACTGTCTATTAAAAATATTATAATTGTTTCATGAGAATATTTCACAATTTTCAATTTCAAGTATTATATCATATTATCGTTTCTTAAGAAGATTTGTATACATTAAATACATTAGCAGCCACTCATAAATAACAATGACTAAATAATTGAAAATGTTTTGCCAAATTCAATATAAGGAAAAGCTTATAAATAATTAATACTACAATATAAGTAGTGAATTGGGTTTTTAATCTGCAGTTAAATATCACCACTAGCAAATATTGGCTCATCCAGACCGAAAGTTAATATCAAGTGTTGTTATATGATTGGATGCAAAAAACCAGGCCAGAAATTTGAGCACATTAGCCATTTTTTGTAAGTAATGTTTTTATTCACAGACAGGAATAAAAGATTTCTTTAAAAAATTTGTAGCATCTATATAAGCTATTAAAAAGCTTTATAATATTTCTAATCCTTTAAGTCCAATGTTTCCCAATCCCTTTTTTCATTGCCATTTTTTTAAAATCCATATAGTATAACTATAAATAAATAACCTAATAATAATTTTTTTAAAAAAATGGAATAATTAATTTGAAACTTAAATTTCAAAAAACTGATTAATTTATGAACTGGTATTAGTGAGACAGTGCTTAAACACCCATAATGTAGAGGAGAATGGAAGCAAAATCAGTGAGAGATATGCTTTGAGTATGTGCTTTGTGATAGCATATTTGCAATGCATTGTTTAGGAAGAAATTTCTCCCAGTTCATCAAAGTACCAAAACAAGGAAGCTGGACTTTTCTCAAGATTAAATAATGAAGAAAACTTACTCCAATCATTATAAAGCTCAAACAATTGTATAAGTTCTGTTTTCTTTTGAATTAATGATATTACCATTTCCTATTAATTCCATAAATATTGAGATAATGAACAATGTCTCTATGTAAACCATTCTGATTGTTAGTGGAGAGTAGAATTAGCATTATCTTTTAGAATGTATCTATTTGTAGAGAGAACAAATATTCTGTTGCATTTTTTTAATGTGGATACAAATTGCCTTCACTCATGAAGATAGTTTATAGTACATTAAATAGCCTAATACGTAGATATAAGTATTTGATTGTGGAAGTATTTAAGATTTAATATCAACAAAATTACAATAATAGTAATTAAATAGAAAGACTACTATTTCCAGTGAGATTTGATGTTTAAATTTTTAGCTCACTTGATGACCAAAAGTTGTTCTGAGAAATACATTTCATTACTCAATACTTTTATACAGGCTCAGTGTTCACATCAGAAATGCAGGATATCACTTTGAATGATTATATTTAGATTTATAAATAATTAAACTTTTAAATGTCTAATTCTTATCTAAAATACAACATCATATTGTATAGGACTTTGTATAACTATTATTAATAATATTGTATGATATCTCATTTGATAAGATTATCAGTCATTGAATTATAAAATTATTACTGGTAATTTTTTTATTTTTATAGCACTAAAGAAAGAATGGGAACATTTTGTGTATGTTTATTCTTTCTATGATGTTAAGTCTTGTCATAACTATCATTAATAGCTTCACTATAATAATGTTTACACTCACTCTACTTCAGATTAAGAGTTTTGCAATTATAATTTTAAAAGGATTCTCATTTATGAAAAGCTTACTGCTGCTATGATATCAGTACCACTTGGAGATCTGCTAGATCTGATAGTAAATAGATGCTTCTACTAATAACCTAGTGGTCATGACACAAATATTGTAACTTATTTATGCAGACTGAAATTTTTGTTTTATCCATTTTTTGAATGTTTAAATTAAAATCAGAATTCTTGCATACTACTGAGTCAACTTTTTACCATTCATTTTTGATGATGATGATAGTAGTAATAATAATCAACAAAGACAGCAGTTGTACTAAACCTTGAAATGTAGTAGAAATGCATACACCTGTTATGCTCATAACCTGGATTTTGAATCTGAGCTTGATACAGCTTTAAAAAGTTTAATCCAGTTATTCATCTAATATTTGTCAATAAATGAATATTCAGCTAGTCTTAATCAAAAAGTAAAATAGAAATAGAAAACTATTCAAACTCTCATAATCCAGAAACTGGGAAGCCTGATAAGTTTTGCTTTCTTTTTCATTGTTTTAGGTAGGATTGTTGCAGATGATTGATCTGTTTGCTGCTATTTAAAATCTGTTTAGCCTTTACTTATGTAAACAAAGAGATTCTAAAAACCGTTACTTTTAATTCATTTTAGAAACATTTTGAGCTTCTGTGATTTAATTCCGCTTTGTCTTGAGCTAAAAAATTGAAATTCCAAATTCATTTTCAATTACTGTGCAAAGTAGAGAAAATTAGTTTTAAAAATTATTAGTCTGTCTAATTGTTGCACTCGGTATAAACTGGAAGAATTAGATCCTCATTACCTAATAAAATAAAATAATTCATTGAGTAGAATAAAATTGCTATGCTCAATTTAACATATGACTGTTCAATATCACATGATCTCCTGAGCAACTAATAGTAAGATTTTATTTATTTAATGGGGTAAAAATGACTTAAAAGGTTTAATATATATGTATAAACTTTAAAACCAGTTATTTGCTTTATTTTTTTCATAAACTTACTTCAACAATTGATTCAGATCACAAATCAATAATTTCTGGTTGAATAAACATCTCAATATGTTTTTCAGTTCATTTCACATGAAAAGAGACTTACATTTATCTTCTTGAATTGTTTGATTATATCTTGCATTTGTTATAATCTATAAATAATTCCATTTATTTCCCCTCAGAATCGGTCTACAATGTGTTTTTAAATGTTAAACTAATAGTAATATAAAATGTTTTATAACGCAGTATAATAGTGCAATCTGAAAAAATAAATGTGCTAAAATAGGTCTATTTTTAATGTTCCTAAAGTTTCGATACTTTCATACGTAGTCAGAAAATATGCCTATATATATTACAAACGTCTTTCCTCTGCCCCTTCTAAATTTTGATAAAAATAGAAGAATGTCTTCCATGGAAGACTTAATAAACTTATAATAAAAACTGATTACATATTGAATCGTTGAGATTTCCAAAACAAGTCAAATAAAGATATTTTCTCATGTAAGGTTCAACTCAATAAGATTAATCTGCTTATGTGTAAACAATCAATATCAAAATAAATTTGAATCAACCCAGAAACAGAAGTGAAATTATTTTTTGATGGGAAATTAATAAGATTGATCACGAATTCTATTTTAAAATAATGCATTACGTGACATTTTTATATTCTCTGTTATATTATTTCAGAGCCGCCTCTTATGAGTTTGAAAAAATACAGGATCCTAGATGCTAATGATAACCAAATGTCCAGCCTAGTTCTACACTACTGATCTTCTCAGTGAGAAGTGTTAGGTTTGCACATATTACCCAATGATCCCTAGTGGATGAAAAGTTGATAAGTATAACAAGATTAGAGATTTAATTAGCATTATTAAATCAAATGTTTATGGTTTGTTCTGCTTTATAATAGATTGCACTATAGTAAAGAAATATAATTATTGTTTTTAGTTCATATTAAAGTTAAAACAGTGTATTCGAACGTCAGTGATTAAATTCATAATCAAATTCAAAAAAGGAAGACATCTTGACAAAATAATGTCATTTGTTTGAACAAATTATTTATATATATAGAAAGCCAAAATTAAACAAGTATGTTTGTTTGTTTTTGTTAGTTTAAGCGTTTCTTGTGCTGATTTAATTGAAGAGTAAAAGATAGAGCTCAAATTAAGCAGATATTTTAAAATATATTTGTTGTTTTCAGATGAGATATAGATAAAATATTTGCCTCGTATAAAAAAAAGTATGCTGATTTAACTTAAGATATAAAAAATATATATGTTAAAGTTATAATATCTACATAAAAAAAGCAAAAAACCTCTCCAGGACTTCCTTTTAAATGTTGATAAATAGGAAAAGATATATACTGTTCATTGGGCTTCTTGGAGAAAAAGTTTTTAGTTTTCCTTTTTTATTTACTTTACTCTCCAACTGCAAATGGCTGGACATATATTTAATGTTCAATATTGGATAAAGGATCTCTTTATTTAATCAGGAGATTTTTGATTATTTTCTTCTGTAATAATTTCATTATTAAGTTTTCATCAAAAAATAAATGTGAAAAATCTTAAATTGAATTCTAAAGAATAATTTGGGACTTCATGACTGGTTGCAGTTGTAAAATTTGTGATTGGTAAACTAGCAGCACCTGTTTAAATATGTTGTGGATATAAAATAGCATCAATATTTATTCTGAAAAACTGCATAGTAATTAATTGTTCACTGGTGATATTTAAATTATTTTATCTTTTGAAGAAGAATATGTGTCTACTTGCAAATAAGCATTTAAAATAATCAGTACTGATTTAAAGTGTGTTCACAGCCAATTTGAATTCTAGGGATCTATTAGCAGACATGACTAAATCACACTGGTCTGTTTTTTGATATTATTAATATTTGTTTTTACTTTCAAGTGAGTTTTTGGATTTGATTTCATTTGTTGATGAATGCCATCTTTATATTGCTTTTATTTAGTTTTTCGTAGAGAAAAATCAGATAGACATTTTTCATTAATTACTTTCTTTAATGAACGATTTCAATTATTTATGAAATGTCACGATTGACCAAAATTAACTGCTTTTTTTCTCAAAGTAACCTTTATTAATAAAAGATTACAAAAAATTTGGGTACATTTACCCATTGAGGATTACACAGTGATTGGCCTGGCTGTCAAGAAGTTAACCATCACCCAAGGGTCCCACCCCTGGGGTCCCGAAGTGAAGACTCAAATGCTTCAGCTGAATAGGTGAAGTCTAGCATTGTGCCAACCACCACAACAGTAAAAATAAACCATACGTTTACTGTTCATAGAAATATATCTCCCTCACCAATGATGAAGGTTGCACCTTGCAATAACTTTTTTTGATATTTTACCAGTCAATGCATCAATTCTTATTTGACAAGCCTAGATAAATTTAAATATGCATTCTTATTTTATTTGAAAGACAGTTTTTTGTGTTATCGCCAAATCAAACTGTACTCCTAAGTACTACTCAATTTATTCTGATTGCATCAGAGATCTAATACTTCATCTAATAAATGCTATTTAATGATTAATGTGGTGGTAGCAGCATCTGCTTGTTCATGACCTGGGTTCAAATTCCTACTGGATCAACTTTTTTTTCAGATTCCAATCAGTCATAGATTTTTTTTCCAAGGAACTGCTCCATGAAAGGCTTCTCAATCTTTCATCATCTGTTAGTTGATGAGTTTGACAATACTTCCTCCTTGGTAGAACAAATAGGTTTTTAAATTATATTTTAATTGTTAGCATTTTCTTTATGGTTTTTTTTAATAATAAAGAAGTTTTTTGGGGGGTGGGGAGTTAAACTCTTTAGAGATTTCTCTAGTTCTTTACAAAATTAAAAAGTCTCTTTAAAAGTTGTCTGAAGTTTTATGATAGTGTCATTTTATTAGTAGTTAATTCCATCATTTGCTTGAAAATGTTAAGCAATTTTAGAAAAATTTATACTTTGTTTACACTTTTCTAAATACCTTCACCTATTAGTTATTATGCACAGATTAATATAAAACACAATGTTTTGAGATGTATTATTTTCACCTTTGTCTTCAAATAGTTCTAATCTACCAATAAAGGTCTAACTCAGAAATTGAATTGATAACTTTTAGATTTATGATTACTGAATTTACGATGCTGCTCTAATAACCTGCAAAAGTATTGCAAGTAGGAATTGCAAATAATTGTAATGGAGTTCTTAATTTGAAATGTACTAACAGTAGTGGCAGATCTAAACCACCAAAAATCTGAAGGGATTCTAGCTTTTTTATTTTCAATATAAAAAAAATGGTCTTAAAAAGTGACTGACTTCATAGAGCAGTCTAGAATGAGAGTGAGAACTTAGAACTGATATAATTGCAGCTTCACGATACATAAACATTTGTTAAGTTAATGTAATTGACCTTTAGGTTATATACAAAATACAAGCATAATTCATATACTTGGAGTTTAAATGTAATTATAGAGGATTTAAACCCAGACTTTTAACCTTTCTTCAGCTAGCAACTCTATCTCATTCAATCTCTTCTGTGTATTTAAATGGATAAGATCATATACATGAGCTGTCAAAATGATTTAAAGTCAACATGTGCATGATATATTGGCATCAACAAGGGATTTGGGCATTCCATCACCAGATTTTCAATTATATGGATAGCTGAAGAGTTGGAGGGTAAAATAGATTGAAGCCTATCCATTAATTTTTGAAGATTTTCTATCTTAATATAAACTGAACACTGATTATATATGTGTGTGTGTGGAAGATGATGATCTGTACTAACTGATGAGTGCTGGTGCAGCATGAAGTATGTATATTGGAGATCATGCATGTGGTCATGTGTGTCAGTTACATGAGATAGAGTGGATATCTGAAAAAGCTTGAAAGTCTGTATTCAAATCCCCTATAATATATTTCTAAATATTCAAAATTATCCCAAATCCAAAACTCAACCAGACTAGTCAAGAAAATAAAATCTAAAACACTGCCAATGGTTTTACTGCTACAAGCAGACTTCTCAAATCTAAAGAACTACAAATTAGCAACATATTTATACTAAACATTACTCACAATTTCATTTACTTCCCATCCATTCTTAATATTAAAAGAACTTTTAAATAAGTTAATTGCTTCAGAATCATAAAATTTTAATAATAAAGATTCTTTAATTCTTTTTATTTTATTTCTTTCAAAGAAGACAACCTTAGCTTCATCAAAATTAATAATGTGGCCTGTTTATTTTTCATGGATGTGTAACTAAGATATTTCTTTCTAACCCTACTTTTATGTATCTTTATTCTTTCATTTAAGCTCAAACTACTTTGACCTATATATACCTTTTTACAAAAACAAGGGATAATATACCTACTACAGGAATAGTCTTCCTATCAAAAATTTCTTTTGTATTACTCAATAAATTATTCAAGGTAATGCCTCTTCTCCAAGCAATTTTCTTATTTCCAAACAAATTACTATTTTTACATACAATTTTGTAAGAAGACAATTTCAATTACAAAGAAATAAAATCATATTTTTCATTATCCTTTACATCATTACAAATATTACTATTAAATAAAATACTTTTAACAAATTTATCAGAGTAACCAAAACTCAAATAATCTTTATAAAATTGATCTTTCTGAAACAAAGCTACCCCACTAGAATTATTTAATCTCTTTTAGATTTTATTTTCATGGCTAGTCTGGTTGAGTTTTGGATTTGGGGTAATTTTCATTATTTATGAACTAGGTTAGCTTTATGTTTTCAGTGTCTATATTCTAAGCTGTCAGCAGTGCCCACAAAAATTTTAAAGTGTTAGAATATCTGGATTATGAGTTATGATATGAAATGTGACAGTGTACTTATTAAATCCTTGGTGAAACAACATGTTAACACTGTATATGACACTGAAGCATAAATTTTAAGAATGTTTTCAAGAGATTTTCCCAGAATTTGTGAAGGTAGGGAGAACATTGCAGTGTAAAGATACAAAGCATACTGTCACATTTCTTGCAGTAACTTGTGATCAAGACATGCTAGCAGCTTAAACTTTTATGTTAATTAAGAGATAGTGTGGCAGCAGCTCAGAAAGAGAACCAATTACCTTTTCACTAGAGCACACTGTACTGTACTTTTACTATATAAATTTTTGAAACTAATGGTTATCTTTAGATTTTGCATTATAAGGAAATAGCTTTTATGCTTATAACCTGAATAGCAGTTCTGACTTTACCAGCTTAACTTTATGAATTGTAAATGGTTTTAAAACTTCCACAGACAGAACCTATGAATGAGAAGTATGCTGCTGAACATTTATTACTTGTAATATATTGCTACTAAATAATGGGTATCAATAGGCTTATAAATATTTCTATGCATCAGTATAGAGTATTAAATCATGTTTTAATTCAGGTTTTAATACTGGATAAGCTGCTGATGTGTGTGGTCTACTTAAATGGTAGAGTGAAGTAGTTAAGGCCTGAAGATTATGGAATTGATTCATAATTGGAGGTAAAAAAATTAATTTGGTCATTGGAATGATTATATTGTTCCAACTTTGAACACTTATTAGCTCAAACATTACCTGATCTTCTTTGCAATTAATACTATGATTTAATTATTATTAATGATACACTTGTAAGTATTGGTCCAAATACTAATAATAGTTAATAGATCAGATAAAATCTACTATATGAATCATTTTATGGCTGTAAAAATTGTGCTATCAATAAGAAATTTATCCCAATGTCTTTGCAAGGAAATAAAGTCATACATCATGTGATTTAATTTAATAAGCTTGTACTACCAATATTATATAATGAGCATGCTAATAGCTCTTAACAAGCTTTTCTGAATATCCCTACCCTCAGACCAGTTTCTAGCTCTGGATGTCATCAGTGAGGCACTAGGATATTAGCATGGTCATTATATAACATTTGTAGTACAAGATTAAATTGTCATATGATGTATGATTTGATTTCCTTGCAATTATAGTTTTTCTCTTGAGGCTTTGGTGATTTTATATTGTTAAAGCTATTAATATAAGGTGCATATGAACTTAGTTCAGTAACATATGGCCATTTCAGTTAGATAGCTGGATTTGAAGATATGGATATCTGAAAATTTTAAATTTTCATAGTTAACTGTTAGATAAATTCTGGGCTTGACCTGGTATTTTTAAGTCTAAATGCCTGAATATTCTAGCACCTCACTGATGACAGTCAGAGCTAGAAACTGTCCTGAGGATAGGGATAATTGGAAAAGCCTGTTAAGAGCTATTAGCATGCTCATTATATAATCCATAGTCTTTGTTAAGTGTTGGGGTTTGGTGCCATTGTAATGTGGCAGACTCTGTAGTTCACAGTATTATGAGTTGCAAATCCAGTTCTGAGATTTCTAGTGCTCAAACTTTTTATGAATTTCGAAGCAATAATTTAATTATTTCCTTAGAGATTGGAAGATTGTTTAATGTTCTGGTATTGAGGACAATATTATTCATATGTACATTTCCACTAAAAATTACTAATGTATTAGATGAAATAGAAGTTAATTCTTCTAATGCAATATTTATTTACAAAACAAGTAATACAAAGAACTAGGCAAACTTTGCACAATGGCTTTTATTGTGTAAAATTCTAAAGAAAGTTGAATAATGTTTTGTTTCTACTAGATTTAATTTTAATGTGACTGAATTATGAAATTTATTTTATTAATAAAATCAATCTATTCAAAGACAACTAAAGAAATGTGTCATTGCTCCCATGATACTTTTCATCTGAACTAGTTACTTCACTTTGACATGTAATTAATTCCTGAATTACCTAAAATGATTGATTTAGTTAAAGAAGCATTATGTGGACAGTATTTTATGTTTGCTGATGTCTTTTAAAAAGTTTGCATGTTAGTGAAGTAAATGAATCTATAAAGTTTAATTAACAACATAAATTACTTTAACATATGCAAAAAAATTTAATGAGTTCTCGTAAATTTATCAAATTTGTGAAATGCAACCATTTCTTATTTAAGAAGTGCACAGTTTGGCTCAATTGATAAAGCATCTGATTTGAATCAGGAGGTTACAGGATTGGTCTGGTACTCAAACTTCTTAAGAACTGTCGAGCAATAAATCCATTAAGATTTATATATATCTAAACTGTTTAAGATCTGACATTTCAAATAATAATCAATGATTAAATGCAATGGTAAAAATCAAATAACCAAATTCACTTAGTCCAAAACATTTCTAAAAACAATTTGAACTTCTAACAGGATTATGAGTCCTTTTTTTGCATGCAATTGTTACTTCCTTTAAAATAAAGGCAGTGTAGTAATTTTTTATTTTTGGAGAGGCATAATCAAATATTTTTAACAAGAATGGTCATGTGATGTTTTAATAGTTTAATAGCACAGATATCTTTTTCTTTATATCTTCATTGGAAATGGTTTGTAAAAGTGTTGAATATAGATTCTATTTTTTTAATCACAAACATAAATAGTTAATTAGATGAATCATAAATTTTTGAAATATTAATTACATAAGTTTCATTATTTAGCAATAATAAAATAGTAATAAAAAATTTCTATTGGACAATTGTATACACTAGATTCCACAACTGTGAACCCAATATCTAGACTTTCAGTTATTTAGTATTTGAAAAAAAAAATGTATAAGAACAAGAAATTCACAATATTGAAGTTGCAAATTGTTTTTAAAAGTCAGCCATTTATTTGATTTATTATTTAATTTGCCTCAATCAGTCATGTGATTTTTTTGTATTCTAATTTTTTACTATACTGACTTTCTTTATAATTTCATTATTTTATTTTTGTTAATGCATACATTTTAAAATTGTAATTACTCATAGGTGCATATGTATGTATGGATACTTGTTAACATGCATATTATATAAGATTTGCTATTATCCCCCATTTCAGGTATTCATGGAAAAGGTAGAAACCAAATAAAGTGAATAAAGTTGTTTTTATATTAAGTATTTTTTATCTTAATTTTACATATTAAGCCTGCATTCTGCCCATCCCTCTTCTATGTATTTAAATGAATACTGTCCTATACATGAGGGGTCAGAGTGACTTCAGGTCAACATGAACATGACAACAATATTAGCATCAGCATGGGATTTGGGAATTCTATCATCAGATTTTCAATGGTATGGATGGCTGAAGAGTTGGAGGTTGGAGTGGATTAAAGCCTGTTCATTAAAGTGTAAGGATTTGCTATCTTAATATAGACTTAACACTGATTATATATATATATATATATATATATATATATATGTATGGGAGGTGGTAATCTGGACCAACTGATGAGTGCTGGTTTAGCACAAAATATGGATATTGGTGATTATTTGTCTTATCTGCATGTGTGTGGTCATGTGTATCAGTAGTGTGAGATAATGTGGATAGTGAAAGGGCTTGAAAGTCTGAGTTCAAATCCCCTTATATTTACAATTAGGTTTCAGGTTTGGGAGTGCCTAGTATTTCAAATCTTTCTTAATAAGTAAGATAAAGGTAGAGGGAAAGGGTGGACATCATAAAAGGTATAGCCCATTATTTTTTGACATTTGTGAATTTTTTTTCTGAAAAATTTATATATCAGTTGGTAAACTTGTTAACAAAAACTGATTATCATTATCATCAGTCATCATAGTTATGATTCTATTAATACAATGTGTTGAAAGTTAATTGTATTTCTTTGGAGTTTAGAACATATTTTTATGCTTATGTAAATCATGCAATATTAAATATTTTACATAAAGCAGGCTAAATTATATGTCCATTTTAATGAATTAAACTAAGTACTATTTACATCAAACATTAAATTAGTAATTTTATAAAGACATTATGATTATCTACAACAAACAATCAAAATTCATTTACTATTTTATGCACATATGAAATAAACTATATTTTACATATTACAAATTGCTACCCTAAAATAAACAGTACAACATTCTCGAAACCATGCTTTATTAAGATTAAATTACCAGCTTCACTAGCTATGCAAGAGTTCAGATATTATTTCTTATTTTTAACATAATATTACTAGATTCATTTATTAATGTATAATTTTCAAAGTAAGAAAGTCACTACTTTAACGTTACCCCAATATATAGAATACATCTGTTGTTTACTATGTAATATGTGAGTGTATACATACATAACTAAAATGACTATCAATAATTTGAACTATAATAATTTTATGACTTTATATATTGGTTGTTACTGAGAGCAAGTAATACAAAGTAAATCTTTAAATACCCTACTGCAGGTTAAGCATTTCTCCAACAGCCTCTCATGCAATAACAGAAAAAAAGTATTAACCAGATGTGAAAGTTGGTTTAGGTTCCATTTATTTTTGTCTTCTAATTAAGAACAATTAAATACTCACTTATTAACCAATATTGAATAGATAACTTGGTAATATGTCAAGATTGGGTTGTTATAGCTCGAGTAGTTTTCATCTATATTCACCAACTAGACATTTATTTAGTAATCAATATTTAATGATTAGCTGAATTAGTTTATACATTAAAAAAAGTTCAGTTTATTAACCTGAGTTTAAAATCATAACTTAAGCATGCTAGACGAGTGTATTGTTACTGCAACATGCAACCATTTTAAAAAGAATAAATATATAAATTAAAATTAGAGAATATAAATAGGCTTCATTACTTTTTAATAAATTTTACATCATAGTTCAGTCTTCCAATACAGAATGTAAGAAAAATAATTCTTTTCAGAACAAAAGCTTTCCTATTATCTCTCTATCCCATAGTATTGAATAAATAAAAAGTATCAGGAAAAACGCATCAGGTTGTTTAATTACTGATTAGTAAAAGGTTTTTTCATAGTGTTTTTTTTATTTTTTTTTGCTTATTCTTTAACAAGGAATAACTAACTGGGTTGACTTAAAAACAGCTATTTTTTTAAAAAAAATCTAAATTCTCAGCTATCTAAAAAACACTTTTAATCTAGAATTCAAATCTTGGATCATAAGCAAGATAAAATCTGGTCTAACCATTATGTCAAAATAACTAATAATAATATATGTTATATATACACAAATCATTTATAATATTTATATTAGGGCAATAAAAATCCATCACACAGACATATATATAGGTTAAACCAGCAAGCATCACATGATCACATCTCCAATACTAGCACATAATTGTTTATACACAAAGCAAAGCAAAACTCCATATAGTAGTGCCACCGGTGCTAAACAGAGTAATCAATGGAAGCCAGAAGGCTTGTGCATAAAATCCCAATCTAATGCCTACTCATCCACTTGCCAGACATATCTGAAAAGATAAGTGCCATTCAAAATGCATTTTTGAATAAATCATCACTCTTCAGTTGACTCAATTTACAACTGCACGTATCTCTCTATACTTTCACAATAAAAATGCAAACAAATCAGAAATTAATTTTTATTTATAATATAATATTTAAATACAAGTATAGTATATATACTTAAGCTAAATGTAATTAGAGGGATTTCTATAAGATGGAGTGGATGACTGAAGGGAGCTCCAAAGTCTGGGTTCAAATACCCTCTAATTATTTATAATATAGTAAGTGAAATATGTAGAGTATAAAAATCACAATTCATTTCTATACATATAAATACTATAAGGAAAAAGTTTATATTTATAATAATGTAGTAGTTAAAATTTATCTACATAAAATGATTAAATTAAAGTGATACTATTAATCTTTAGCTATCTGTCAGTAATAAAGATTTATATTTTCTTCTTCAATTACAGTTTTATTTTTTAAATAATCTTTCTGCTGTTGCTTTTAAATATTATTTTCAATGTTATTTTTTCTTTAATCGACCTTAAGTCATTTTTCATTTTGTTTGTACATGAAATGTTTTTAGCATCCTACGCTAAATGAAGATTTTCGAACTTTCTCAGGATTCAAATCTCGGATGCATCTGTGATGACAGCTCTGGTGAATTGTATTCTTATTTTCATTGAAAAAATTTTAAGTGATCAATCTTTTTTTTAATCAAATGTTATATTTGTATGTATAATTATATTTGTCATATATATATATGTTGCCATCAAAGTATTAAAACCGAAATTGTATAGAATTTCTAGTCATTTTATACAATGCCAAAAATGGGTCATCCGTGTATGAGATACTTAAAATTTCACACATTTTCTAGCCATTATACTAAACGCCAAAACATTTAATGTCTCAAAACAAATTAACGTTGGAAAGCAAGTGTACACGATTTTTGATTACACTTGCTTAGAAAACTAGTGGTGTACAGACATGTATAAACATCATGAAAATATTCATGCCACATGAAGGCACAAAGGTAATGGAAGTGAGAACATGAAAAGTTGTGATGTTAATGTGTTACGTAATCTTTGCTTCAATATTGAGAATGCTGTTATAGATAAAATTCTATCTAAACTTAATCTGGAAATTCAGTCCAAAAGAATGAAAATGGATTCTGATCAAAAATTTCCTTCTGCACCTTTGGGACCACTATGTGAGTTCCCATCCCAAATGTCAGCAAGGGAAGGCTCACACAATATGTTGACATTTTCTATGTGTGTAACAAGATGATTATTACTAAATTGGAACTACAGAAGGAATTTTAAAGCAATTCTATGCTAGATAATAATTCACTTTATGTCACAAGGACTTACTGAAAGTTGGAGATCTTCCTGGTAAGCCACTTTCACTTTATCTATGGATAATGGCCAAGAGTTTATGACATGCACTTTCAGGACCAAGTGCCAAAATTTAAAGTGCTTTTATATAAAAAGACATTAAAATGCCATTATAGTCTACCTGGTAGCAACAACTGATTTTGCACAAGTTTTTTTCTCTTTATGTAGACAAATCCTATATTTTATATTTTATGATTGTTACATTTTCACATGTATCTATTTAATAACAGTCTCTTCTATACTTTATCAAAAAACTATTTGGCAGCCTAGATATTCTATATAATGTTTATGAAAAGTATGCAAATTTTTTTTTAAAAAAATCATACTTTTCCCAAAAATGTTAAGCATTGTACAGAATCCCTGTGTATTCTATACAATGCCAGCTTTTCACAATTTTCTGGTTACATATACCCTTCTGCTTGAGTTTGTAATCTTCTCATTAATGTGTCTTATTATATCAGAATCATTTTATAATTAAATTTGATATGTTATTCAAATGTATATTTTTTGACATCCTTTGCCAAGAGACTTTTTTGAATCATGAAATTCATTTATCAACAATTTATTCTACTTACAATAGTGGTTGTGATTAGAGGGCTTTATTATGTAATAGAAAAGCATTGATTTTTCTTGCAAATGACCTGAGTTTGAATTTTAAGCCAAAACAACTTGAGCATTTTCTAGTAGGCTTTGGCTTTTTTTCAGTTAGTTACCAACTCAATTAGCCATCCAATATTAATCTATAAATAGCAATCTAACTCTACCTAGCTAGAAAGTAACACAATGATGGAAACTTGATAAGTATGCCTCACTTTCATTGTTCTTTTTTGAGGAACTGATAATGAAATCTTTGCACTGAAATGGGATTTAATCAGTTTTGATTACTTCTGATATTTCAAAAAAGTAGTTTTATAATAATTTTATTAATTATATTTAACATTTGTGGAAGGAAATTACTCTTCACACATATACAATTGTCATCCATTCTCCCATCAATAAATGTTTTAAAAGTAAATTATTAGATCATTCTTTAAATAAATTAATATTTATTGGCCATGCCTAAATTAAGCCTTTATCTTATTATGAACCTAATTTAAACCATAATACTTGCACAAGTTCAGTTTATAAATTACAAGGAAGAGAAGGTTTCTCATTTGTAACTATATGTGACACTGCATCATATTAGTATACATGTAATAATCAAAAATATAAGCTTATAATAAGATCAAGTCCTAATTTAGGTATGGTCAATAAATGTGTTATTTAAAGAATAAGCTTTTAAGCATAGCTATGCTTTTAAAACATTTATTGATGAAAAGAGTGTGTGTCAATTTTATAGTGCACGTGTGAAGGGTAGTTTTCTTCCATTATATTACATATATAAAAATCGCTATATTATTAATTAATATATTTAATTAAATCCCTAATAAACTAATAATCAGCTTTTTAAGCTAATGCACATCGCGCTATATAAAATAAATATCTCATTAAATCCCTAATGTAAAAGTATGTAATAATATACTAAACATAAATAGCTGTTCCTCTTAATGAGTATTTGTATATTAAATATTATTTTAAGCATTTATAAAAATATTTATAACATTTGGAATTACATTTAATTTAAACTTTATTAAATTAAAAAAGTCAAAATTAATATATATTTTTCTCCTTTTATCGTTTTTTCTATCTTTTTCATTGGCTGATTTGAATATACATTCTTAGCTGAGGCTGAATATTTTACTTGAAAATTATTCCTTTCCTACGTCAAAAAAAAAAAAAAATCGTATTTGAATATTGTTAAAAAAATTGTTTATTTTCCATTAAAAAATTAATTGAATGTTTTACTGCTCAGACATTCATAGCCTATAAATGACACAACTGGGTTGGAATTCATGGATAAATAGTACGAGAGTCTGCTACTTTGCCAAAACATACAAGGCTTTTTTCCCCATTGTCTATTGATAGAAGCCATAAAGGTTATATTCTTACAGTATATAGCATTTGCACAAACTCTCGATTTCTATATGTGATTTCCATTATTCATGAACAAAAAAAAAGTAAACAAATTATACAATAATTAGAAAATAATTAATAAAAAATAACTTTAATTTTCTATATCTTAATTCTTTTATCATTCCTAATGCATATATGGCATATACACGCAACAGTATGTGTTATACATGTTTTTAACATCTAAATATATAAGTATCCACCTTACTACAATTTGATTCATAAATGCCACTTTTTTTCTCTCATGCATTTGACACCATCCACTTTAGTTTAAAGATTATTACTAATCATTTATAAGGCTGGAAATTATCGTGTCATTTTTAAAACAAAATCTGCCCTTTTAAATTATATTGTAGTAATTTGATACTGATAAATGCAGAAAAAATGTTAAGAACATGTGTAAAAAATTATAATGTGGGCCAACTGAAGAGTGCTACTTAATATGAACTCTTTCTTAAGGGTCATTTGTTTTTTGTTTGTTTGTTTTTTAAATGTTTTTATTCATGTTTATGCAGGTGTGGCATAATGAAGGTTTTAAAAGTATATAAAATTGTATATACATAAAAAATAATACTGTTTGCTATTATTTATTCCTAACATAAGGATATTGGCGTGATGGTGAATGATAACCATTGATCAACAGACAATACGATTATTTATTGCAGCACTGGTCATGCTAACAACTGTTTAAATTTTGAAAAATTTTAGCTGTTAATTTTAGAAACTTATAAAAACCACAATGAAATAAAATATTCCTCATAAATGGTAAAACATTAAAATTCTAGCAGAAATTTAATCCTTAAAAATTAAAATTTCATTTATTTATTTTGAAACTTCGTTTAAGATAAAACGTTCTGTTGTATTATTACTTTAATTTTCCTAAAAAATTGATAAATTTAACTTTTTTTCTAATGTATTTACTAGTCTTTCTAATTAATGTGTTAAAAAATAATTATATATATATATTACTTAATAACTTTAAATTTAAAACTGTAATATTCATGTTTACAATTTCATTCACAAATATCGAATCTTCTGCACATGAGTGTTTGGCACCATCCGCTTACATAAATACATTAATATTAAAAATGTTTGGTAGAATGAAACTTTTAACTGTATCTAAAAAGTCAATCCATGAAAAAACAATAATGCTGGTTTAATAATACCATGTAGTTATGTTTAATATTAAAAACAGATATATTAATATTTAACTGGATTTAAAATGTATATCTGCACTAAAAATAATATAATAATTTGTATTTTAATAAATGATTAGTAATAATCATTAACGTATTTATATAAAATTAATGGTGTCAAAGACATGAGCTTTGACATTTGTAAATCAAATTATAATAATTTGATATTTGTAAATAATGAATAAATATAAAAGAAGTATAAGAAATTGTGAACTGAATCAAGCGAAGTCTGCTGGTTTAGCATGAAATGAAATTTGGGAGCCATTTATATTTTTTATGAGTTTTTATTCATCTGTTTAAAGAATGTAGGATGTATTAGAAATGTAAATATATTTAAAAAACATGTTTACATATTAAGTATTAACTTTAATAAGAATCATTAATACAATTAAAAATAAACTCAGATTGGATTAACTAAATTGAAATGTTAATTGCCATTTTTTCACTATGGTGCTTGAACATCACAATATTTTCAGAACAACTAATCATAAAATTACTTTACTTTTACTTTAATGATTAATATTTATTTTATATTTTTTGTAAAAATAGACATTTATATTTTGTAAACGGATATATAAAAAGACAGACATTTCGTTGTAATTTGTTAAAAAAAAAAACGAGCGCATACTTTAATTATGTTTATATATACAATGTATATAATTTGATATTATAAAGTGAAGAAAATTTTCACCCTAGAATTTAAATGCACTTACCCTTTGTTTTAATGAGTGATATATTTATATATTATTATTTTGAAATATATACATTTTATATAATTATGAAGGCAGATTTTCATTATTATTGCATTTTATTTTATTAATATTACAAAATAAGAAGACAAATTTTATTGAGTTTTGCCAAGATCAATACAGTTCCAAGGCCTTTAGATATGAAAAGTATTATTAGAATTGGCATTGGGATGTTAAATATATATTGATAAATAACGGAAAAAATAAACAATTTATTATAAGAGAGTAATATAAAAAAATTAGGTATTATAGATCTCTGTTAAACATTATAAACAGGTTGTAAAAAAAGCATGGAAGTTATTGTTTTGTTGGTAAAAGCTAATAATAACGGACTATGTGTGATTTAAGAAGATAATAAAAGACTAAGTACTATTTAAGACTAAGAGCAAAAGATGTTTGTTGATATATCTGTTTATTAATAAAATATATAGAATTGTTCTGATGATTGTGAATACATGTTAGAAAAAAAGTTTATTTATATGATTAAAACTGTGTGCTGCACTGGATAATGTTGTTAAAGAAATTATAGTTATATGAGCACTATAACACTTTTAATCAATGTAAGAATTTACTAAGTTTTTAAATCAGTCTTCTGAACAGCAATCACATTAGCATTTTAAATGTAGAAAAAAGATTTTATACTTTTACTTGTCAATCACAAGTTATAATAGAAAGTTTATCCAACAAGGCTAACTCTTAAAATATAAAAGAATTGAGAAAATAACTTACAGAAGAAACCAAGCAAGGAGATGGAAGCTAGTCTCTTCTGGAGCTATTGCTTTCAGTAGATACCAGCTAGCCTAGAGCATGTTAGTGGATGAGCCTTCAAGTTAATTATTACATGGGCAATTATGAATCTATCTATTTGTTTTTAATATTGTAACACTCAACTTTACAATTAAATGTAATGTTAAATTTAATAAAATTATATTATCCTTTATAATCTATAATATTAATAAGCCAATAAACTGATACACATGCACTTTACATATGTTACTATATAAATGAATACTCCTACTTTTTCAAACCCAAGATAAAGTCTTTAAGAAAATATAGAATGAATCCACCTATATTTTCAACCCAACCGTATATGTATGGGCAAATCTGAAGTGTTTGAAATAAAGAAATAGCAAGAAAGTAAATATCATTATTGCAGTATGTGCCAGAAGTCTTGTGAAATACACATGGCAGTTAAGTAAGTAACAGTCCTATAAATGATAACTATTTAAGCATTTTCAATTGCCCAAGGCATTTTTAGCATGCCCACTAATGAATAAAATTCTGAAAAAGTATAGATCTTATAAAGAGAAACTAAAATACTTAAGAATATTGTTTAATAATAATGGCAGATTGAAATATTATGATAAATCAGAAGAAGAAAAAATATAGAAAATTATAGATTATGTTTAAGAAATAGAGACAGAGAAATATTGATAAGCTTTTGTAAAAAAATAAAAGACATTAAAAACATGACTTTAGAATTTATGGGAATATGATGTCTCTCCTATCAGGTGATAAGTTTCATCATTTAGCAAGTATAATTTTTATCTTTAGAGTTAGTGCATGCCTCTGGATAAAAATGACTAATTATGTACTCATTGTTGAATGTTTAGCTGGGCCAACTATTGGTAAAAAACATTTCTAAGCTTGTTTGTTCTTTTAAAAAATATCAAAGTTTATGATTCAAACTCCAGTTCATGAGCATAATAGAAAGATGACTTTACAACTATGTCATAAGACTCTTTAAAAAAATACAATAATAATGAATACAAAAATGATGTATAGAATCAAAGCTTCAGATAATAGAAGCAAATTTGGGCTGGATTAAATATTAATTCAAAGTAGGTTTAACATTAGTTAAGAAGAACATGCACTCAATCTATAATTCAATAGTGGCAGAACTGAATCTAATTTTTAAAAGTATAATAAGTTTTAAAACAAAAAAAAAGCTATTAATGAATTAAAAAGGGAACAAGAAAAAAGCTATGAATGAATATAAAAAGGGACATTAGTGGGGAAAGATTCCATTTTTGGAAAAGTATAAACAACTGAAAGTTTTATGATGATGTCATTTCAAATAAAAGAAGAGAGATATTCTAGGACAAATTTTTTAAAAGCTATAATATGGATAATAGGTTTTTATAAAGATTTTAAAATATCATAGTAACAATGTGAAGATTACGACAATGATAAAAATATGGAATTGAACAAATGACAATACTTAAGTAAGTGAAAATATGATTAGAAAGATGAACAGTAAATTAAAGTAGGAAAATAGTGTGAAAATAGGTACTAGATGAGAATACTGGAAATTCAATTCTCAATGTCGATACAAATTATTATTGAAAGCAATAGCTAAAATTTAATTAGGAACTTTGGTTGTAGTACTACTGTCTAATGTTCATTGATTATTCAGGAATAAATGGTTCCTGATTAGAATAAATGTAGTGGATAATATGACATTTTGTTTGATTTACACCATCATTTATTTAAAAGTCAGAATTATCTACAATTGGCATGCAAATGAGATTTTTAAAATATATAGTTGTTTTTCCAGGGTCAAATCATATAACTTTATCATTAAATTATCTTAGGTTTTAAATCTTGTATTTGAATATTAAGTCATTAGTTCAGGTAGTATAAAATAAACAAAGATGTTTGTTGGACATTTAGGTGAAAATAGTAATCCTCACTGCCATCTAGTTTCCATTAACAGCTCAAACTTACTATTAATAACTATAAGTTAAGAAAATAGAATAGATTACTGTTTTTAATGCATATTTGTAAGCAATAGAAAGCAGCAATAAAACTTCTATTTTCAAAATAAATTCAAAAGACGTAATCTCTGGAAAATCCTGTTGATCATATATGAAGCAGATTTTCATGCTATACTGCTCCCTTTTCAAAAAAAAAAAATAATCTACTTCCCAGTAACCTACTTTGTTTAAGTAAATGAATTTAGAAAGATGCAACGATAGAAAAATATTGTAAATCAGATCTTGAAGCTTTATTTAATTATATTAGCATGCTATGCTTAGCATTCTTTTGTCTACTTGATAGTCATATTCATAGTAATAGTTGTATGAGGAAATTATGATATTTATTAAAGAATAAACAAGGTAGGAGATTTTCATACAATTTGAATGATCGTTGTAAATACGTTCATTTAAATAAGCCACTTTTTTGAAAGGGAGATGCAGGATTCTTTTTGTTTTATTGTGTGATTGTTTTTGACAATATGCTATGCCTCCCTAACCTTACATTTAGCATCGTTTCATTCAGAACAGATGATACTGGAAGATGTAGGTTCAAAGATGTGACTGAGTTTGGACTCATGATCAAAGAAAATGAATTTGACTTCTGTGAACACTTTAGCTTGATTATATAGGTATCTATGCTGTGCGATTCTTGTGAATAAATTGGTTTGTGATTTCCTGTAATAATCTGCATGGTAGTTTATATTGTTGCATCCAATTTTATACACCACTTGGGACTTTAGTATTGTGAATTTTTATATGATTCAAGATGGGGGAGATGTCAAGGCCAACTTGATGTGTTACAACACAAATTTTATTTATCCAGTGGGTAGCCCTGGATATGTATGGGAGTAATATCAAAGGTTTATAATTGGCTTGAATAGATCTGTTTCTAATTTTGGTATAAAACCTTTTGATAATTTAGATGAGAACTGAATCTTTGTATCCAATATTATGTAATTCCATGACACATGTTTCAATATTGTTTTTCCTATTGGATTCAAATTTATAAATATTATGGTTTCTATATAAAGCTGCTTTAAGATCAGATAATTTATGAGCTTTGAGCATTAAAACTCAGGGCATATGACACTTCACACATGAATGGCTTTAAGCAACATTTTGTAGTTCAATTGGGTAATTTTGCACTGTATATATGAGTCTAAGAACCTAATCTCTTTTAGATTACTTTAATTTTCTATCATCCATTTTAATAAAGGTGTATGTGTAAGATCCTCTGTTGGGATTTGCTTAAAATATTTTGATAACATCTCTTCTTAGAATTTTTAGTAATATATGTTGCTAGATAAGGCAATAATATATTTATGGATCCAATGTAGGCATTCAATAATGAATTCAGGTTTTTGCAGCATTGTACTTAGCTTTAACCCAGCACCTCTTTATTAATTTGAATAGATAACTTTTCATGAAATAGCTCTGTAATGTCCAATGATGCAAGAGCTTCTTGCTTACTCTTTTTTTTTTTAAATTTTGTTGATGCATCCAAAGAATGATTTGACAGTAAATATGCCAAAACCAAGTTGTTCAGCAAGCCATTGGCTAATCATTATCATAGCTTCATAGTAATAGGTTCTCCAAAATTAGTCATTAAACATAAAGGGCATCCAATTTTATGTAGTTTTTATATTGGTGAATATTCTTGGCAGATTGCAGCCGATGGATAGATGTTTTAATATTTGCATTTTGTGAATGCCTTATTACAATACTTTTAAAAAATTGCCAACATAAATTTGTCTTTATTTCTGTTTATATTATATGAATTGTTGGTTTGAATTTTAAATTATTAATTTGTGTTTTCATTTTTGCAAAAAAAATCCTATTTGGACATATAATACAAATTGATTCTCCTTATCTTTTTTCACATAAATAATATCTTTTTTTAAAAAAATATTGCTTAGTGGAATCAATGTCTTTACACAACTCCTTGTTTTGGGCTAATAATCTTTCCTCTTTACTGATTATCATTATATATTGTGTCAATATGAGTGGCAAGCTCCTTTATTGGGTGTTTCCATACTCCACCAACAAATCATGGTCCATAATCTAGAATTTTCTTTATGTTATCAGGATGATTGTGTGCCTTTAAATTGACAAAATTTATATATAATAATGAGAGCCAACTTTAACCTTTGTCTTTTTGTGAGAACGCTTATTTTCTCATATTTGGTTTGTAAGTTAAGAGCCAAAATTCTGCACTTGTCATTTATATCAGGTGGTATATTTTGTGGTTTACTAATTTTCATTTACATCACTCTTCTTTTTTTTTCAGGTCTTCTTACAACCTTTAATAATGTTTTTAAATAAAAGAGATTTTAATTGGATGATAATTTTATCTCGGTTATGAATAGCCTTGGGTACATGAATTCAGCACCAATTCAGGTAAGATGTTTTGAACAAAACATATTTCAAGGAACTGAATTCTTTCTTTTAAAACACAAGTCAACTTATAAATTTCAGTACCATCTTATGCTTTTGATGGGTATTCATTTTGTTATAATGTAACTTCAAAACTTTTATTAAACTTTATCTCAGAAAATGTAATTCAAAATAAATACATACAAATGAATATAGAGAAATGTTTTATTAAATCTTAGCATGTTTTTGACTACTTGATAATCATATTCATAGTAATAATTGTATGAGGATCATGTGATATTTCTTAAAGAATAAACAAGGTAGGGCATTTGCATACAAATTGAATGCCAGGTGTAAATAACCATTTTTTGAAAGGGTATGCAGAATTCTTTTTGTTTATTGTGAGTCTGTTTTTGATAGTATGGCACACCTCCTTAACTTTACATTTAGTATCATTCTGTTGCAATATATTGAAACCTGAAAGTTTAGAATTCAAAAAATTGCAAAAATATCTAGGGCTAAAATGTTGATATGGATAACTAACATAATAGTTATACAGTATTAAGCAGTGCACATGCGCTTTGCAGATTTTAACTATAAATGACTGAATACAAGCACTTCAAACACATGCTAAAGTCTTTGGGAAACTATTATGGTTTATAAAAACATCGCGCTATATAAAATAATTGATTTATTTACATAACTAACATAAGCAATTTTGGGAGGTGATATAGAAAAGATAGTCTATAGACTGAAAATCTGAATTAAATTTGGAGAAACCATTATCCTGTAATAGAGTGGTATTTATTAAATAGTATATATACAGAAAAAAATAAGAATGTAGTAAATGTTTGGCATTGTTTATTTTATTAAAAATCAGTATGCATATATTTTTTATACATTAAAGAGAACTCAGAATAACAAACATTTGGATTTGCAATTACAAAAATAATAGAGGACAAATTAAAAAATTATAAAAAGTATTAAATTAAAGTTTTTAACTGTAAAATACATATATTGATATATATGTAATCAAATAAAACAACTTATTATTAACAAAAAAAGATGGAGATTTTTAATGGCTCAAAGACAACAAAATAGTTTACGGTATGTGCAATAAGTTCACCACTTTCAACCGTGATCTAACCTCTGCAGGATAAAGATCTTTTGAAGTTTTTAATCTATATCTATAGCATCTCTTTTTCACATCACACTAACGAAATATTTCTTATTTCATTTATCCATTTCACTTGTGGTCTCTTTCTAGATATTTTACAACTTTTTGAAATTCAGTTCAAGACTTCAAGAAATATATATCATCATCTCTTTTAATAACATATATAGTCTAAATCTCATTTCAGTCTCTTTAATTCTTTTAACAATAGCAAATGTTTGTTGTCTCACCCATATATTTTATTTTTACACTCTCTTCTTGCATCTTCTGTTAAGAATCCAAGTAAGATCCTTAAGTAAGAAATGATCAAAAACATCTATTAAAAACTTTCCTTTTCAAACACATAGTCTTATTTTCTTTTAATAAAAAATTATTTTTGCCACCAGCATTCCAATCAAATTTAATTCCAAGATTATATGCATCCATTATGTTTCCATCATAATAATCGGACCAAGATATTTGTAGTTACAACTTCAAACTCATCACTATCAATTCTTTATCTTCTTTTTTTTCTGCAAAAATTCATTGAACATTACCTTAGTCGTTTTATCATTTTACTTTTAAATCCATTTTTTTATATTTTCATCTGATAAAGTAGCATGGCCTTTTTTTTTTTTTTTTTATAGAAATAAACTCATCTTGGAGAAAAATAAATGCAGTTATTTAAGCTTGCGGCTCATACAATTATGAAGTGTTTCTGAGTTGTGTGTTGTTGTTTTTTTGCTTTATTTGCTTATTTATTGTATTATTTAGAAACAAAAATCTGAGTTAATAAGATATAAAATTTATAAGGCTATATGTCATATATTATTGTGGGTGAGAAGCTAATGGATAGTAATAAACTTTCTAAAAAAAAGTATTTTATTATATCTTAGCACGTGGTTTTCATACAAAAGATTGACCCAGTTTATAATACAAACTTTATTTTAATGTGTTGCAGTATTATTTGATTAGGTTGAGAGATGGCTGAGACAAAAATACTATTAGTCGAAGGTCGCTTTCCAAAAAGTATAATTCACCACAGAAGTTATTAAAAGGCAACATTTCAAAATATGTGTTTTTTTTAGGGCTATAATATATAAGTAGCCACTAATGTAGATATAGTTATGCTAATTGTCTGAAGCATAATGTATCCGTCAGCTTTGACAAGTAAGCCATAAGAAGTGTTTTGTGTTATGGGTCCGTAACGCTCTATAATATCTTCCAATTCCTAATAATCGTATCTCTCTAGTCATTCATAAATCTTTCTGAAAACTTTCGTCTCTAATTTCTCTATCTACTATCTCTTTCTATTTCCCTTTTTAGGCGCTTTCTATTTCCCTTTTTAGGCGCCTTCTTTTTCTCCTTCCTGGTGGTATTTGATTATTTTTTTTACTTATTAAAATATATGTAAATGAAAAGTTTATGATGAATTTTAACTATTAACCATATTCCACGATTAATTCTAAAGTTTACTTTTTTTTCTTTTTATTATTATTTCGTTAATTAAATTTTATCTTATAATTATTGTAGTAGATTTTAAAACTATAATTTGTTATATAAAACAAAATGTTTTTTTTTTTAAAAATATATATATAAAAAAAAGAGAGAAAGAAAGAAAGAAAAAAGAAATTAATATTTAAGCAATTTTAAGATTATGAAACTTTTTTATAATTAATTTTTTATCTTGATTTACAGATGAAAGCTTTTTATTTTGATGAAGATTTTGGCAAGATATTAAAAGCATTCTACGGATGAACTTTTTTTTTATATTTAATTCAGGTAAGAATTTTAATTTTTAAAATAAAGTTATATAACAAAAATGTTAGTTTTATATTATACATATAGTTTTCTATACTATTAAAATTTTATAATAATATTATATGAGCTCCTTAGAATAATGAGGAAAATACCCATTTGCTATGTTCGAGATTTGGGGTTTGAATCAAAATTAAGTAAACATTAAAATGTTTATGGATAAAAAATAGTGTATTTTCCCAGATAGATGACTCATAGCTAATCTATCTAACCTTCAGAATATCAATCAACAAATAAATATCAAGTTAATCTTATAGAGTAAGAGTTTCATATTAATTTAGACTAGTGAAATGAATGCTGAACCAACTATCCTAACAACTGCTAGGAGAGGTGACAGTTTTATAGTTGCTGATCACCATTGTTTACTTTTATCTTAGTAATATTATGCATTATTCTAATTTTATTCCACCATTACTAACTATTGTAAGCTTAAGTAATTAATAGATGCTTAGTAATATTTATTGAATCCTTTGCTTGTACAATCCTATTCACACTTATGTGGATTTGTCTGATTTATGATGTTTACCAATGAAGAGCCTGGATTTACATCTAATACACCTAGATCTTTTAAAAACCAAAACTATTCTGATGGTATGGATTTAAAGAAAACTACTGCTTATGGCTTTACTCAATCTTGCAAGAAATAGCAGAAGTTAAGTAAAAAAAATAGAATTTGTCAAGTGTTGGTGGCATAGTGATTAGCATAGCTGCCTTCCAAGCAGCCGGCCTGGGTTCACTTCCCAGTTAACACATTTGGCATATATATATATATATATATAATAGAATTTGCTTCTGTAAAGCATTTTATAAGCAGAAGGGAAAGGGGGGGGGGTATTTGATTTTTTTTTTGTAAATGTTATGCATTCTATAAGGATCATGCTTTATAATGAACATAAATTGTTCTGATAGTGGAAATAAAATACTGATAAATTTTATTGATGTACATTAAAAATAAAGATAAAGTATAGGTTTAGCATCCATTAGAGTATAACTCATTTCCTACCAACATTGAAGATAAAAACTTCCAGAAAAATATTATTCTTCTTCTGTCAGTAGTAAAGGCCACATCATATTTAAATTGTTTTTTTGTAAATAGTGTATCAGCACTCACCTGATAACCCAGATAACCAAGAATTTTTATTTTATAGCAAATAATAATTGAATATTCATTTACTGATGACTACTGTAGCTGGATTTACTAAGGGTTAAGTAGCTGAAAAAAAATTATGAGACTTTTTGGCATTATTCATCTCATTGAAATTCAGTACCAGTTCACTATTATATCATGGAGCTTTTAAATTATTGAGGGCCACATAATATTATAAAACATATTTTTGAAATCAGTACATAGTCACAGAATAACCAACCCTGAATAAGTTGAAATCATTATTCTCTAGCTAATTTAGTCTTGGTACAAATTTATTGAATAGTACTGTAGATTACATGCATATTAAGTTTTTTATCCAAGAATAGATGCAGCAGTCAAAACTTTAGGGTACATTGATTGAATCTGTGATGCCAGTTGATCATTACTTACTCAGTTGTAACTCAATTTAAGATAGCATTACATTGAAAATAATGATTTTTCAAATAAAAATGCCCCAGACTTATGGTGTTGGATTTTAATGATTGCTTCATTGCTAGTATAAACAAGCAATTCTCTTCTGCTTTAATGTCTACTTTTAACCACAGTTTATAGTTTTAATTCTATTTAAATGGTAATAAACCTTACTCACTAGTGCTGTAACTAATATTGAATCAACAGTGTTAAATATGAGAACACACTCATTCCAGCCACAAGATTGGCCATCTTATTTTCAAACCTAAATGCCTTTGTATAGTTAGTTATTTTCTCAAAGTTTTTATCTTGTGGCTGGAATGAGATTGTCCTTGTATTTAACATCATGTGATGTAATGCACTATAGCTTCTCTTTTATTGAAATCAGGAGTCTCTCAGAACTATGCCCAGAGAAACCTGTTAACTACCTCACCTTCCCTTTCCATTCCTCGCTGTAAGTTTTTCCTATATTCTCTATCTTGCTCCATCCCTATTTCCACAATATCATCTTTGTCCTTTCTATAGCATTTATATCTATATATACTTATTTTTTCCAAACCCAGCATAAAAATCAAGAACCCACTTTCTGTATAAACCCTTTGTTTATATTTATTCTCCCACAACTGCATTATTTGTATCTTGATTTAATATTATGTATGGTGCTATTGAGGAAAGTTTTTTATTTTTTAAATAGAATTACAATTTGACACTGAAGCTAGTAAAATTCATTGATTATTTATAGTTTTTTATATATTAATTAACATAGCTTGCTATAATAATTTTGTTAAAAGTTGGAGAAAACCAATAAGAAACCAACATTGTGATAATCAAAGATTTATTTCTGAATCACAATACATTTATTAAAAGAATTTTTAGATATTAGAATCTACTTTTTAAAAAATTATTTAGCAGTAATAAGGTTTTAAGACTATTTCTGAGTTTACAGACATTCATCTACATATGTATTTGATGAAAGAAAATGCAATGACCAAAAATGCATTACATGACAAATAGGAATGAAAAGTTAGGTATGATTTTTTGTAGTAGATTTTCTCTAAGAGTAAAATCTGTAACATTCAGATCATAACATTGTGTGAAAATTATAATTGTAAAACTTGAAGATTGTGATAGGAGTCAAAAAAACACTGATGCTTTTAAAGTATAGTGTTATGCAGTATTATTTCAGACTCTGTGTTTATGGATCAGCTAGCCTAAAAATTTAATGTAGGTTTCATGATCAAGACTGTATGTGATGATGAATAAATAATAAGAACAACATCAGTATATCTTATATTATCTGTCATTCTTATTTGGTCTATCATGTCTAAGTAACCAAGTTTCTATTTTACTAAAAAGTCAATTTTTTGCCAACCTAATAAGCTCAGTACTTTGAATATCTGGTTAAACTAATATTAAAAAGGGATTTTAACATGGTTTTAAAAGTAATGCTGCACTGATGAACTAACATAAAGGCTTTAAGCCACTCATATTAATTTGTATTTGTCTTTACATAGGTCCTTAACATTTTACATGGCAACAACATGGTCTATGAAAATTAGAAATAAGTATTTATGATCGAATGTGCACTTTAGAGGGTTTGAGTAGATACCTATGATATGCAGAATGTCATCATCTGTTTAATAATTGAATTTATTATTTTGATTTTGATTAAATTGTAATTTTATTTATTTTACTTAAAAGTTCTGTTGTTTTTTGTGTATGATATTATATTTACACCTAGAAAATAATTAGAATAAATAAACTTTTTTAAGAATTGTCAATATTAATGAAATGCCCCTCTTTATTTTTTTTAATAAATACTATCAAATAGCAAAAAGAAAATGAACCCATATATTTCATCTACTTTTCAAAGTATCCAATAGTCAGTTGATTAGAATAATGGTAATTACAAAGACATGTTAAATCTGTTGGGATATTATGATAGATTCATTTAAATTAGCTTAAAATTTAAATTTGCGAGGGAGAGTTAATTTATACTCATTTTAAGAAACTTGGAAGGAATACCAATGCAATCAACTTACTTATTAGAATCTGCTAAGCTGATGATTTATTGAATGAAATGATTAATCATTCAAATTATGAGACTTAGAGACAAATTTTTCCCTGCAATCAGAACAACATCAACAGATGCCAATAGGGATGTCAATAATCTTTTGATACACTGGATTATTGCATACTTTTGGAAATTGAAAAAAAAGTTTTGGACGATATGTTTATTAATAGAAAATCTGGAAATATCTTTATGAAGTTTTTTGTAACAATAAACCTGTTTCTAAAATAATGATTCCACAACATACAAGTGTAGGATCCTCAAATAAAATCTAAATAATTTGATTTGGAATTATATGATCAACCCTTTTTTCCTTGGAATGGCATGATTTCTTGCCACATATGTTATCTGTTAAGGCATGCTCATTCTAAAGGGTATACTTTAATGTATAGTTTATTTAATTATGTGATTAATTTCTGTATTGGTGAATGTTTAAGCACATGTACTTTATTCTTTGTCCTGTATTATTAGGTATTGTAGTAGACTAGTAGACTTTGGACCTTAAAGTCCATAGATTTATGGTCCAGTTCTGTTACAGTGCTCAACTTATTTATTTATTGAGCTAATATCTGCTCAAGAATAGTATCATTTTCATTAATATCCCTCTGCTGCAAGATGAAAATCTCTTTAAACTTATTCTATGATTTTTTATTCATAGCATTTTGTTCTCTGTATCTCCCCTCCAGAAAATATTTCAGATTTAGGCTGCTATTTAACAATCAACTTGTATGCTTACTAATTTGCATGTAAAATGCTACTTCTGATATCCAATGCTATAATAGTTGTATGATTCAAAAATATAAGAAGACAAAGCAGATTATTAAAAGTTGCAAATATAATATGAATCTCATTTTTTCTGTTATTTTTAAAATTAAAAAAAAAAACTTCTATTAAAAGAAATGCATAATTTATTACAAAATGTTTAATGCTGATTCTTTTTTATATCTTCCAAATTTGTTATAATACCATATTTATATTTTAAAAAATATATTTATTGACATAATAAAATTGTGCAGATGAATAATAAATGCACTTTGTTAATGTTGGCTCATCCATTGCTGACATTGGTCTGGTAGATGTATGCCAGAGCCATTCTCTGCACTAGCAGGTTGATAAATGATTACATACATTCCATTTTGTTGGTATAGACCACCCCTTTTAAGGATGGCCCAATAATGCTAACTTATCAGCTGGGATACATGTAGTGTGAAATCAATGCCTCTCTAGTAGAATCCAGCATGTTGCATCATAGACTACTTCATTTACGATACACTACAATGTGGATATATCAGGTCCAATATTCATGTAGAATCTGTGGGCCATACTAGTAGGCTCCATGTATTAATAAATAATACCATATAATACCATATTTAATGAGGTATTTCAATGTAAAAAATAATAATTTTTTATGCATCATTTTTTTTATCCATGCATATCCAACTCATTAACATGGTAGGTCAAGTAGTGGAAGGCAAATAATTTCAGGTACATCATTATATTTGAATATTTTTAACAGCTTTATCTTCACACATTTATTTTTTAGCAAATATTCAAACTACATTCAGTATGGGCTTTAAAAAATGTGCCAATTTCTGAATCTTAATACAGATGTAGAGAAGGTATTGCAAAATGGATACTTTTGTGATAACAAAATAGATGGGGGGGGGAGAGAAATTAATAACTGAAGGATAAAAATAAATGTATGGCAAAGAATAATGTAATTGGTTGAAAAAAAATCATGAAAGATATAAAAGTGTAATTCTATAGACCAATAAATTTGGAGAATAAAATACATTACAGTGCTTAAGCAGTTTTTAATCTCCCCTCTAAGCATTTTATAAAATAATATATTATTAAAAGCATGTATTTTAGTCATTGTATTTTTTAATCCTGTTTTGTTAAGCTATTTACTTAGTAATTAAAAATGTTTAGGAGTAATAAAATATTGGTACAAGGCATCAAGTAGACCAATGCTTCAATCTTATTAAAACTCTTCTCCTTCAATATCTGGGAGTTTTAAAATTTTAATTGACAAGTGAATATACAGAGAGTAGTAGTAGAGAAAGTGAAAAGAAACCATTTTTATAATATCATAAATAAAGAAAATAATTTAATAGATTAAGAAGACAAAATGTTAGAAAATCCAAAAAAGTGTTGTAAGGAATAAAAAATTGTAACAATGAAATGTATGGGTCAGAATTCATAGTCATTTTATCTTATTAATTTGAGATTTCTTATCCAAATTTCTCCAACTAATTTCTAACATGTCTTTAATCCTTGAGGAGATTTTTTTATTTTTTTAAAACAGTGCACTTAAATCTTTTGAGTCTAATGCATCTTTCCTCTAGCAGCCATATTCTCAAACTACTAGCCTGCATTGGAAAATGTATTTTTATCAGTTCAAGCTTATTTTCTTGTAACCAGTTTAGTTTATGTATATTGTGAAAATCTTAGTTTTTTTATAATCTTAAGTATTTTTATTTTTTGGTTAGAATTGGTACAAAACCAATAATACATTATATGACCTTAGTTTACACATTGCTATTCATTACCATATTCTTTTTTTTTTCAGACACTTATCTAGTTTAAACCATCTAGAATCTATTGATTACTAAAGCTTTTACTAGATGAAATAAAAATGAGAAAAGAAAAAGTATGCTAATTAATAGCAATCTGTAAGATAAGGTCATGTGATGTCTTGTTGGTCATGTGATATTTTATTGTTTAGGGTCAGTTTTCCAAATTCATATAATGTTAATCTTTCTTCTGCAGATAGACATTTCATTGTAACTTTGATGGTCAACTATTGGCTTATTGCTTGGTTAGAATGCTCATTGATCATTGGTTGTTCAAAAAAAGTTTACATGCATTGCAAATTAAAATGAAGTAAATAATCAAAAATGTATACAGAGAAAGAATCATTAGCTGAATAGTATTTTATAAGTACTCTTTAAAAAAAGAGAGAAGCTGCTGATTTCACAATGCAGCAATGTAGAAAAAATTATTTGTAAAACTTTTTTAAAGCTTATAATAATAAATAGGATAAACAAAAACATATGTAGTCATGATCTAATATGTATCACATGCTGTGGGTCAGTGATAAAGTGTCAAACTCTGAAACTCAAGGTTCATTGATCATGGCTTCAGTTTTGACATTTCCAGTGTTCAACCTTTTTATAAATACCTAAGCAATAAATCACTTTATTTTAATATCTAATAAAAACTATATTTCCATGTTTTCTCAGTTCTTTTTTATATAAATATTGTGTTAGTTTTACTATCTAATGTAAATTAATGTAGTCATGAAACCATTTTTTCTCTAGTAAACAAACTTTAAAATTTAGAAGGATTTTAAAATAGCAGATAAATTAAGGGAAATCTGCAATCAGTATAACATCAGAACAGCTTTCCAGAGCCAAACCACCCTATGAGGAATTTTAACATCTACAAAACTTAAACTTGAAATGCTGAAAAGAAAAAACTGCATCTATGAAATACCATGTGAATGTGGAAGAACTTACATTGGGTGAGTGAGACCAGTCATCCTATTGAAAAGTTCTTGCAAGAACACAAACCGATGATTAGAAGAGAGAAAGCAAGTGTGTCTAAGGTAGCAGAACATGTACTAATGAACATATAGAGAAGGGAAAATGCAAAAAAAAAATGTAAAGAAGCTACTCATATGATAATGGTAAACAATCCCATAAGTCAGTCTAGTATGTCTATAATAATGTATGAAAATCATTAATCAACTTTGCTCATTGAAAAAATGGAGAAATCTGGAGGAAGATAAAAATGTGAAATTTCTATTGACTGTTGCCTTTGGCAGGATGGTTCTTGGTTAGAGCATTACCTTAAAATTCAGTACTTCAGAATCTAAAGATCCAGGTTTGATTCCTATGTTAGTACTGTCACTGGTCAGACTAGCAATGCATGAAGAAGAGGGGAGAATAATATCTCTCAAAATGTTGTGTGTAAACTAACCTGTGTGCTATTACTAACAGTTGAATGCATTTGGAATATTTAAATAAAGTTAAATTTTTCTAATGACATTCAATATTCATATTATATAATGGAAATAGTCCAACACATAAATACAACTAAAACACCATCATCACAAATCTTCAAGAAAATACAAAATTCTAAAAGAGATTGCTAATAATTAAATTCATAATCAAGGAGTTAAGTATTTGGTGTTACTATCTTTCATATATTTTTCTTGCCCTTTCGTACAACATAATAATGTCCTTTTTATAAAAGATGTATATTATTTAAGAGACCTGTGGTATAATTATAGAACATTTGTCAGATATTATGATCTGCATTTGTGTATTTGAAAACCTGCTATATATATTTTTTGTCTTTTTTGCATAGTATGTACTTTTACACAAGATACACTATATATATATATATATATATATATATATATGTATATATATATATATATATATATTAGCTAAGGCTTCATGTATCTGTATTCGATTTCCTATGATCTGAATTTGATTACAGATCAGGGTAAAAATAAATATTATTTCAGGTTTCAATAAGGTTGAGAACTTTTTTTTTTTTTAGAAAAATAACCAACTTTGTCATTTTTGGTTGATAAATAAGGGTCTAGGTATTTTGGCTAAAGACTTAAATATAAATAAAAATCCAATCAAACCCCCAATACTTTGCAATTAGCAAGCCTATTAAGTAATGCCTTCTTCTTTATTATTTCTTTATGAGATGAAAAAAGATAAGTGAGTTTTTGACTGATGTGGGATAAAGACTGTTTTATTTTGGATATTTATTATATTATTAATAATTTATTGTCAATTTGATTTTTAATAATAAAAAAAATGTATGCATTCTTGTGCATCTTTGAAAGTAGTATAATGAGGTCAGCGACAGCTGCTTTACAAGCAGTTGTCCCGGATTAGCGGGTTCGCTTCCCGGCTGATGCTATGACACATGAGAAAAAAAAAGTAGTATAATGCAATTAAATTTTATAGTTATGGTGCTGCGAAATATCTGCTCATAATTTAGCATTTAAAAATATCAATAAAATATAAGAATTAAATAAATTATCATTAAAAATAATTTTAATAGCAATAATAGAAGAAAAATATTTTTATGCTATATCTCTTAATAAAATCCATTTTATTTTGCTTTGAGAAATAATAGACTTAATACGTTTAATTATAAAATTGAGTATTATTATAAAATTTCTAATTAAGTGATTTACTTCAGAAAATGATTATTGATTTTTTTAATAATAATTTTATATTTTAATAATGAAAAAATTAAGTAGAAAAAGGCTGAATTTTTAACTTTCCTATAACCTCAGCATTATGAACTCAACTGCTGATGTAATTTTATCAAATAATCTAATTAATTCTTGAAATATTTTTTTAATATAATTTTATCTGAAATTTATATATTTTTTCCACAGTCAATTATGTATATATTACTGTATGAAAATGTTAAATTTGGAATACCTATATGAATATCACTCTTGTAGGATTATGGAACATTTCTATCTACTACTTTTTATTAGATTCTATCATTGATGTGTTGACTAATTTAAAGTTTTCTATGACAGGGTCAATGTTATAAAAATATGCTGGTGGTCACTTATGTTTTTATAAGTAATTTGTTTAATACAATTTATGCTTTTTTTATTTTCCTCTATTATCTCCATTCTTTAGCATGCAAGATATGCATACAACTCAATGCACAATCACTCATATCCTGGCACTTCTATTCATAATAAAGCAAATGTATTACTTAACATCAATATTCTAGCTGAAGTATTCCTTATTCTAATATAATACAAAAAAGAACCAACTTCTCTTATTTCTTTTTGATCTTATGACATCTTGCTTAATTGTTAACATTGACATTAATAATATCAGTCTATTTGTATATTTGTTTGTTATTAATATATGGCAATTCCAACTCTCAAATGCATATATATTTGACATTTACAAACATGTTTTTTCTTTAATAAACTATCACATGAACAATCATATGATTTTGCTTACATATTGTTGTCATAGCAGAATACTTTTTTTTGCTTTTTCTATGCCACTTGCTGTAAGGTCTAGATGTATTGTTATAAAGTCCAAAGCTCCTTATTGATGAAAGCCGTAAGCTTAAAGCTTGTCTGGGGATTTTAAACAGTACATTACTGGGTAGGGAATTTATTAAGACTTGTCATCTGGCATCTATCATTACTTACTAAGACTTACAGTAAGCAGCATAGAAAAGATGAAAATGTATGTATTCCTATAAATTTCATTACAAATTTTTCATCAGTAAAGGAGATATGTGATATTTAGTTTGGGTGAAATTGATAATATTTCTATCATTCTTAATCTTTTATTATGTTTTTTGCATAATGTTAAGAAGTTTATGCAAAACATTTACTTTTTATCTGTAATTATTTTTAAACCTGTTTTTGTTGAAAGAAAAAGTTGCTTTTAGTAATTTCAAATAATATTTACATTATTCATCATAGGTATTAAAATAATTTATTGATAAATTATTCACATTTCTTATTTATGGAATTCTACATCCAATAATCTATTTTGTTTCTTTTTTAATATTTAATACTTAACATATACAGTTGTGAAACAAGGCAAAACTCTCTCCATACAGTTGTGGGCGAATCAATCTAAGTACTGTATTTTAGGTTAATTATCTTCATTATTATTTTTACTTATTATTATTTTTTTATTAATAATTATGAAGTTAATTATTAGATTAATTAGTTTCAGTAATTATCAGACATATAGAGATTCAATAATTAAATCATGAGTATATTAAATAATGATCTCATGACATTGTGGTTAGTATATCTTTCCATCATATCCATGGACCAGGTTTGAATTCAGGTTGGTAAATGTTGGATATTTTTTTAGTTTCGAAGCAAGCTTACTTTTCTTTTTCAGATAGTTAACCTAGAACTGATCAGTTATTTTTTAATTAGAGAGTGACATAAAATAAACAACTCCTAAAATCTTGATCTTACTAACAATCATGTTTTCTTTCTTTATTTTATTAACAATATTAAATAATTGTTTCTGATTTAATTGTGAACATATTCATTCATTTTGAGTAACTGAATATATATACAATATATATTTATACAACATAATTAGCTTAATTATTTCTGACTACTCGCTGAATATATTCTTTCAATTTTGGAAGTATATGCACTTTATTATAATATTTATTTTTAAATTTACCAAAATAAACTTATAACTTGTTTACACAATCAAATTATTAAATTAATTGAATTTATATTCAATAATAGTTAACGTGTTTTAAAACAAACTATATTTGTAAATTTGCAAATAATAATAATGTAACTACAATATCATTTGTGTGTGTAATAATTAGCATTATTATTTCACAACTATCTTCTATTATCATAATTCCACTTTTACACAAGATGAGAACAATTTCTATTTACATTATGGCAACTTATGGAACAATAAATTGACATATTAGTAAGATTAATACATTATGTATGTTTGATTGCAAATAAATTTAAAGTTTATAATCTAACAAGTCATTTTTGTGTCGTATATATACATCCATAAGCATAACGCTATCTGACGTAATTATACAAAAAATTGCTTCGCTTACATATCGCTAAAGCAAACCATTATATTTCTGTATATGTTGAATTATTAATCTAGATATGTATTTCATAGATATTAAAAAGAATAATTGTTAATTCTGTTTTTATAATTTTAATTTAAACCATTTAATTTGGACTTTTAATTATATCTCAGTTAATCAAATTTCCTTCTTATTTTTGATTGCTTAAATATACCTTGTTTTTATATAATTCTGACAAGAACGACTATAAAATGGCGTTATTTTTATGCTATGCGTTGCTAAGCAATTACAAATAACTGTTATAATTGTAATGGATTGTTTTATTGATATGTGGATTGAATAGTTGCATATATATTAGACTATCTGCTGATGTGGATATTCAGATAGTATAAAGCTGTAGCTCACCTGACAAATGAAGTAAGATAGCATATGAAAATACATATATAGTGTATGTGAGAGAGAATAGTTTGTGATTTTTTACACTATGATTGTTGTGCTATGTAGAATTCAAAAGATGAGTAAATATAAAAATTTGATCAATATTGATTGCATATATTTCTACTGTATAACCATTATATTTACTACCCTCAATAGTTATTTGATGGGTTAATAATCACTAATGTTTATTCTATTAATAATATGATATGGATTATTCTTCACTGTTAAATTAAGGAATAATATCTTCATCATAATTAGTTGCAATTCATAAATGAGTGTGACCATTCTAATTCCAAAAAAAAAAAAAAGAAGAAGAAAAAAGAGTGTTAAAAAGTACAAAGATGAAAATAAGTTATACAAGAATTACACAAAGCAATCTTTGAAGCACAAATACATTTTCTTATATAACATGCTTTTTCATTAGTCAGTTTATTTAATATTTTGCCAAGCTTTTTTTAACAACTTCTGCAGCAAACTTTAATTTTTGAAAAAACTTCAATATTTTTCTTAATTGTAGATATCAGTTGTATTTTATTCTAAATCATATTCTCCCAGTGAAAGCAATCAATATTGTATTTCTATAAACTGTCTTTGATATAATCTTTACAATGTAAATGAGATCTGTCTTTTTTATAAACATATTTCAAGTTCACCATGAAATACTTTCCTAGGAACTGTTACTAATCACTTGTTTTGTGTGCCCAATTTTAATTAGGCATCATTAGGACTCTTAAGTATCCCATCCAGCAAGCTTTAGAATGTATCTGCTTTGCTTTCAGCAGACAATTAGTTGCCATTTCCCATGTCAAATTCTTGATTAACCACTTCAGACTTTAGCTTTCCAGTCAATACAAAAATATTTTACATTTTTTTCTGCCACTAAATCAATAACTTTTATTTATTTAATTAGTTCATGTATTTTCTTAAATTTCATAAACTTTTAGCTTTATGTTTAGAAAATATTTTGCCACATGAAATACTGTGCCACATCAAAATTCAGAAAAAAAGAGAAGAAAAAGTGTTTGTTCTTTAAGCATAACCCAAATAAATCTTATTAATAAATAAGACCATCTATGGTGTTCCAAAACAAAAAAGACTGCTGTTCCTTTAAAAGATGCATCAAATTTACAAATTTTAATGTTTTTATTTTTTATTTATTTATTTATTTTTAGATAGCATACAATCGAGTAGTGTATACTGACTGATAGGGCACAGATCACAATTTTATTCTATATTATTTCTAATAACCACTAATTACTTAAGAGCAATTTCTGAATTTGTTTACCTATTTTATTTGTTTTTATTTAAGTGATAGGCACATGAGCTTAAAGGGTCCTGGGCTAAAGCTCAACTTGTCATTTTTAATCTCAGATGTCACAAACTTGTCATTTTTAATCTCAGATGTCACATGATTTCCATCAACTATTTCTGTCAAAGGCTAGTTTCATTTTTCTCAAGTATCTTTTTGTTATACTCAGTATTCATTTTTATTTCTATTTTATTATTTTTTAATTTTAATCTATTTGATCCTGAATTTGAAAGATTAATTCACTTTATAACTAATTGCTACCAAATCTTTGTTATGAAAGTCTCTGGCATAATAATATTATTATACCTTTTAGATCTTGTAAAAGTGGAAATTGACCTCATAATAGTTAACAAACCATTATGAAACCTATTAGTCTCTGCATAAATAAGACATAAATAAATGGCTTTAATGAGTTTACTTCATAAGACTTCATAATGAAATAGTGAAGAAAAAATAATTACTCATAATGAGAACTTGAATAATTTGCTCTCTCTTATCTATTTTCTAGCTAAGAAGTTACCCTTAGGTGGACAACATTATGATATTAATTGGTTTGTCTATGGGACAGATATCTAAAAAATCATAATTATAGTTAAAATCTGATAAAAGTTTTATATTTTACTTGGTCAGGATTGAAAGCCAGATGATGAGTATGATAGGCAAGTAGACTACCACTTCATTACAAGACCATCTCTCTGCAGACTAAATAATGAAAAAGAAAACTTGCATATAAAGTTCACTAAGTTAAATAGTCTCACAGATAAATACTATGGTTAAAAACTATGTAGTATCATCTAAATTAAAAATTATTAGCAGATATATTAATAAATTACTCTTTTATATACTCCTGCAGCACTTAACAAAATCCATATATATATATATGCATGATTATTTATATCTCCATAAACAATATTCAAATTATGATTGCTAATCATTTACTGATCTATCTATTTTTGAAGTGTATAACACTTAATGAATGACTGATAAGACTTGCTTCTTACCGATGTAAGATCTGATGGATTTAGATTCTTTGATTTTTTTAGCATTTATGAATAATATTAATCATTGCCAGAAATTTATGTAATATTTTATATTTGAAAATTTAATTTTTTCTGGGTATTCTTTTCATATTCTTAAACATCCTTTCTGATTGATTATAATTTTTTTCTAGGGTGGATTGTATCAATTGCCAATCATGCCAAATATTACTCTGATGTTTCATTACATAAAAGATAAATCAATTTCACACATTTTTTTTTAATCTTGTTTTATTTTTTATAAACTTTTTTATTTTTAATATATTCATTTATTTTTTCTTCCTAAATTTCGACCATATTGCATGGTTATTTTCAAGGATTTATTTATAATTACATAGAATGAAATTAACCTTCAAACTTGCACTGTTCATTTTAGTGTATAAAACTAAATGCATTCACCCATCAGTAAAAAAAAAATGAACAACACATGGAAGGTTAATTCCTTCTAGATAGATAGATAGATAGATAGATAGATAGATAGATAGATAGATAGATAGATAGATAGATAGATAGATAGATAGATAGATAGATAGATAGATAGATAGATAGATAGATAGATAGATAGATAGATAGATAGATAGATAGATAGATAGATAGATAGATAGATAGATAGATAGATGGATGGATGGATGGATGGATGGATGTATGTATGGATGGATGGATGGATGGATGGATGGATGGATGGATGGATGGATAGATGGATGGATGGATGGATGGACGGATGGACAGACGGACGGATGGACGGACGGACGGACGGACGGACGGATGGACAAACGGACGGACAGACAGACAGACAGACAGACAGACAGATAGATAGATAGATAGATATAGATAGATAGATAGATATACAGCACTAAACTATTAATTAACTTATTTATAGTATATAAATATATCTTTATAAATAATCTACAATAACAACATAATATTTTCATATGAATCACAATTTTATCTATTCTCTTATTTACTTCTATATTTATTTTCAATTTTTACATTTCTAAATTTATTTTTAAAAAAATTTTTTTTAATTATGTATAAACTTTCTTTCATTAACCTTTCTTTATAAAATCTAATATTTTTCAGTATTTTTATTTTATAATTTAAATGATTATATTCTTTTATATAGATATACATTAGAATTTTTGTTTCTTAAATGTTGTTTTAACCTGGTTTTTAATTTATTTTTGTTGTTTTTACATATGAAACATTTTTATTATCTTTCTTAAAATCTAAGCAATTTACAGTATAAATGCTCTTAAACCAGATTCTTTTTATAGATTGGCTTAATTGCAAATTTATTATACTTCTTGGTTAGTTTCTTTATTATTTTATTTATCTTGTGAAATATATTTTTTGACAGATTAAACTACTATAAATTTTTGTTTTATACATATTCTTTTTATTTTTTTTAATATTTTTTCTTCCATATAATTTATTATTTAATTTAATATGATAATCATTTATCCTTGTCTCATTTTTTATTATATCAATTTTCTCTTTTAATAATTTATTACTAAAACATAATGTCGTTGCTCTATATCTTCTATTATTAATAATATTTTTTTTGTGTACAATTTATATCTAAATGCCAATTACTTAATAAACTATAAAAAATATTTTAAAAAAAAAAAAAAATACTTGTTTAACATTTATTAATTGATTTTTTAAAATTCTAACATCCAGATAATCACTTGTACTACTTATTTTATTTTCTATAATAAATTAAATTCTATTTATTATATCATTTATATATTTTATAAAATAATCAGATATTCTTTTATTACTAATAAATATTTTTAAAAATAATCAACATAGATAAAATAATGAATTATACCTTTTAGAATAAAAATATTTGTTTTCAAAATTATTCATATATAAAGATGTTAAAAACTCACTTAGATTATTTCCCATGTAATTTTTTTATTATTAACCAATGCTCAAACAATCATTTCTTGACCTTTTTATAGTTTCGATTGCCCCTGCAATCTTCCTCAGAACTTAAAAACTTCTTTAATGCTCTCTCTCCACTGTCTTTCCTGTAACAATTTTTTAATATTTCTTAGGTTCTCCATGTATTCAGTCCCCTTCACAATATATATTGAAGCAGTCGGATCTGAGTTCGATCCTAGCTTCATGACATCTAGCCATAAGCCCACTTCAAACCCTAGTACTAACCTTAAATTTCCGATGCAATGGGGCTTTATACGTTCAATCCAAGCTAATTTCCATAAAGAATAACTTATTTCATAAATGCATATTAAAATTAATTAGTTTCAGTTTTAAATTGATCAATTCTATTAAAATTCATGATAGAATTATTCATGAATTTATATATTATAACTGCGTGGATTGTGCATATATATTTTTAAATTTTAAATATATATAATTGTTCGAAAGTTTCATTGCGTCGGGAATGTTTGATTTTATTTTTAAATAATTTGCTAAAGTTTTATTGATTAAAAGCTACATTCTTTCGATAAGCTTTCAGATTTTCCCTTTCCAAAAACAACAGTTAAAGTTTTATTAATTAGAAAAAAAGATAAGGATTTCCTAATTAAAATCATTTTCTGATTTTAAGAATTAATTTTCTAATTAGAAAATGAATTCAAGTTAATGAGTTTGAAAGCCTTATTGAAGGAATGTATCTAAAAACAACCAGTAAATCTAAAAACATTGATAATGAAAGAAGCACTAGCCTGAAGGCATCAGAGGACAGGATATATAGCTCTGAAAAGTTTGGAGAGAAAAAGCCATCTTTGTTGTAGAGAAGTGCAGTACACTCTGTGCGTTTTAAATAGTGTCTCGATCATGGTAAGGGGCTAAATGTCAGGAATCTGGCTACTGGTTCCTGAATTCCCCTGAAAATCTTCAATGGAGCTGCTGAATCTTTTCCGGACCAATCCTGCTGCTAAAATTATGAAAAGCCACTAAAATGCTGTTCAAGTAATCGACTAAATGCATGCCTACATTTTTACCAACCTGGACGTGTAAACTAAGAACCAGCCCCAGAAGAAATGGGTAATATGTTTCCAAATGAACCTTAAACTTTCTGGCCAGTTTTGAACTTTACTTTACACTCCCTTTTAGAGATCTTTTATTCTTTAATGTAACAATCTTTATAAAACCTTTTATTCATGCTACTGTAAATTTATATCATAGTTCTCTCAACCTCTAATTCTTAAACTTTCTCTTTTCTTACTTAGCGGTTCATTTATTATATTATATATATATTTGTGTAATTTATTAATGTTGTTATTTTAATTATATGCCAATAATCTTTCGACTCGATAAACTCCTTTGTTCTATTTGCCTTACGTAGAAAATATAATATTGACTCTGATAATAGTTCTTGCCCATTAGAACTAGATTTATACAGTTCTATCAATCATCGAGATGAAAGAAATTATTAAATGTGTGTTTTTTTTTAATTGGCTAATAATAAATTATTAGCTCCATTTCTAATCTATGCCACCGCTATTTTCTCGTTTCACTAATATTTATTTATTATTCAAATATAATCTTAAAATGTTTTTTTTTTTTGCAAAGGGCCAATAAAGGAATCAAATAAATATATTCTAATTCAACTGTGTTATTTTCTATTAAGATTCAGGAAGGGCACAATGATTGGGGCATAATTAATATGATTTACAAATACTTTAAAATAATTTTACTTAAAAGCTCATTTGACTTTAATTCATTTGATCAAGTCATCATGTAGAGCATTCTATAATTGGGTTTTAGTTCTCAAACAGTGACTAGTAAGTCATCATCTTCAATGTTGCTGATGTAGGGCAATCTTCCGCTCCGTTAGGCTGGTCGGTGATAATATTTCTGTTATTTTAAATTATCAAGGAAGAAAGAACTTCCTCTCCTGTTCATATTAGTCAAAGGGCATATAAGACTTGTCAGATGCAAGATGCCATAGGACTTCGATTATCGACTAGCTATCGTCTTTCAATTTCACTTTATAGCTCATAATTCGTCAGCACCGTTGCCTCTCTGTTCCAGTAAAGCCCGCTCTAATGCTCGTAATTCGTGATGAAGTGATTTAAATTAAAGTCCAACAAATTCTCAGTAAATAAGTTTTCCAATAAAAATAAAAGTTATGCCCTAAAATACGTATCTTGCTCTTCATGAATGAATTTGCGAATGTGAGAATAAATCTCACATTCTTTCATATAAAATCAGAGTAATAATTTCTTTTACAACTAAACACCTTTATCTGTCTTTATTTTCTTGTTGGGGCATAGACATAGAATTCCAAAATATTGCGTAATACTCATTGGCATATAATAAGGACCGTCACTCTGATTATAATTATAAACTTTGTTTAAGGACTAGAATTAATTAATATAATCATTATTAAAATTCAAACAACAACTATTATTATTAAATATTTTGTAAACACACTTGGTTTTTTAGTTTCTTAATTATCTTATTCAATAATTATTTTAATGTTAATGCTCACTGTCTGTGTTGGCAACCCAAACATATACATATGATTCGATTTAAAAAAGTATCTTAAGTTAATTAATTATCCGATATTAGTGTCAGTCCAGGGGTCTCTAATCCTCACCAACCATTGAGCTAGTTTCTTGGTGAATAGCACTGTGCCGTCGATTTAGATTTCTACTAATCTGAGCTGGTGAGTTTGGTTTGAATTCAGTTTTGGTTCAGCTGAGTTTGGATCCGACTTGCAGTTGTGGTGGTGGGTTTTTCGACTGGTACAATATCCATATCTATCTTCCTTCTTCTATCTCCAAAAACTGATATTTTCTTATCTTCTTTAACGAATTATTTAATTCCAATTTTTTTTTTTGCATTGTCTTATTAATCAATCCACTTTTAACATATTTAATTTCTTTATTATTAACCAATGCTCAGACAATCATTTCTTGACCTTTTATGGTTTTTGGAGATAGAAGAAGAAAGATATATATATATATATTGTGTGTGGGACTGAATACATGGAGAACATAAGAAGTATTAAAGATTTGTTTAAGTTCTGATGAAGATTGCAGGGGCAATCGAAACTGTAAAAATGTCAAGCAATGATTGTCTGAGCATTGGTTAATAATAAAGAAATTAAATGTGTTAAAAGTGGATTGATTAATAAGACAATGCAAAAAAAGAGAAATTGGAATTATTTCCCATGCTAAGAAAGATCTTAGCTTATAAAAAAAAATTCATATTCAAATACTACATGTTTACAACATATATTTAGTAACTCATACAATTGTTTACATGTCATTATTATCTGTTTTTCTTTATCTTAAACATGTACTTCCATAATCATTTCAATTGTTTTGTCTGGATTAATATTTATATGCATATTTTTAATATCAAACTTTACAATATATATATATTTCATAATTATAAATTTATTTAGCTTCTCAACAAATTTGTCTGAATTATTCACTAATCATTTAATTTTTTTTCCCCCAAAATTTGTATTGCTCTAGATGAAATATTTATTTTATATGTCTCAGATTGATCATATATTTTTGCATTATTAATATCCATTTTTTCATTTTAATCATCTCATATTTTTTGATATTGTCTTTTAGATACATTTTTGTTATTATCTTATTAATTTCCCCCTTTCCCCCTATATATATATATATATTTTAATTTGTATATAAATATTTAAATACATATTATCTTATTAATTTCCCCCTTTCCCCCTATATATATATATATATTTTAATTTGTATTTAAACAATTCTTTTTTAACAAAATTTTCATTTTTTCATTATATTCTCTCATAATTAATATTATCTTACCTAATATTTTATCACATTTTAAAAATTTATTTTTAATATTATTTACAATATTCCCTTCTTTATTATTATTATTTTCCTTATTATTATTATTACATTCTATATCATATTTTAATTTATCCATTTTATATTTTAACTTTTTTAACATCATACCATACTTAAATTCTGCTTTCTTATTATTTTCTTTATTATTTTTTTATACTTCCATATTTATCAATTATTAACTCTATTTTTGCTTCATTTTTTAAATTTTCTTTTTCAACATTAATATTTTTTACTGGTACATATTCTAAATCTTTCTATATTCTTTTTTTTTTTTTTGTCATTAAACTCTTTATCTTTTAAATTAATAATAAACTTATCTTTATCATTTGTCATTCCAATTCATATTTTATATCATTATATTTATTTTTAATTTTCCTTCTACTTTTATTTTTGTCTATTAATATATTAAATTTTTTATGTTTAAATATCATTTTTATTAAATTTTATTTTGAACATAAAAATATTTCTTAAAATATTTTTTTCATTTAATATAAATTTTTTTTATTATTTATATATACCCTTCATTTTCTTTTACCATATTATTTTTTCTTTATATAATACATCAATATATATATATTATTAATTTATTTTTCAACTTTAAAATATGTTCTTTATTAACATTTTTTAAAAAGATTTTTCATCTTAAAAATAATAGCACCACTTTATGTTTTAAACATTCTTTTTTTTTTCATGTGTCAAAGCATCGGTTGGAAAGCGAACCCGGGACAACTGTTTGTAAGGCAGCTGTGTCAACCATTCGGCCACCAACGCTTGACTAAACATTCTTTTGTAAATACAATATCCAATGATTTTTTAATTACTTTCAAGTTTAACTTCATCCAAATATTTAATATTTTAATCCATTCGAAATTCTCATAACTATCATTTATATTCTTTTTTAAAAATATATAACTTTTCATATTTTTATCTACATTTTATGTTTATTATTCAAGAATATGTATTTTATATTATTTTCATTACAAACTTTTCTGAAAATAATATTTTTATCGTATTTTTTAATATTCTTTTTAAATCCATATAAATATGTTTTATGTTTCTTCAATCAATCCATAATCTTTATATTACTATTATTCATCCTTGTAAACCAAATCATCATTTTTGCATCAAGTAATAAATTAATTCTTCATTAATGATTCCATTATTAATAAATCTTCCACCATTTTTTTTAAATATGGTAAATTAATTTCAGTGTTTAATAATAAACCAATTTCATATTCTTGTTCTTTTAAAATATTTTATTTTTATGAAATATTTACTTATGAAGTCTGATTTTCTCATCAATATAAACAAAACAAAATGTTAGTAATTTATTATTATAGCTTCAAGATTGATAATTTTTGATTTATATTAATTTAAGTATATTAATCTATGGTGATTCTAAAGTTTGACCTCTACAATCTGCCTTCCTACCAATCTAGTAAACTCATGGCCAAATAAAAAGTTTAAGCATATTTTCTTTCTTCCTGCCAAAAATATTTTTTTAATTTCCAAGTATATTCATCATGGTCCAGATTATCATCTTTCACACACACATATAACCAGTGTTCAGTTTATATTAAGATAGCAAATCTTCATACTCTGACCCCTCAGGTCAGAGTGACTTAGCATCAGCATGGGATTTAGGCTTTCCATCATCAGATTTTCAATGGTATTGATGGCTGAAGAGTTGGAGGTCAGAGTAGATTGAAGCTTGTCCATTAAAGTGTGAAGATTTGCTATCTTAATATAAAGTGAGCACTGATTATATATGTGGAAAGTGATAATCTGGATCAACTGATGAGTACTGGTTCAGCACAAAATATGTATATTAGTGATTATTTATCTTTTCTACATGTGTGTTATCATGTGTATTAGTGGTATGAGATAATGTGGATAGTTGAAGGGTGCTTGAAAGTCTGTGTTTAAATCCCCTATATTTCATCTTGTAATTGTTTATATTCCAAATAAAAATTTAAAAGTAATTAAACAATTTTATTGCTCAGAAACTTATAAAAAATTTGAGTTGAAAGTGATGTAATAGAACTGTAATTTTGATCTTTAATCATTAGAATCTTCCACTCTATCAATGCAGCAAACTACACAAGGCTAAATAAAATATTTAAATATTGCAATACAAATTATTTATAAAACATTAATTATAAAGTAAAAAAATTATTAAAGTTTATAATTTTTTTCCTGTTATTTATTAAATAAAATTGATTTCATTTAATGCTTAAATTCTACAAATCTAATATCTTTCTTTCACAATCATTTTTAACTCATAATGGATAACTATTTTAATTTACCAAAACTTTTCGTAGTAATTTAACTGCTACTATCATAAAAAAGAAATATTCTTAGACCGTTTCAATTTTTAAATAATGAAATAATTATCTGTGTTCAAATATTACCTTGTTCAAATGAATTAGCCATGAAAATCAAACAATTTAAACTTCTTATTTTAAAAACAAACTCTTTGAATTCTAAGGTAATATGTAATATTTAGGTGCAGTGCTCTCAGATCCAAGGCTCCTTACTGACGAAGGCCACAAACGAGAAACTAATCTGGGAATATTGGATGAATAGGCACTAGATGGGGATTTTATGCACGAGCCTTCTGGTATCCATTGATTACTCTGGCTTGCACTGAGAAGCAATATGTATAGAGAGTTTTGCATGTTTTAATAACAGTTATGAGCAAGCATAAGAAATGATGATCATGTGATGTTTATTGGCTTAAAACCAATCTTGCCTAACAGGATAGTGGTGGCTATGGTTATTAAAGAACCAAAGACAGCAAAATGTATAGGTAGTGAAAGGAGTTCAGACCTATATGACTACATAAGTTAATGAGCTTGGATTGAAAATATTATAATGTTTTTAATTTAAGACTCATAGTTTTGTAGTTAAGTAGAGATAAAAGGTGGCTTCTGGAGGGTTGCATTAGATCCTAAGATTTAGGTGCAGTGCTCTCAGATCCAAGGCTCCTCACTGATGAACACAAGCCAGAAACTAGTCTAGAGCTGTTGGATGAGTAGGCACTAGATGGGGATTTTATGCACAAGCCTTTTGATCCATTGATTACTCTGGTTTGCACTGAGTGGCAATATGTATAGAGAGTTTTACCTGTTTTAATTTGCTTATACTAAATGTTTCTTGTATATGTAATTAGAGAGATTTCAGCTCATGATTTTTCAGTGTATTTATCCTCCACACCATCTCAAGCAACCAATACACATGACCACAGACATGTGGAAAAGATCAAATGTGCGCAGCCATGTGTATCGGTTGCTTGAGATGGAGTGGAGGATGAATACACTGAAAAATCCTGAATTCAAATCCTTCTAATTAAGCTCTTTGAATGTTTATTCAAATAAAGTTTTATATTGTGTGAGACATTATTTCCAGTTAGTAATTATAATTAAATCTATTTACGATTGTTATAAATATATCATAACTTTATATATTAAACAAGGCAACACATTCCATACAGTAGATCTAGGTATAGTGCTCTCAGATCCAAGGCTCCTCACTGATAAATGCCACAAGCCTGAAACTAGTCTAGGGATATTGGATGTGTAGGCACTAGATAGGGATTTTATGCACAAGCCTTCTGGCATTTATTGATTACCCTGGTTGGCACAGGATGGCACTACTGTATGGAGAATTTTGCCTTGTTTAATAACAATTATGTGCTAGTATGAGATAGTGATCGTGGGATGTTTAGTGGTTTAACTTTATATATATCATATCTCCACAATTATGAATTGATGAGTGGAGTATAACTTTAAAAACTCTATATTTCTACACTCCTCTAAAATATATGAATAAATACATTGGTCCTTCATGGTTTAGTGCAGTGGTAAAGTGTCAGATTCTGGAATGAAAGGTCCTTGAAGCTATTCCAGTAATGGAACTTCCAGCTTTCAAACTTTTTATGAAATATGTAATAAAGCCATTCAACTATTTTTTTAAAATATTTTAAAAAAATCAAATGATCTTCCCACACATATTTCAATATTCATTTATCTAAAGATATTGTGAAATGGCTTAATGCAAACATTTTGGAAATTGTATATTAAATTGTAGAAATTTAGTAATAATAAATACTGAATAAAGATAATGAAATCTTGTAAGAGGTTGTGATTTTGGACCAAACTGAAGATTGCTAGTTTATCCAGAAATGTGTTTTAGGGAGCATTTTGATTTTTTCAAATATCTTTATTTCTATATTTGAAGTGCATGCAGAAAGAATAATGTTTTAAAGTTTGTTAACTATATTACATATGTGGAGGGGGAAAGGGGGAGGGAGTTCAATTAATAATACCATCTGGTTGTATTTAAAAGACTAGATATTTGGGCTTTAATTACATTTAAAGTTTATATCTGGATTAAAAATGATATAACAATTATCTCTAGTCTATATGATTTTCAAATGATTGGGTGCAAAAAGAGTTAGCAATTATTATAACTTGTTTTTATATATTGGATGAATTTTAACAGACACTAAATAATATAACATTCATTTATTTAAAAGTTTGTAATTGGAATTCCATATTTGCATCAGTTTAACTTCTTTATATAGATTTCTGAATAAATACAGCTTCAAGTAATATAATTAAGTAAAGTGGAATTAGTGATACTATGTTGAATTATCATAGAGTGTCTGAAAATTTCAATTTTTTGGCTTGAATAATGTGAGATAAATCAACAATGGTTGCTGCACATGTAAAATAGCAACACTTCTTGCCAAAAAAAATCAAATTAGCCACAAGATAGATATGAAAAAATGTATTTATTGCCTTGTAGTATCCATTCAAGTAAAAAAAAAATGCTTAATGAAAGTTATTATAAAGAGGAGAAAAAGATTGATGGTTTCTTTGTTGAATATATATATATATATATATTCATATTATAAAGTTGTTATATATATATATATATATATATATATATATATACTGATAACAACTTTATAATGCAGCAATAGAGTATCTGCATTCTATGCCTATAGCTTGGGTTTGAACCAAACTAAATAAAAATATTTTTTTTTTAATCTTGGGATTTTACTTTCAGGCATTAATCAATAAATAAAAAAAATTCAAACTCTTATCATTCGGCAATAGGCAAAACTAATAATTGTGGCTATCTCTAATATTTTTCTATAAAGATTGGAGAGGTATTTGCTCTGAAGTGGGTTATTTAAGTTTTACTTTTGTATTAATTAAAGATTTGAAATACCAGGCACTCTTATACCTGGAGCCCAATTGTAAATATAGGGGATTTGAACTCAGACTTTCAAGCCACTTCAACCATCCACACTATCTCATACTACTGTTGCACATGACCACACACATGTACAAAAGATAAATAATCACCAATATAAGTATTTCATGCTGAACCAGTACTTAACAGTTGGTCCAGAGTATCATCGCCCATACATATATACAATCAGTGCTCAGCTTATATTAAGATAGCAAATCCTTATACTTCAATGGACAGGCTTCAATCTACTCCAACCTCCAACTCTTCAGCCATCCATTCCATTGAAAATCTGATGATAGAATTTCCAAATCCCATGCTGATGCCAATATTGTTATCATGCCCATGTTGACCTCAAGTCACTCTGACTCCTCATATATAGGATAGTATCCATTTAAATTCATAGAAGAGGGATGGGCAGAATGCAGGCTTAATATTGTAAGATTTGATATATCTGACACTGTTTTATGTATTTAAATAGAAATTGTCATATACATGAGGGGTCAGAGTGACTTGAGGTCAACATGGGCATGTTAACAATATTGGCATCAGTGTGGGATTTGGGAATTCTATCATCAGATTTTCAATGGTACAGATGGCTGAAGAGTTGGAGGTTGGAGTAAATTGAAGCCTGTCCATTGAAGTATAAGGATTTGCTATCTTAATATAAACTGAACACTGTTTGTATATATGTATGAGAGATGATAATCTGGACCAACTGATGAGTGCTGGTTCAGCACGAAATACATATATTGGTGATTATTTATCTTTTCTGCATGTGTGTGATCATGTGTATAGTGTGGATGGTTGAAGTGGCTTGAAAGTCTGAATTCAAATCCCCTATATTTTATATTAATTATATAATTGGAGAGAAAAACTTCTAACTTCTAAGTGTTGGACATATTAATGCAATACCATCCAGTATCAAACATGTCTATGTAATAAAAAATTTCATTTGATTTCAGAGATCTTAGGCAGTTATTCAATCCTGACAGGAATACAAGCAGGCATGAAATTAAATTTAGTGAAGATATCCACATAATTAAGCTATAATCTATTTACAAAGGTAGGGTTAATTGCTATCCATTTTAATAATCTGGTAAACATACAATAAACTTAAAACATGTATGATTAAATTAAATGGCAATAAAAATATATGTAAAATTAATCGAGATAAATTTTTATTCAATTTAATCTTACATGTTTTGTAATTTATTTAAGATTATTAAAATGAGTAGCAATTAACTCTGCCTTTATAAATTATATTACAGTCTAATTATGTGAAATTGTGTGCATATCTTCACCAACTGCTATCTGATTTAAACATCCATATAAAATATTGAAAAACAAATGGAAATAATTCATTTAATTCATTTTCTTTCATTACATTGGCAGCTTTGGTACTGAAGAATTAATGTGTCCACTGTTTAAAAGTTAAGAAATTATTTACTTATTATTAATGCTGTTTAACTTAATCTTATATATATATACGCACAACATTAATACACTTTGTTTAGTTAGTAATAGCTTTGAGATATCTTTAGATATTATATAATGGCGAATTTCTGACAAATAAATAATGAAACCTAGTCTTCTGCTGAAATTCTTTTTTTTAATATCATTTCTCACAATTCAAAATAGAGTTAAAAAGCTCAGAACGTAATATAAGCATTAACGTCTGCTTTATATAGTATACGGTAGTTAGAGTTATATGAGAAGTGGAAGTAATTATCCCTAATACTACGAAAATATATCCATATGTTTGCTTGTTCATAATAAGAGCTATATTTAATATATATATGCGCTGTCTTTTAAAGTAAGATAATATGGATCTATCTTACCTAAATAAAATTCTTCATGTTTGTGGATTTTTGAGAATATATTGATGAGCATATCAATTGAAGATATAGGACTTTTGAAAAGAAACTTAAGATTTTAGTAATGAGCCTTTTATGTTTCGCGGCTAATTTTTCTGGAATTGGTAATTAGATAACACTTAAAAGAATCGTAGTTTCTTTGCTTGCTAAAAAGAAAGCGCTCAATTGCTTCATGTGTTATATATCCATAAGTTTAATAGATAGATACTAAATAATTATAATTTGATTATAATTTTTATATATACATATTTTCTTTAAAACACAAAATATATTATTAAACAAAAAAAAAGCAAATTTTATTCAGTTATCTGTTAATCTACTGCTCAAATATTTAAAAATAGCATTGAAGTTTTCTTTAATTGTCAAAAATATACGTCAGCTATTTTTATAAAAACAAAAATGTACTTCTATGTTTTATAAAATAATTAAAGATAAGTTTGCATTTGTCTTTAAGTCTTTTTATAAGAGAATTGCCAAGAAATAATATTTAGATAACGTCGAAAATTCGAGTAGTGTTTCACAAGGAAAAAAAATTTTTTTAAATGTTTCTAAACCAAATATTTACTTTTACATTTAGATTAACTTTTAATTGTAGTTATATAAAAAAAAATTATCTCGCCAAACGTACACACATATACATGTATATTCATTCTTTGGCAGTTTTATTAAGCAGCATTAAAACAATCGAATGGTTTAGAGCTCGGGAGTTCGTAGTAAGATATTCGAGAATTTTAAGTGATGATCTGGAACCGCAATCATGGATCGTGACCTCCAGAGTCTGCCATTCAAAATACTTCATTAAATTATGCAAATCAGCAGCATTAAATATCATAAGGTCAATTGTTCAAAACTTTGTGACACTCAAGTATCAAATGGCAGAATGAGCAAAGCAGACCCCACTCTGTTTAATCTGAATTTTTTTAAAAGTTCAAAACCTTTAACTTAGATGTTGGTTCTCTACTTTTGTGTCAAGCAACACAAGATGTCAACAATCGCAAGGGCTATGGGGATGTCATCTAACATAGATTTGTAAAACTATTGTTAAATTTTCAAACATTTTGCAAGGTAGTGGCTATTAATTATGATTTTAACTAATAAAATTGTAATCTTGTAAATTAATGCAAATCCTTGGAAATGTTAAGTTGCAATCCCAATGCTTGAAATATTCACCACCCAGTTACAATAAGCATATCAGTCACCCTGAAGGTTATACATGTTGAAAACAACCTCTCATCAACTGACTAGGAATGCTATCAACATTGTACACAATAATTTAGATGTCACTGTCTATTTCAATACACTTGAGATCATTTCAGTCTGGTTGCCATTATTAGTGTAATGGCTGCTACATTTGCATGGACTGTTGTAGAACTCCAAAGAATCTGGCAAAGAGAGGATGCATTTTGAGATGTAGTGATTGGTCATTGATTTTTACGTATGATAATGCATATTTCATACACTATATTGGAATTTATATATTTTCTCATATATTTATATACAAAAAAGTACTGAATTATCTATTGCTCAGGAGTTCATAAGAAGTTCAAGCAGCAGAGGTCACAAATTGAACTATCAACTTTGATCTTCGCAGTCTGCCATTTTCCACTGACCAAACCATGCAAAGTAAATATTTACATAATTTCTAGATGCATTTGTCAATAAATCAAATCTTACAATTTAATAAATTATAATAAAATATTATTTTATCCATGTTGCAGTGACTATTGGTATTGATTATATTATTAAAAGACAATATTTTTAAAATATACTATAATATACTTGAATTCATAGTGGTCAATAACAATTAGACATTACACTTGTACAGCATATGGTGGTAGGCCTATATTTTTCTATATTCTCAATTCTAAAACTTTTGTATATTAGTATAATTTTTGGTTCTAATACATTGCCATTATTTTGTTTTGAAAACACGTCAAAGATGTAAATTTTTAAAATTCTATAAAAATAATTAGCAATATTAGATAATTATTTGTATAACTATGTAGGTGAACTGACTTGAATTCAAAACTTTAGAGTTTTTTTTTTTAATTTTTAAGATGTCAGCTACATGCAAAACTGTAGTTCCAGATTAAGACCTCAATGATGAAACCAACAGCTGAAAACTGATCTTCAGATTTGTAAATAATTATAATACTGTATAGTATCTATTGATTACATAAGCTTATAACAGATGGTTCTGTAGCATGGTAAATAATATTCCTATATAGTTCAGAATCTAAAAAAGTTTTCAAAATAAAGTGTAACAATAGATCATACATTTCAATTAATTTCCTGAAAAAACAGTACATTGGAATGCAATTTTATTTATGAAGAATATCATGTATAATGCATAGTACATTTTAGCAGATGTGTTCATAAAATGGGATTAAGTCTGCAGAGATAAAATAAGTTTTTCCATTTTCTTTTTCAAAAGCAGCTTTAAGATTTTTTTATTTTTTATAGTCAGCTTGTAGATAACACAGCAAGCCATCCATTATCGGTCAGTAAATAGATATCTAACCATTATTATTAAAAATTAATATGGGATAGTAAGATGACAGGCAATAAATACTATTGCAAAGACCAAACTAAGTTTTTAATTTGGTCAATATTCATTATTTATGTTTGCATGTGAAATACTCCTATGGATATTTTTCCATAGCCTACCTTTATTTAATTTTATCATTTTATAATCAATTATAATCATAGATTAGCGTAGGCTTTACTATAAAAAAAAATATTAATTTTGTTTTTAAAAAAAAAGCAAAATATTTATAGAAATTTTCACATCGCAATGAGAAGATGGCTAATCTCAATAAGGCCAAAGTATAGTAGAGACATTATAATCTAGATACAATTATATCAATGATTTTTACATAGAGAAAAGATCAAAAACATTAACCATAACTTAAATGCATTTTTGATGCAGATAATACTTTTCAAAGGCAAACCTTATAGTATTTTATTTGAACATAACGGTTCTTAATATTTTCTTCATGAAAAAAGCTTTTAGATCATTGCATATAGATTATTACATTTCAATGGAAGAATTGTCATAGTTTAATAAAACGATAAATAAACTCAAATAAACAATAAACAAACGTTATGCAAAATAAAAAGTTAATAATAAATAAATAAAAATTAAAATGCAAATATATTAGTAATGTTACTTAAATATCATGTTTTACTATTTGATAATTTATATATTAAACCAATCTTGACTATTTTTAGTGCATTGTATTATCAAATAAAAGTGCATAATATGATATCCACATTATTCTGAAAGTTTAAAAGTTAGCAGAGTCATTGAATGGTTTATAATTTTAAAATTAATTAATTGATTAATAGACAGCTTATAAACAATCAATAGCCAATTTTATAAGTTAGACTTCTAAGAACAGAGCAGTGGAGACATGATATATATGTTATATTTTGTTACAAATCCCCTTATATATATCATTCATAGTATAAAATAGCTTATTTTATGAATAAATGTTTATTAGAATAGAATATATATTGTTTATTGAACTGCAAGTATGTAGTACTTTTCAGCAAGTACACTCACACGCACGCACACACGCGCGCACACACATATATATATTATGTAAATGCTTTTTATAAGTGTAGTATGCATCTATAAGTTAAAATTACAGTATAAACAAAAATTTTAAAAATAATATAATTATTAATAACTGAAGTACAGGCTTATTATATACCTGCATCAACATATGTAATATATAGGGTATATGACCACAGACTTTCACATGACCTACCACTCTCCACCCTATCTATAACACTGAAACACTTATATGTCGAAAAGATAAATAATCACCAATATATGTATTTCATGCTAAACCATCAATAATCAGTTGGTCCAGATTATCATCTCTACACATATAAGCAATAAGTGCTCAGATATATATTAAGGTAGCCAATATTCATACTTTAGTGGACAGGCTTCAATCAATCCCACACTCCAACTCTTCAACCATCCATCCAATTGGAAATCTGATGGCGGAATGCTCAAAGGCCATCCTGAGGCCAAGATTTTCATCAGATCCATGTTGACCTAAAGTCAATCTGACCCCTCACCCCTCATGTACAGGACATAATCCATTTAATATATAATGAGGGATGGGCAGACATCTCTACTATGTGATAACTGAAGTTCAGGCTTATTATATAGTATCAAAATATGTAATATGTAGGATATATGAGCACAGACTTTCACATAACCCACCACTTTCCACTCTATCTCATAACACTGATACATTTGAACACATATATGTTTAAAAGATAAATAATCACCAATATATGCATTTCATGCTAAACCAGAAATTATCTGTTGGTCCAGACTGTTATCTCTGCACATATATGCAATAAATGTTCAGATATTAAGATAGCCAATCTTTATACTTTAATGGACAGGCTTCAATGCACCCCACCCTCCAACTCTTCAACCATCCATCTGATAGAAAATTTGATGATGGAACACTCAAAGGCATTGGATGGATAGTTGTAGAGTTGGAGTGTGAGGTGCATTGAAGCCTGTCTATTAAAGTATGAAAATTGGCTATTTTAATATATATCTGAGCACTTATTGCATATATGTATAGAGATAACAATCTGGACCAACTAATGATTTCTGGTTTAGCATGAAATATGTATATTGGTGATTATTTATCTTTTTGTCATATATGTCTGTATCAGTATTATGAGATAGAATGGAGTGTCGGTCATGTGAAAGTCTGTGCTCATTACTCTATATATTACAAATATTGATACAGGTATATAATAAGCCTGTACTTCAGTTATTACATAGTAGAGATGTCTGCCCATTCCTCATATATATATTAAATGGATTATGTCCTGTACATGAGGTGTCAGATTGATTTTAGGTCAACATGGGTATGATGAGTGGCCTTTGAGCATTCCATTATTAGATTTTCAATTGGATGGATGGTTGAAGAGTTGGAGTGTAGGGTGGATTGAAGCCTGTTCATTAAAGTATGAAGATTGGCTATCTTAATATATATCTGAGCACTTATTGCATATATGTAAAGAGATGATAATCTGGACCAACTTATGATTGCCGATTTAGCATGAAGTACATATATTGGTGATTATTTATTTTTTCCAATGTATATGTGTTCAAGTATATCAGTGTTATAAGATAGAGTGAATAGTGGTGGGTCATGTGAAAGTCTGTGCTCATATACCCTATATATTATAATTATTAATAGTAAATCAAGAAGACACATTTACATATATGTTTCATTCACTGAAAAAATAAGAATAAGAAAAAAAAAATTATTGCATTCTTTTAAATTTATTTTTAACTAAAATAAATAGTGAAATGTTTGATTTTCATCACAACTAAATATGCTCCGAGCAATTTTTTTTTTTCTCAGTAGGTTTTTTTAAATTATAAAAACAGAATAGACTAGTGTCTTTATCAAGAAACTATGATTTATCTAAGTGTTTTAATGTTTTAGGCCAATTAAATATGTTCTAAAATTTTGTAAACTTTTAGCATTATGCTTAAAAAATATTTTATTATGCAAAATACTTCCTATCAAATTCAGAAAGGATAATAAAGATAGAATAAAATGTTTGTTCTTTCAACACAAACTGAAGAAAGTTTATTAATAAACAGGATTGTTTATGATGCTCTGAGGTAGAAATATGACAGTTGCCATAATTTAAAATTTATTTACAGTTTTTTTAAAAAAAATATGATCATGTATGGTGCTCAGAAATGAAAAACGGCTGCTTGAAATGGAGTTTTTTGTTTATTTACATTTTTATTTGTTTGTTTTCATTTTTTGAGGTAATGTTTTGATACAGTTCACAGCTGCCCCCCTATATTGGACAAAATTAAAAAAACATCACTATATCAGAACTACAGATTTATTTTTTACCCTGCTACTCTAACCAAATCTAATAAAACCAATAGATGTAAAAAACTTGAGTTTCTGTTGACTGTTTTAAATGTAACAAAAAATTCAAAAGCAAATAACATATTTCTAGAAATTTTTTTTTTTTTTAAATTTGGATTACTTCTAAATCTTGATTTACAAAATTGCAGTATCCCTTCATATTCATGATATTTAATTATAAACAATATTGTAGATATGAAAATTCATGGATTATTGTAAAATATATTATAATACACATTTTTAATATAAATGTTTGTATATCCATATGCATATGTATGTTAAAAATATATGTAATATAAACATTTATGTGGATGTGTGTAAGTTATGTATAAATTAAACCATCATTAATAGTATTAGATTTTCTAATCATACTTCAACAATGCACTTTATTTATTTTAATATCTTCCATTTATAATCCAATAGTCATTCTAATTTTATTTTTAAATTTCCATGTGCAAAACTTGAAAAGAGCACTCCATTTTGCTCTTAAAACTCATTATGGAAAGTTTACTCATCAGTGCTTATAAAAGTTTCGGCATTCTGCTCTATATTTTTTTAATTTGGCCTTGGGAATTGTAGATACAGATAATACTACATTATCCATACAAAAACAATTCCAAAAACCTAGTATAAAAATAAATCAATGTTATACAAGTCTTAAAACTAATAAACTTAGCAGTGTTCAAAACAACTCTCTCTTAGTATCATTATTATGAGATCACTATAAACTCTTTGAAAAAATAATAAAAATTGTGCCAGTAGTTGAGAACAATTTATCTTGAGATGAGATTGAACCCAGGTTAGGACAAAGTTGCCGGAAATAAATTTTATCATTAACTATCTACATTAGAAAAATCGTTCAAAATAAGCCACAGTCTGTGTTTCTTGATTTAACTTTTTAAGAGGTTAAAATTTTTAAAGGCAGAGAAATATATCTAAACTCACAAAATGTTGTCTAATCAAAACATTTATGCAATTTTTAATAATAATCACAACAAAACAGAAAATTTTATAAAATAGTCCCTCACAGGGTTCACTTTTTTTGACTGCTTTATCCAATTTATTCATCACTAAAAAATATTAAATGCTTAGTCAATTGAAAAGTTAGGTGTCTTTTAAGCATCAGAAGTAATAGATTGAGCTTTAATTCAGGGACCTTTCACTCTCAAGTCTGTTACACTATCATTGAGCTAACCATGTAAGGCTGTGATACTCCAGAATTAGAGTACAGAAAATTCATTTGTGCTGATAAAATAAAATGATTGAATGGATTGTTGCTCAGAAGTTTATAAGAAATTTAAGTACCAAAAGTGAAAAAACTCGGCATATCCATAGACCGGGAGCTCAAGATTCTGCCTTATTTCATTAATCTATCAAACACTGCTGATTATACTGCCTTGACATCCCAATCAAAACTCATTTGCAAGAATATAAAATTCCTTTAATAAAAATATAAAAAATTTGAAAAACCTTTTCAAAGAATATGGCATTATTTATGGACCTATAATGATAATATGTTTAATTTTTCACATGCACATATATATCTGAACACACATCAGGGATTTACATATAATCAGAGAATTACACACATGCATATATATGTACACAGCTAGGAGATAGTATGTTCAATTTTACATACACACACATATATATATGTACATATATGGTTTTAATTTCAATTATAATAATGTAAAAATATTGCAAACTGAAAGAAATAACAATAAAAGGAAAATAATATATAAATACAAGCAGGACTTAATCAATAGGCAGGCAGCAAATGTTAAGATTATGGAATTATGAGAAAGTTAATCTTTCAAAGTATTAGTTGACAAAGACTATGAGAGTAGTCGAAAGCACGCCTAAGTGACGATTATATTTTTTTGTATTTTACAAAATTTTTGGTTACTGTATTTACTAATATTTAACGATTATATTTTTTTGTATTTTACAAAATTTTTGGTTACTGTATTTACTAATATTTAATTATAAGATTACATATATTGCTTTGAAGAAATACAGACATCGATTTACAATATTATTACATATATATGTACATTTATCATAGAAGCACCTCATAAGCTAAATAATTTTCTGCACCAAACACAAGCGTAACTCTTGTTTATGGTATTTAGGAGTATCTTAGACATTTATTAAAAGTTAGATCTCAAAAACCACCTTCTTAAAATATGCAATGTTCTACTTGGGATTGCAATGAAAATATTTTATGAATTACTTTGATATTTATGCCTTACTGATATATACTAGACCTCCCTCTCCTTTTGTCAAAAAAAAGTGCTCCTACTAAAACCTTCTGAACATACAATTAAATATTACATTTTTCAGATAACCTTACATTACTTCTTTCAAATCTATGACTACAGATCCTGAGAAAAATGCTAGTTATTTGTCAAAATGAATTTTGGCACAAAACATATCTGTTGGTCCATACCATTTCATGCTTCTCTTGTTTTACGATTTATTTAATAATAGTTATATCAATACAATTTATAAGCTTTGTTTATATCAAAGAGCATTAGATAATTGCTACCTTTAAATAACTTTACCAGTAATTACAGTCTTGTATAGGTTAGTGCAGTGGTAGAGATTTTGAACTCCTGTGGTCAAAGTTCATGGATATGACTCCATCTCTGTCTCTTCCAGTACTCAAAGATTATGAATATTTTGGAGCAATAAATATTATGGTTAACTCTAATGCCATACAAATGTATATTTAGTCATTGTCTTAAAGTTATGCACACATATGTAGCAATATTTATGAAAAGATTTTGTTTATATTCCTTTGATCAGCTGCTGCTTGAGCAAGGTTAAACATTTACAAAGGATGAATTTTGTCATGTAATTATTTAAGCCATTACATGTCTCAGTATCTTTTAATATTATTTTTGTATTTGTCTAATGTTAGTTATATCACTCCAACTTATAAGTGCTATTTTTTATGCTCATTTGATAATTGCTGTTTTTAAATAACTTTATTATTAACTGCTAATATACATTTTTTTATGTTAAAAATTATTTCAATATTTTTACAGAGCTATATACTTTAATTTTACATTAAAAATTAAATATAATTATTAATTTTTATTAACTGTGATTTTACCTTTAATGTATATTTCAATTCACTTTCTACTTTTTTTTTTTTAAGTGTCATAGCATCGGCCAGGACGCGAACCCGCAACCAACTGCCTGCAAGTGCAAGGCAGTCGCGCTGACCTCTCGACCACCAATGCAAGACATTTTACTTTCTACTTTTGTACTAGTCTTACTGCATTTCTCAAATAATCTATATACTCTCATTATCCTATGATAAGAGACAGTGGATATATGGTGACTTGGACCAACTGGTTAGACATGGTTTGTGTCAAAATGTTTCATTTACATTTTGTCAATGACTGTAACTATGTGTTTAAAAAAATAATGTAAGTTCTTTGATTATTTGAAATATGTATTAAACTAATGCATAAGTAGAAGGTATGTTGAAATGTACTTAAAGTAATGGTCACATTCCAACAAAAAATGAATGAGTATATGAATCTTTAATTACAATTAAAGTATATATCTGTGTTAAAGAAGTTTAAAAACTTCTAATATTAAAATTGGGTATTAATAGTTAATAGTGAAGTAAAGACAACAATTACTTAAGAATGTGTTATTGTAAAAATGACATTATAAATTAGATTGGAGTCATTACATTTTACTATGAGAAATATTACAAGTACATTAAAATCCATTGTTTTGTTAGTTCTATTCAGCCTTTTACATATTTCTTTACCAGACAATATAAGACAAAAATTACTTCACAGGATGAGAATAAAATCCACTTAGGAGAAATAGGTTTCACTAAATGCAAATCCTGTTGCACCACTAGTATATATCTCACGATTTTTTTTCCTGAATATTAATTAGGAAGATCTTTAAATAAACAGAAAAATTATTAACACAAAAAATAGTTTTCATGTTATATAGTAAACAATTTTTTTTAAATGCAATAATGAAAATAAATAGAATTATCCTTCCTAAACATTATAGCTCATCTATAGGTCACAGATTATTTATAATGCAGTACATATGCACTTCACAAAAGTAATTCTGCTTATGTAGCTGTGGTTAGTTCCAAATTACAGAGCAAAATGACTATTCAATTTATGCAAACATGGGAAGAGTCAAATTGAAGGACTTAATAAGGTTATAAATGAATTATTTTCTGGTTGAGTGTACAAATTCCTTTATAATAAAAATAATAAAGTTATTCAAATCATTTTGTAACATTTAAGTATTTAAATGCCAGATTGAGCACAATGGTTTTATTCAAATGACCAAACTAAAACATTTTTTTTTAATTATTGAGAATTAATTTAGAAATCATTGGCTTTTGAATCCAATGTTCCATCACTGTACCAAACAATACAAGGCAAAATACCATATAATGACTGTGAATATGTAGCTGTCTTGAAAAATGAAATTCATACATTAAATCTTCCCAGGAGTACTGATTATGAATTTAAACTATTATTATAAGAGACATGCCTATATACAGATTTTTTAGGCTGATGCTCTGAAAACATTGGATACCCCATAAAAAATAAATTTGCAAAGAATGTTTAAGATTTTATGAATTTTACTCTGATTGAAACTCTGCGACCAAGTAGCACCAATGGGCCTCAAAAAGTCAAATATGTCGTGACTATTACGATTATCAAAGTTAAACATGGGTTTTTATTATTCACTTTCTTTTACAAGCTTTTATTCTAAACAAATAACTTTTTTTAGATATATAAAAAAAAGAAGAATAACTATTAGTTTAATTGAATTTTTCTAACTTGTTTTTGATTTAATTCACAATATTATTTTTTATTATTATTAACTTTATTAGTGAGAAAAGAATAAGGATTATTCTTCTACTATTTCAAATCAATTTTCTTTATTATTATTATTATTCAAATATTTGAAAGTACGTTTTTATTATCAATTGAAATTTTTATTAATAGCATTTCTTATTTCATAATAAAACAAAACTCGCCATTGTAACCTCGGAGACTCCGAAGAGAATTTTTTGTTCTGGCACAATGAGAAAACGTTTGATTTCATGAAAGCATTTTTTTAAAGGAAATAATTCTGTAATTAAAATTAAATAAATATAAGAAAAGAAAGTTCACTTGTCAGAATTTCAATTTATTTATTAAGTAAGTAATGCCCTGAATGGTTAGCCCATAGGATAAAGTTACTTGATAAAAGCAAGATATTCATGGATCGAATCTCTATTGAGAAAAATTAAAAAGTAAAAACCGTCAAATTATTATTAATTTATAATGGAATTATTGTTTATAACACCATGTAACTTGCAAATTATTAACACGATTTATAAACAGCCTATCACAAAAAAAAAAAAATCGCTTTTATCTTTACATTATATTAAACGTTGATGTGTTCCGTGAAGTTGTAGGCTTTAAAACTTTACGCAGAAAAAATATTAATGAACAATTTACATATTATATGCTTGCATATGTGTATATGTTTGTGTTTACATATGAACGCATAAAGTAAAACTATGAAATTAATGCCCTTAGGATCATGACCAGTCCATTCACTACTTATAATTTAAGATTGCATCGTATTGCTATAATGTTTTTATAATCGGCACATAAACACGCACTTGACCAATTTAATTTAACTTGGGATTTATCTCATAATGATCAAAAATTGCCATTTGGTCAATTTGGTATGGTTAATTAGATTGAACATAAAATATCTACTTGAAAGAAGAATTCTTAACCTGTTCATGAAAAAATTTCTAAAGTTCACTATTTGAATCTTAAATTATAAGTATGTCCAATACATGTTATAATGTTTATGGTGCATGTAACTATGTACATATATTCTATGCATGTATATAGTTCTAAACAAGCCTTTTTTATGATAAATGCTACAAAAGAATGCATTTGAAATCTTGATCTAAGATTGTCCCCATCCCAGACTGGTTTCGAGATATGTCTCTCTTCAGTGAGAAGCTAGGACATCAGATTCAAAATGCCAAATCAAGCTAAGCATTTATCTAATACTTAGTTCTTAAGAAGAAGATATTAAATTAATATATAGTGTATTAATATATGATGTATCTGAATTAAGTTTAGGCCCATATGATTATTTCAGTTGGAGAGCAGAATTTAAAAATATGCAGATGTCTGAAATTTTTCAGATTTTCTTTTTAAAAGTTAAGTATTAGATGAATGCTTAGCTTGAGTTGGAATTTTGAATCTGGTATCCTAGCTGCTCACTGAAGAGAGCCATAGCTTGAAACTGGTTTGGGAATGAGGACAATTCTTGATAAAGATTTTGAATGCATTCTCTTGCAGCATTTATCATAAAAAAAAAAGCTTATTTAGAGCTATTAGCATACTCTTTATTTTATATATATACATGCATATACAGATGAACTTAATGCATTGTTTGGTTTCGCAAAAGTTGATTATATAGATCTTTTGTTTGTTTAAAAATTTATAATAATGATATATTCATGTCAGATTAATTGTTAATGCTGTCCATTCAAATGCATACAATATATCATTTTGATAATTTTTCAGAAGTGTTTTTTTTATTTTGTTAATAATTAAATGCCATCCAGATAGCATTACCAAAGATATCAGTATATCATTTAATTTATCAAATTGCAAAGAAGTAAAGTAATACAAGCATGAAAAGTTTACACGCTAAAACGTTCAACTCCTTTCATAACTATTACTCTTAAAACCAAAAAAAAAAAAAATCACATGGCCATCAGATTATAATAATTTACAGAAGCAAATTCTATCTATTCTGCTTTAATGCTGCCCTCAGTTGTAAGCTGAAGTAATCAATAGATATTAATTGGCAATTGGCATTAAATTATATTCAGTATCACCTTACCAAATGTCCAGGCTATAATCTTTATCTGTGAAAAGTTTGGAGTTAGATCTAGTGAATTTAGATCTTTTTGACTTAATGCAACCTCCATAAGAAAGCCACTCTTTATTCTTTTTTAGTATCAAGCTATACGCCTGAAATTCAAAACAGTTTAATATTTTGAACTAAATCAATTTATTTGCATGATTATAGAGTTATGTCTGTATAGTTATATAGGAGGCGACAGTCAGTAGAAAAATCAAGGATAACAATATATGTATTATAAACTATTGTTGGATCTACATAACTGTGCAAGCAAATTTTTTTGAGTTAATAAACCATTAAGTTATGTTTGAATTTTAAGTTGATAGCTTGGCAATTAAAAAAATGGTGAAAGATAACTTCAGGGTGGAAGATCCATTAGATCCAAAAAATTCCAGACTCTATTTCTATGTCCATGTTCTTTTTCTCATAGACCATAGACTAGTGGCTAGGCTAGGGATGTAAATAAGGTGATCCTGAATATATATTCAATAAGTATTTCATCTAGTGTTTATAGATTGTCATGCTTATAATATGTGCCAACCATTGAGTTTTTTTAAAGAGAGAGATTGTACCTATAAACTATTACTCCTTAAAATTGCAAATCTTTGGAACATACAATAATTTCAGTTTTATATGTCGTAAATAAAATAAAGAATATGGGCAGTTATGAGAAATGGGTTTTTCCCCCTAATTTTTTTATTCTCTAAATGTTCTTTTTTGTTCTAACACATAAGTAAAACATCTTCACAAAGCTATATTTTCTGGAAAGAGTTTGTGAGTTTATTTTACATGCTTTACATGCTGCATGGAAAAATCATGTTTCAAATTTTTGATTTATAATAATAATAACTAAATTTTTAAAGTTATTGAATTATACTTTCAATGCAAAGTTTGAAAATATCTGTACATTTTTTTTCTTTATTAAAATTATCATATATCATATACATATTAAATAGATACACTTTTTTATCAATCAAAATTAAAAAAGAAAATCTAGTCTCGCTCATTATAAAATATGTTTTAGATTATTCTTTCAGTGCTGACGTTTTGGTGTAAAAGAAATCAAGATTTGGGAAGAAAAAAGCAATATATGAAGAAAAAGCTGAAACAAACACAAATCATTCTGTCATGCTCAGTGTGAAATATAGTACTAAATTAGTACAACTTAATCTGCAGATGCGAAATTTTCTCCTATCATTCAATTGATAACATTCTTGTTAAATATATATTAATAATTATTACTATTCATTTATCAGGATAGAAATTATATTTTTAATCCAGATATAAATTTAAAGAATAACATATTTATTCTTATTAATTACAATCATTTGAATTCAATTGTTTAACTCTACTTTCTTTCCGCCATATGTGTAACACTTTTTATATACTTCAAATTTCTATTCACCACCTACATTCTAAACACAACTGAAAAGTGCTGGTTTAGCTATAAATACATTTTGAAAGTCACTTATCTTTTTCAGATGTTTTTATTCACATGTTAGAGATTTAAAAAAATGTTTTGTTTAATTAAAAAAACAAACAGATATCTTTAATTTTAATTGAGATTTAAAGTTTATATCTAAGTTAGGAATGATATGATAATTTCTAGCCCAATAAATGATTACTAATAATGATTAATTTATCTTTCTAAAGTGGATGATGTCAAATTTGTGAGTTCAGGGAAAATTCACATTTGTAAATCAAATAGCCATTCAAAATATAATGTGAATTTTTTGACACAATTTCACATTTGAATAGCTTTGAATGATTTAACATGTTAGTATAGCAGCAAACTTAGAACTAAAAATTTCTCTATAAATTCTCAGCTTAGTAATACACATAAAATTTTAAAAAACTCATTTCAGTCTATCTAAATAAAACTGTTAAACATTTAATCTGCTACTAGAATGATCAAATGTCACATGAACTCCTACCCAATAGCTATAGTGTTTTTAAAGATTTATTTATAATTTTTTGACTAACTATCATTTTACATTGACTAGTGGATTAAAGTTGGCAGATTTAAAATCATTTACTTACCACACTGAATCATTTTTAAATTGAATTTTTTTATTTGTAAATGTAACCTCATAATTTCATTATCATCACCATAACTTTCTGCATTTAAAAAATATTGAAGAACTCAGTATACAATTAATGACTCATGATGAATTTTATGAATGGTAATTAAAGAATTTTTATTACAGTTTAGTAAACATCTTTAGAAACATAAAAAAGTAAAAATAGTAAATGAAAAGAAAAAGTTGAAAGAGAGAACAAGAAATATATGATTAAAAAACAATTAATTAAATGAAAGAAAAGAATTTTCAAAAAGATAATAAAAACTAACTACTAGTTGTTGTTTTTTTTAAAAAGATAAGTAAAAATTTAATTATATGGCTTTTTTATTTTATTTTTAGGAATACTTTGAAGATTATTATTGATGAAGATCAGGAGTTAATTATCCTTATTGGTAATCATTTTATATGAACTAAAAACAGAAAGACAATGTTTTTGCCATATAGGATTGTTCTATGTTTTAGCTTGATAATACTTTCAATATATTTAAAATCAGATCAAGTTGCATAGATACTTATTTATTAGTCTATTTTATATATCATCAAAAATGTAAATGAAGAAAATCCATTATGCTGTTTTATCTTTATAAATTTATAACAAAATATTATAAAAATATATGGAAAGTTATTTAAGATAGTATATATAAGATATCATCATCATCATCATCATCAACCATTATCAATCCACTGCACGATGAAGGTCTCTCCAAGTTTAATCCATCTTCTTCGATCTTTAGCTTCTCTTTTCCACAACACCCCTGCACATTTTCTTATTTCATCCATCCATCTCACATGTGGTCTCTTTCTGGGTCTTTTACAATCTCTTGGAATCCAGTTTAAAATTTCAATTGTCCATCTATTATCATTTCTTCTAGCAATATGTCCAGCCCAACTCCATTTCAATCTTTTAATTTTTTCAATAAGGTCAGTAACACCTGTTTGTTGTCTTACCCATACATTGCATTTTCGATCTCTTCTTGTTACTCCCAACATACATCTCTCCATACTCCTTTGAGTGGTCTGAAGTCTCTGTATTGCTCTTCTATTAAGTGTCCAAGTCTCAGATCCATAAGTAAGAACTGGTAAAACACATTTGTTAAAAACCATTCTTTTCAAACACATAGGCATATTTCCTTTTAGTATCAAGTTATTTCTACCAAAAGCACTCCAACCAAGTTTAATTCTATGATTAATTTCCTCTATTATGTTTCCATCTGTATTAATAATCTGACCAAGATATTTGTAACTGTTAACTTCTTCTAATTCTTCATAATCAATCTTTATTTTCATACTTTGAGCAAATCGATTAAACATTACTTTAGTCTTTTTAACATTTATCTTTAGTCATACTTTTCTACTTTCATCTGCTAACTCCTGCAACATTTCCTGCAGCTCTGAAGCATTATTTGCAAAAACAACTACATCATCTGCAAAATCTAAATGACTTAAATACTCTCCATTTACTTTCATTCCTTTAGTTTCCCATTTTAATCCACAAAATACTTCTTGCAGCACTGCTGTAAAAAGTTTTGGAGATATGGAGTCACTTTTTCTTACACCTTTCTCAATGTTGATTTTTCCAGTATCATTATGTAATCTAATTGTTGCTGTTGCATTTTTATAAATATTCTTTAAAATATGACAATATCCTGGATCTATATTTTGATGATCCAATGCTTTAGTCACTGAAGAAATGTGTATAGAATCGAATACCTTTTCATAATCTACAAATCCAAAACATAATGACAACTCATATTCATTTGTCCTTTCTATGACTTCTCTCAATACCTGGATATGATCTATTGTACTAAAACCACTTTTAAATCCAGCTTGTTCTCTTGGTTGGTGGAAATCCAAAGTTCTCTGTAGACGAGTTGTAATTATCTTGGTAAAAATTTTATATAAAACTGATAAAAGGCTGATAGGTCTGTAATTTCTAATATCTTTTTTATCGCCTTTTTTAAATATTAATATTATTACTGCATTCTTCCAATCTTCCGGTACATCTTTATCATTTAGACATTTGGTATATAACTTTGCTAAAATTGTTTATACTTCTTCACCTGCTTTTTTTAATATATCAATTATAATTCTATAATTTCCTGAAGCCTTTCCTTTATAAAGTATATTTTTAATTTATTTCAATATTTATTGAATTTCTAACAATCTTGATTGTGGTTTCATAATTTTATTTTTACTCATATTTTATTAACTTAGTATTATTGTTGTTTTCATTTCTATTATAAAACAGTAGATATCACTTTGTATGCAGTAGAATATTAATGTTTAAAATATATGTTTAACATTGAAAAGGGTATAAAATTATGTTGTGCTGAAAAAAGCTTTTCCATATAATTATAAATATAATAGTAAATAAAATCAAGTCATACATCATGTGACTTAACTTGATAAGTTTCTATTTTATAAAATAAAATAATGAGTGTGCTAATAACTCTAACCAAGCTTTATCAATAAATGCCACAAGAGAAAGCATTTAAAATCTCTATCTAGAAACGTCCCCTTTCCCAAACTGTTTTCAAGCTATTGGCTATCTTCAGTGAGGTTCTAGAGTATTTCAAACATTAGATCCAAAACATCAATTTAAAGCCAGCATTTATCTGATACTTAACTATTAAATAGAAAATCTGACATTTTCAGACACCTATATCTGTCTTCAAATCCAGTGGTCTAACTTAAATAACTATATGGGTCTGAAAACTCATCAGACAACCTTAGCAATATAACATTGCTTAAGTCTTAAAAGCAAAACTATAATAGTAAATAAAATCAAGTCAACATCACATGACTTAACTTGATAAGCTTCTATTTTATTAAATAAAATAATGAATGTGGTAATAGCTCTAACCAAGCATTATCAATAAACACCACAAGAGAAAGCTTTTACTCTATCTAGAAACATCCTCAAACTGATTTCAAACTATAGGCTATCCTCAGTGAGGTGCTAGGATATTTCAGATACTAGATCCAAAATACCAATTCAAAGCTAGCACTTATCTGATACTTAACTATTAAATAGAAAATTTGAAATTTTCAGTCACCTATATATCTTCAAATCCAGTATCTAATTTAAATAACCATATGGATCTAACTTAAATAGCTATATAGTCTGAAAACTCTTCAGTCACACCATATATTAACAGCCTTAGCAATAGAACATCACTTAAGACTTAAAAGTAAAACTACAATAGTAAATAAAATCAAGTCATACATAATACTTAAGTATCAGAGAAGTGCTGGCTTTGAGTTGGTATTTTGGATCTGAGAATAGCCAATAGCTTAAAACTGGTTTGGAATGGGGACGTTTCTAGTTAGACACTTTAAATGTTTTTTTCTTGCAGTATTTATTGATAAAGCTTGGATAGATCTATTAGCATTCTCATTATTTTATAAAATAGAAGCTTATCAAGTTACGTCATGTGATGTATGACTTGGATTTTATTTACTATTATAGTTTTCCTTTTACGTCTTAAGCAATATTAAATTGCTAAAGCTACTAATATATGGTGTGGATGAAGGGTTTTCAGACCCATATAGTTATTTAAGTTAGATAGTTGGATTTGAAGACATATAGGTGTCTGAAAATTTCAGAATTTCTATTTAATAGTTAACTATCAGATAAGTGCTGGCTTTGAGTTGGTATTTTGGATCTAGTATCTGAAATATCCTAGTGCCTCACTGAGGATAGCCAATAGCTTGAAACCAGTTTTGGGAAGGGGGTGTTTCTAGATAGAGATTTTAAATGCTTTCTCATACAACCTTTATTGACAAAGCTTGGTTAGAGCTATTAGCATGCTTATTATTTTATTTTATAAAATAGAAGCTTGTCAAGTTAAGTGACATGATGTATGACTTGGATTTTATTTACTATTATAGTTTTGCTTTTAAGTCTTAAGCAATGTTATATTGCTAAGACTGTTAATATATGGTGTGACTGAAAAGTTTTCAGATGCTATTTAAGTTAGATAGCTTGATTTGAAGATATATATATAGGGGTCTGAAAATTTCAGAATTTCAACTTAATAATCAAGTATCAGATAAGTGCTGTTTTTGAGTTGGTATTTTGGATCTAGTATCTGAAATATCCTAGCACCTCACTGAGGATAGCCAATAGCTTGAAACTGTTTTGCAGATAGGGATGTTTCTAGATTGAGATTTTAAATGTTTTCTCTAGCAGTATTTATTGATAAAGCTTAGTTAGAGCTATTAGCATGCCCATTATTTTATTTTAAATTATAAATATATATTTTTTGTAATCATTGATATATATTGATGTTTATAGTATTTTATTATATATTTTATATGTTTAACTAGATTGGCTATGTGCTAATTATATAATAATTTCTAAGTTTACTTGAGCAATCAGTTTAAAGTATTATGAACGAACATATAAACATTACTATGCCATGAACCTTTCTAAAAAATTAACTGCTAGCAAATCTAAATAATTTACATATACCCTACATTAATCAGTCGCATTGTATCATGCATGATTTGGTATAATAATAAAATATTAGACAACAGAGCTCAAGGTCCATGGATTTTAGCCTGGCTCTGCAACTTTCCAGTGCTTGAATTTTTTTATAAATTTCTAAGCAATAAATTATTTGATTATATGAATATATAATAGCTATATCAATTTACTTCAGTTTTTAACTATCTCACTATGTGGTGATAATATTTCCCACATGTCATTATATGATAAGGATTCAAACTCCAACTGGGTAAAACTTTCAATCAAAATTTTTTCAGGTTTTAATCAGGCGACAAACTTTTTCCTAAACAGCAGCTCGTAGCCAATCTAGCATACTAACTAAAATTGATCAGTTAATGGGTATCCAGATATTCTTAATTAAAAGATGAAATGAGGATGGAAAACTGTTCTAATTCTCATAATTCTGCAAATGGCTGTCCCAAGTAATGCTTTTTATTGCATCGTTTTCTTGCAGGGGCCATTCTTTGCCCTCCAATGGATTATTTAAGAGAAGTTCTATTTACTTTCAATTTGGAGATGAAATTATAACGCTATAAAAAGTACTAGGAGTTTCTATAATGACCACAAACATTCTATAATTATTTTAATAATAAACAATTTTATAATATATTGATTCAAGTAACTCAAAAGCAATAACAATTACAAACATTTAAATTTTATTTAATTGTTTTTAAAATAAATTAGTTCCTGGTTAAATTATAATAATAATAATCACAGAAAAACCTATATTGTTCCTTCTGAAAACCAGGAAATTACTTTTTTACAACAGACTAGATGTTGCCATAAGTTGGAGGAAAAAATATCACACAAAGCAGTATTGTTTTGAATAAATAAAAACTGCTACTAATTAATTCATCACGTATGCCAAAATCTAAAAGATATTAACCGTTTCATATTATATTTTTTTAGCTGCAATATGTTAGCTTTACCAGAATAGTGGCAAAGACTACCAAGCAGATACTTTTTTGCAACTGCATACTTTTGTAGTCAAAAAAAAATCTTAGTAAATCAATAACAATTTTTTAAGTATATTTAAAAATAAAAGTTGTTTTTAATTGTAAACATACACACTCGAAGTCCAAAACATGTAGTCTAATAATGACAAATAAATTTCTATTTATTTATGTGTTAGAAAAAATAGGATTTATGTTCATATATATATAATTAAATGAAGGACTTTATAGTAGCAACAAATTCAATTATCACGTTCAGATCCAGGCAGAATTTTAAACTTTTTTTTTAGGCAAGCTGAGATAAACTTGGCAGTAAATAGATATTTAAATAAACTTAGCTAAAGAGCAATAATGACAGCCACAGCTAGAAACCAGTCTGAAGATAGGGATATTCGGAAAAGCTTGTTAAGAGATATTAGCACGCTCATTATATAACATTAGTGAGAGAGTAAAACAAGAATGGAAAAGCAATAAACTGTTCACTAGTAGCATTTAAAAAGCCTTATAGATACTTTCTCCTTTTGCATTATTTTCTTTTTGGGGGGGAACTATTAGAGAGACATTTGTTCTATAGATTTGCATGAAAATAGATGTAGTTTATATGCGTGCATTAACTAACATATGTTTTATTCAACTATGGATTCATTTATGTTATATGCAGCATTTTCTTAGTCTTTTATATGTATCCCATAAAGATTATATATTACATTTTTCAAAATTCTCCATGTGCACTGCTTTTTCTATGGAACTTTGTATTTAATATTATTTCCATGGATGTTCTCTGTGAACTGTAGTTATAGTCAACAATATATAGAATCTCTAATATTAGTATAAAAAAAAAATGTAAATGTGGGTTTGGATTTTTTTTTTTTTAGCCATGTAAGAGCAATTGTGATGAAGAAAGCTTTTTTTTTCTTTGATAAAATTTTATATAATCAAATAAATAATTTTTTTTTTACTTGTAGAATAACGTTTATTATGTATCATTATTTTTTAATTAAATAAAAATTTCAATTATATAACCTTATATTTTTCTAATTTTTAAAAAGTTACGATTAAAGATAAAAAGGCACACAAAAGTATGTTATATTTATTTTAAATCATTACCAAAAAAATATTAAAAATATTTTAAAAATTATTTATCTCATTTTATTTTTTATTTGGAAAATGTATAAAATATAAATATGATATACATAATTTAAGTATGTATTTTTTGAAATTACTAATAAACTACATCTAAAGACTCATGTAAAAGCAGCATAAAATAAACAGGAAAAATGAATTTGCATTAAGTTAATTGTAAATCAAATGATTAAGCACTTTTTTTCAAGCAGGATTAGCCTTTTGATTTAACTTCTTAAGAGCCTGATTTAGTTTAATGTACGAACTGATTATACATCAGAAGATCAAAATAAAAAGTTTAAATAATAGATTTTTATGAGAATTGGAAATAGATAAAACTAATTGTAACTATTCAGAAAGATATAAACCTTCACTAATTGTTGCATATAAATTGATGCTTTATGAAATGCGTAGAACATTCATTATTAAAATGTGCTCTTGCATGTTAATGCATCAATAAATTATTTATAAAAGATGCATTAAAAGTAAGATTTCTTGTAAGGGGAAAGAATTACAAAATTCATAAATTTAGAAATTGAAACCTGAAAAGTATTTGAAAACAAGTTAATGCTAACTATTCTTTTTTATATCTCGCCTTCTCTCTCTTTTTCTTAAAAGCATGATATTTAAAACTATCACCAATATTTTGAAATATGCTGTACCATCTGCTTTGACATTTGCAGTAACAGGTTGCAAATTTAAAATCAAAATGAATATGTATTTTGTTTATACAACTTTTTGTTAAGAATAAACTCTCAGTGCCAACTATGAACAGAATATATAAACATTTTACCACATGATATTAATCTTTTTGCCTAAACATTTTTAATTATGCTTTAACATATTTTTTAAATGCTTTAATTATAGTTTAACAAATCAAATAACTTTTTTAAATAGAGAAAATAATTATATATTTATTTGATTTTATACTTTGCCATGTGAAGTTGGTCAATATTATTTTAAATTGTCATATATAAGTTAATTCTTCACTTCCTGAGACGATTCCTTTACAAATCCATCTAGCAACAGAATATACAAACTCTGAGAAGAAGCATTTTGTTGTTGTTGATGATGATGATGTTGTTGATGATGATGATGATGTTGATATTATTGTTGTTGTTGATGTTGATGTTATTGTTGGTGTTGTTGTTGTTGATGATGTTGATATTGTTGTTGAAGTTGATAATATTGTTGTTGTTGATGGTGATGATATTCATGTTATTGTTATGAATTCTTTTTTAATTTACTATTTAAAAAAATTACAAAAATAATTACTGAAGTCATTATTTTTAAAAATTAGATTTTAGCATATTAAAATTATAAAATCAAAATATGCCATTTGGTCTTTACATCATTTAATTTTTAATTGTGAGTATATATATTAGAACCAGCAATTGTTTTGAGATTTTAGATTAATAAATTCATCAAAAGTTTATCAGTATTTATTTCATTACAACCACTGCTTTTATTTATAGTTCCTATTAATCCAAATAATTGTTTTGAAAAATATTTGACATAAGTAACTTAATCTTTAAAGAAGACTTTTTGCACCAAATTGATACATATACTCCAACTTGTGTTTATAAGAAATTAATATTTAATCTTTACAAAAAGAAAACACACACTTCTCACAATACATTTTCACAAAGTTTTATTCAATGTTTCAACTAGCTAGCAGTCTTCTTCAAATATTTGAATTTCTAATTTTTTACTAAATACAGCATTAGTGATTATATATCATATAAAATGTAAATAGTTAACATAATTTTCTTATTTAGCAATAATATAATTATTATATATCAGATAAAACATCATATTTTCTATTGTCTACCTTTGACATTTACATTAGCAATTATGGACCATCTATTGCAAGTTTAGGTGATCAATGGATTTTTAATGCTTTTCAGAAACTAGTCTGAAATTTTAATTACAGCACTGCCATTTAGTGTCCACTAATTACTCAAAATCTAAATTACAAGAAATAGAATGAAATACTGCTTCTAATACAGATATATAATCATTATGTGATATAATATAAAACATGTTAAGAAATTGTGCTTTATGTAGAGGAGAAAATTGATAATAAGCAGCAGCAAATTTTTATAAATAATTAAATGTTTTAGGAATAGCATTCCAGGCAATCAGTAGTTCTTCTTCAGCATTCTTTTTACATATATTCAATAATCAATCATATTCCATTGTTTCTAACTCATTCCTCAAGTCAACAAATTTCTGTTTCCATATAGAAATCCGATTGAAAATTGATTGATTGCATTTCCATATCTTTCAAATTAAGCCACTCAAAAATTTCTAACTTGAGACTATTCACTGATATTATGTCTGGGTATAAAATAAATTTTAATATTTCTGAAAATTGTCTGAACTGAATAAATCTTAAAGAAAATTCATCATTTATCGATTGAATAACAGCACAAAAGTCTTGCGTCAATTTTACTTGATCTGGTTTATCATGAGATTCTAAATCAGTCAATAACTTTTTTATTTGAAAAATATTTGAAAGTGTAATAAATAACATCACAGTTGAAAATTTGTAATTTAACTTCAAATGCTTTGATCAAATCAAACATGACAACAATTGTCTTGCAGTTTTACATTTAATTCATTTAGATGTGAACACATATTAGTAAAAAAACATTAATTTTGAAAGCCATTCAACATCCATTAATTCATTATATTTTTTAATGATTTTCTCATTATATAAAAACAGTCTAATTTCTTTTAAATACTCAATAAATTTTTGAAAAACTTTTCCTTAACTTAACCATTGAACATCGTTATATATAAGTAAACGATTGTATACTGAGTTTACCTCACTCGTTATGTAGATATAAAATTGATTAACTTAGTCATAATGTCCATAACATCATTCAGTGGCTTAAACCTGACATTCATGCATAAAACCTGCTGATATATAATGCAATGAAAACCCAAAATTGAATGTCCAATATGGTTGGTAAATAAACTGAGAAAATTCTTTTCCAGTCATAAGCGCACCATCTGTAGTTACTGATACAATTTTGACAACATCTGTGTTGCAGATATCCATTCCTTTTGTTGTTGTTACTAATGAGGTTAAACTGAAAAATTCTTCTTTGATATTATTTCCAGCACAATAGCAAATAAAAATAGCCAAATGAGCTGATCCATTTATGTCTGTACTTTCATCAAGGCAGAGCGAAATTAAACTAGAAAATTTTATAAGTCATTTTTGTTGGTAAGTTATGTTGTTAGCCATTTGCAGGATTTTTTTTAAAAACTGTATTTCTAGCCAATAATAAGTCTTTTATGCTCTGAATAATTTTTGCTTTGTTTCAAAATCTTCCAAAAAGAACTGGTGCATGTTTCACTCAAGCTTCTTTCATATATTTTTTATAATTAAAAGATTTCCCATATTTGGCAATTACATTTGAAATTAAAAAAACTAGCAGTAATTACCGAAAATACATATTTCAAGATTGTAATGTTCTTAATAAATTTAACACAGGAAGTGATCATTAGTAAGATGTAAGTTACATGTTAATGCAAAACTAGAGAGACAAAAATTATAAAGGAAAACAATATTTACAGTTGTTATTCCTAATCTTCAGAAACATTCTAACGAATTTAAATTAGAACTTACAAATCAGTTTCAAGTATTAGTAGATTTTGAACATGATTCAGATTTGAATGACATTAATAGGAAAATAAGTGATACACTTTTAAAAACTGCAACCAAGATAGCTGGTAGAAAAAAGCAGCAATTGACCAGTAAAATTTCTACTGAGACTAGAGAATTTATGAAGAAAAGAAGGAATATGATGATATACAACAATGATGCATTAAAAAAAATTGAATATCTTGAATTTTGTAAAATGGTGTGAAAAAGAGTTGAAAACGATATAAGAAAGTATAATTGTGAACTAGCAAGGAAAGCCATAGAAGAGAATAAAAGTCTAAAGAGTGTAAAACAACATTTTGGTATTGGTAGGAAATTTATATCTGCAATAAGAAAAAAAGATGGCATTATTACTAAAAAGAGAGATGACATCATAAAATGTGTAGAAGACTTCTAACAAGAATTATATAGTAATAAAGAACAAGTGCATCCTATACATATTATATCTTCCAAATTGCCCAGAATTTTGAATGAGGAAGTGAGACATTCAATTAAATTTATGAAGAAAGGGAAGGCTCCAGGTAATGATGGAATTGTAATTGATATATTAAAAGAAGCAGGTGAAGAAATAGAAACAATTTTAGCAAAGTTATATACCAAATGTCTAAATGATAAAGATGTACCAGATGATTGGAAGAATGCAGTATTAATATTAATATTTAAAAAAGGTAATAAAGAAGATATTAGAAATTACAGACCTATCAGTCTTTTATCAGTTTTATACAAAATTTTTACTAAGATAATTACAACTCGTCTGCAGAAAACATTGGATTTTTACCAACCAAGAGAACAAGCTGGATTTAAAAGTGGTTTTAGTACAGTATATCATATCCAGGTATTGAGAGAAATTATAGAAAGGACAAATGAATATGAGTTGCCATTATGCTTAGGATTTGTAGACTATGAAAAGGCATTTGATTCTATAAACATTTCTTCAGTGATTAAAGCATTGGATCATCAAGGTGTAGATCCAGGATATTGTCATAATTTGAAGAATATTTATAAAAATGCAACAGCAACAATTAGATTACATAATGATAGTAGGAAAATCAACATTGAAAAGGGTGTAAGACAGGGTGACTCCATATCTCCTAAACTTTTTACAGCAGTGCTGCAAGAAGTATTTTGTGGATTAAAATGAGAAGCTAAAGGAGTGAAAGTAAATGGAGATTATTTAAGTCATTTAGATTTTGCAGATGATGTAGTTGTTTTTGCAAATAATGCTTTAGAGCTACAGGAAATGTTGCAGGAGTTATCAGATGAAAGTAGGAAAGTAGAACTAAAGATAAATGTTAGAAAGACTAAAGTAATGTTTAATAGATTTTCTCAAAATATGAAAATAAAAATTGAGATGATGAGTTAGAAGAAGTTAACAGTTAGTTACAAATACCTTGGTCAGATTATTAATACAGATGGAAATATAATGGATGAAATTAATCATAGAATTAAACTTGATTGGAGTGCTTTTGGTAGAAATAACTTGATACTAAAAGGAAATATGCCTATGTGTTTGAAAAGGAAGGTTTTTAATAAATGTATTTTGCCAGTTCTTACTTATGGATCTGAGACTTGGACACTTAATAGAAGAGCAATACAGAGACTTCAGACCACTCAAAGAAAAGTATGGAGAGATGCATGTTAGGAGTAACAAGAAGGAATTGAAAATGCAATGTATGGGTAAGAAAACAAACAGGTGTTACTGACCTCATTGAAAAAATTAAAAGACTGAAGTGGAGTTGGGCTGGACACATTGTTAGAAGAGATGATAACAGATGGACAATTGAAATTTTAAACTGGATTCCAAGAGATTGTAAAAGATACAGAAAGAGACCACATGTGAGATGGATAGATGAAATAAGAAAGTGTGCATGGGTGATGTGAAGAAGAGAAGCTAAAGATAGGAAAAGATGGATTGAATTTGGAGAGATCTTCATCCTGCAGTGAATTGATAATGATTGATGATGAATTATATTGAATGATGTTCGATAAATTTCATTATAGATGTTGATTGAATATTTATATTTTTAAATGCTTGGGCAATATATTCTTTTTGTTCATCTTTACTTTTTTCACAGAGCGATTTATGGTTGGTCTCATAATGCCATTTTTCCGATGATGTTCTCACTACAACTGTTCCAGAATATAAATCACGTACTACTCTGATGCCTTTGTTAATCATTCCATACTCATCAGTCTACCAATTTTGAAATTCTCTATTGCTTGATAATTTTTGCTTTTTATTTCCACTAGTCACATTTATTTAAATGAGCTTTAATAATTTTATAAATCAAAGATTTATCATTTCATTTTACAGCAAAACTTCAGGCAAAAAAAAGTCATTCCATGGTATTGATCACACATTTCGTTCCTTTGTTCACAATTTTGATTACATTAAAAAATGAATGGTGTCAACACGTTTAGGTGAAAAAAGATTAGGACAAAAAACCATTTGATTACTTTTACTTTTGATTTGAAAAAATTTACTTCAAAGAGTTATAAAATATTTTACTGAATTTACTTTCTAGTTTTATTGAAATAATTTGACAGATTTATAGAATATTTTACCACAATATACAGTATCATTTTATTTGACTTAAAATATCATAATTTATTGTTTCTAATCAGAGTTCAATTGTAAATTGAGTTCTAACATAATATTATATTTATTTATTTTACCTTTAGTTTACAGTCAATTTTATAAGTACAGATTTTAGCAACAAATAAAAATATTGAAAAAAATTATAAGAAAAAAATTCGAACATGCCATAGGTTCATAATCACTGATTTAGTGCAATAGTAAAGTAATCAACTCTGAATCCCAAGTCCCATGGATTAATCCCCTGTGCAGTCATTTCAGTGCTCAAATTTCCTGTGAATTCATAAGCTTTAAACTATTCGATTACTTATTTGATTCCATCATGAATCATCCTTCTATCCGCTAATTTCTCACCTTGGTCTACAGACTTTTTTAGAACTAGATTATTCTATACTTCTTGTTAATTATTTTTGTTGATGACTCATTGTATACATTTTAAAAAATTAATTTGTAATGTAGGTGTGTGCTTGTATAAGTGTCAAACATTCATCTTATGTAACATTTGCTATTATCTTTCATTTTAAATATCTATGAAATGGCTAAAATCTGAATGCAGTAGATATGAAGAAATCTTTATAAATATATATTTAAAATTTTTTTATTGCACTATATATTCTTGAACCAAATGAATAGACATCTGTAAAATGTAAATATTTTTCCCCAAGTCATATTTTAAATTAAACACCAATATTCAATTAGCCCCGATCACAATCTCACGTCTTTATTATTTTGTTCAATACCCATCTTACATTCACCCTTTTGACACCATCTAGTTTTAAGTGTGTCTTTTTGCTATACTTAAAACTTTTATTTCTCTGCACATTTTTAAAGCATAAAAATAAAGACATCTGAGATACTATGCATGGAAGAAAATAGGAAGATAGCTATGATCAGAGTTGCACTGTCCAGTTTAGTGCAAGTGGTAGAGTGGCACATTCCACAATGTGTAGTCCTAGAATCAATTCCAATGCTCTGGCACTTCTAGGGGTTGAATTTGTTATAATCTCTTAAATAATAAAACTATATATATATATATATATATATATATATATATATATATATATATATATATATATATATATATATATATATATATATATATATAATCAGAGCTTAAAGGTAATATGATAATCTCTAGTCTAATAAATGTTTAATAATAATCAACTAAAGTGTTTTAGTATCAAATATGTATAAAATTTGGCACTTATAGTGTATATGCATGTAAGTTAGATCAATATTTAATAATACAGATATGCATCAACTTATGACAGTGTTACATATTCTGTTAACCAAATCATAAGTCCATTGATTTGATTCATGTGTTCTATTAATTATATTTTTGCAATAAAGAGAAAATGTAAACCGTACATATATCTAATAAACATTATCTGTAACAAAGCTCTTTTCACTGCTATAATGTGGTATACTATAAAATATTATGTTATCATTATATTATATAGTTATATTTTTGGCAGAGTTTCAGAAAAGACTTTGTTTTAGCTAAAAAGAGATTTTGTCATTTCTTTTTAAAGTCATAAAGAAAATGAGCATGGCAAATTTGTTCATTCATCATAGTAACTATTTCTCACTAACATGCATCGATTTTATTGGGATTTTTCCCATGAGTTTAAGACTAAGAATCATGGTTTTTCTTCTCTGTTGTTCTTATTCCCTGAAGGCTATTAAGTCATCAGCCAAGGCAAACATTGGTGGTTGAAGGCAGAAATTGGGATTTTTCCCATGAGTTTAAGACTAAGAATCATGGTTTTTCTTTTCTGTTGTTTTTATTCCCTGAAGGCTATTAAGTCATCAGCCAAGGCAAACATTGGTGTTGAAGGCAGAAATTGGTTTGAATTCTTTGATTGTAAACCCAAGCTGCACTACGGATTATTTTCAAATAAAAGAAAATTACATAAATTAGAAGAATTGACATTGTTGACTCTTGTGAATAACAATTAAAAAAATATTTGATTTGAAAAGTGGAAATGTTCTTCATTATAAAGGCAGAAATGAAGTATAAATGGGGTGAGATTTATTATAAATAAAAAGTGAAAGAACATTGTGATGATCGATAGTACATCAGATAAATTGAAAGATTAGTTATTTGACTTAATGGAAGATACCAAATATAGGTAATTCAGATTTATGCTCCAACAAGTTATCATTGTTTTAAAGAAATTTTAAGAATTTTTATATGCATGTACAAAATATTTTTATCAGATCAAACAATATTTTTAAATGTCATGATAGGTGTTAATACTGAAATTAGAAAACAACTGAAGGGTGAAAGAGTTTTGGCTATAGTCACAGAGTAAAAGACTATACAAACATGTGGAATTTGCAGAAAAAAAAGTATATTATGAAGCATTTCTTTAAAAAAAATACCACTGCGTTTCCCCTAATATAAGATATAACCAGAAAATAAGTTCTAGTATGATTTTTCAGGCAGGTAATAATATAAGGCTACCCCAAACATAAGACCTAGTTAAGATTGTCAGCTTGATGGACATATATCATTCATCCATTAAAACATATGATAGATATATAGAATTATGAAATAATGAATATAATATTTAAAACGTTTATTTATATATATTTTTTAACTAGCATAAGAAAAGAAAAAACATTTTAAATTAAAGTAATGAATATATAAATAAATATAAATGTAAATTTTTGTATTTGAATAAATGTTACTCAAAATTATTTTGCTAGCAGACTCATAATTAATTATTTTAATAAACTTGTAAACAATTTTTCTTTTCATTTATCAATCCACCTGTCTTTATTCAGTCTGATTTGAGAATTCTTCTTTCATCTGACATCCATCTGTATATATTGTAATAAATCAACATTAATATAACTTGTTACTAATGGGCAATCTCAGTTCACAAATTAATGAAGCCAGTTTAATATTTCATATGTTACTTTAAATTGAATATTAGTAATTTCAATGACACGTAAATAACTTTTAATATTCTTGTATATAACAAGACTGTTCAGTGATATGATTGTAATCCTAAATATGACATACACATGCAGGGAGTAAAAGTTATTTACACACTATTGAAATTAGTAATATTGAATAAATGCAGATTTTTGTATTTGAATAAATATATATATTTTGTACATGAAAAAAATAACACATCCCCTGAAAATCAGCCCTAAGCCATCTTTTGGAGCAAAAAAAAAACCTAAAAATAATTAATAAGGACTATTCTGTACAAAATCAATATAGACCAAGCAAAAGAGAAATAAAATAACCAATAATTTATCCTTCTGTAATCTTATAAAACATTATTACATCTAAAATACATAGAATCCTCTAATAATAATAGCAAATCATGAATAACCTTAATCTTATCTGCAGAAATTTGTTTTCAGGAAAATGCAGTAAATGGAAATGAACAGTAGAATTGGATTATATTTTGACCAATGGAAAATATGCATTTCAAGATTTAATGTTTTAATAGATTTGACACAGAGAGTAATAATTGAATAATGAGATTTAGGATACCTGTTGATGCAAAACTAGAGTGATGAAAATTATCAAGAAAGACTATTTAATAATGAATATTCTTGATCTTTAAAAACACTTCTTGAATTTAGATTAAATCTTGCTAATCATTTTAAAGTATTGCCAGATTTTAAAGATAATGTAAACTTAGTGCAATAATTTTCAGATGAAAGTAAAAATACAAGATTAAATATAATTAATAGAAAGACTAAAGTAATGATCAATGTATTTTTTTAGAAGAAGAAAATAAAGATTGATAATCATGAATTAAAAGAAATTAACAATTTAAACATTTTCATCTGATTATTAATACAGATGGAAACATAATAGATAAAATTAATCATAGAATTAAACTTGGGGAGAAAGCTTTTAGGTGCAAATAACTTAATATTAAAAGCAAATATGGTTTATGCATTAGAAAAGGAACTTTTTAATAGATATGTCTTACCTGCTTTTACTTACAGATCTGAGATTTGGACATTTAATAAAAGAGCAATTCAAAGATTTCAAACTACTCCATGAAATGTAGAGATATATGTCAAGAATAACCAGAATAAATCACAAGGAGATGTGAGGACAAACAGGCTTAACTGCCATCAAAAGAAATTAAAAGATTGAAATAGAATATGGGATGGAAATATTTCTAAAAAAATTAATACGAAATGGAGAGTCAAAGTCTTAAACTGGATTTCAAATGATTGTACAACCCTGAAAAAAAGACTGCATATGAAATAAACAGATCAAATAAGGAAGTATGTTGATGTATTATAGAGGAGCTATTGATCAGGGAAACTGGATTAATCTTGAGGAAGTCTTCATCCTGCTGATCATAGATAATAGTTGAAATGATGATTGATTGTAACTATTGGCTGTATAATTATTTTATTTTAATATCTTATTGGATCACACCCATCTTGTTTTGGGTTTACTGCATGATCTATAAACAATAAAATAGTAGTATTAATAATAAGTAAAAATAATCTTTAAATGTGCATCATTAGTAACAAAATGTGTTATTATAAATATTGTGTTGCTTCTTGCAAAGTACAATAATAAATGATATGGATTTCCAGTTATAGTGCAGGTTGTATGATCATCTTATTTTATTATAGTTTCTTTTGTGTTTATTTCATGATCTCCATCATAACTTTGAATCAATATATGTCAGATAAATATATATTGAGATATATATGTATAATTCATATGTAAAATAATTTTTAGTCTATTTGTGCATTCTTTTTATGACTATTTCTTTTAGTTATGTCTAAAAATGATTTTGTAATAAAATTATTATATTTAAAAGGGGTGATAATATGTTTTAACTATTTCCATTATTTATCATTAGATGTTGAATGTCTAGAAAATTGTAAACTTTATTTAAACTTTTCCACATACAAATAACTGTTAGTAATAAGACATGAAGACAACTCAGGTTAATAGATTACACAATAAAGTTTAACATAGCATCATGTTCATACCAAGAACATAGGGTTTGTGATGATGATATTTCAATATTTAAGGATCTAAAGGTGTAAGTTTTACTTATATGCTAATATTGTTACTAGTCAGGCAGCAACACCTGAAGAAGAATAGAGATAGATTACACATCTTTTCAATATTTGATATTTCAAGAATCTAAAAGTGCAAGTTTTACTCATATGCTAGTATTGTCACTGCTCAGGACAGCAACACCTGAAGAAGAATGAAGAATAATAACATTTGAAACAATGTGTAATCTACTAATCTGTGTTTTTTTGTATGTTATTATTAAGAGTTGTTTGTATTTGGGATAAAGAAATAACATTTAATATTTTCTAGACATTCATCATTTAATGATAGATGATAGAAATAATTAAACATATTACCACATTAAAAATATCTACTTGGTATGTTAAATAGATTGCTGAAATAAAAACATTAATGATTTATGAAATATAATTCAGACATTGTTAAAATTAATTCAGTGTAAATTAAATTTTTTAAAAAAGAAATAAAAGTATTTTTTAAAAAATTCAAACATATTTTTTATACTTTTAATAAAAATTTTAAATATTAATAAGTTAACGATAATTTGTATAAAAATTTAAAGAAAAGATATAATTTACTTATAAATATTTTGGCATATTCAATACAAAAAAAAATTAAAAAAATATTTTGATTTTAAAAAATCCCTTTATATTAAATGCAAAAAATAATTTCAAATAAATTTAAAAAAAAAAAAAAAAGTAAAATATTTAAAAAAATATAACAATATTGATATTAAGCATTTTGTTTTCATCATGTAAAAACTTCAGCTGTCGAAATGCACTTATAAAAATAAAATATATCCAAAACAGTTATAAACATCACAAAATCAACATTTAATAATTCAACATAAAAAAACTTAAAGGTAAAAAAAAAAAACTTAAAGTAAAAAACACAATTACTTTCCTATAAACGTTGATATAAAAAGTCAAAATTAATTTTATATGCAAAGAATAAAAATATATTTTCTCGTTCCTTTTCCCTTGAAGCTATAACTAAATTAATCAGTTATTAAATAATAGAAATCTGTGATGTTTTTAATAAATCTCGATTTTCTGAGCAACTTCAATCAAATTGATAATGTTAACACAGGTTAATGAAATGACAATAAATCTCAAATTCCATTCAGCTGCCATCAGATTATTAAGATTAACATAATTAACCTTTTGTAAAGCTTGCTGTCTTCAAACATAGCTATACCACTAACACATTGTGCTTATCTTAATTAAAGATAACTCCATCCAGTGATATTCCTAAGGTTGGTCAATGGAACATATGCCTGGGGCATCTGAGGCTAATGGGCTTTGCACTGAGCTACCTTATTTTAATTAACAACATAATATATATATATCACACATTAATAAAATAGACTGAGAGACCAACATTTGATGCAAGTTTTTATACATAAAGCTAAAGCTTACTTTTGAAATTAAGCCACCAAATTTCTAAACCTCTTACTATTTAGATGTATTTATAAAGAGCCAAACAGTTGATAGTTTGTAGCCAAATATTCATGCATTAATGGGTGGACTAAAACTACTGGTGGGAAAATTCCATTAGCCTGTCCCATCTAATAACACTGCTAAGTCTGAGCATAGTTTGTCAAAGCTTAAAATAAAATAAAAAACAATTTAAATCCACAATAGCACAAGAAAGCTTATCCAACCTAAATTCCATAGAAAATAAATTATGTAAAGACTTAAATTTAAGTGAAATAATAAATAAATTTGTTGAAATGAAAGCAAGGGAAATAAAGTTATATTAATTTTGTTTTTATTTTATATTAATATTGATATGTTCTAAGATAAGTATTACTATTTAGATAAGAATAAATGTTGTATATGTATTAAAAATTAAAGATTTTATTTATTCACTTTTTTTATTTACTGGGAGCCTTACTCCACATTTGTGCACAGAGCCTCAAAATACAAAGGGCAGTGCCCACTCCATCTGCAGGTCAAAGTCTAAGTATATATGAGTTGTCAGTTGAGGCACCATCACCAAACATTTTGAATTTGTTTTTTTTCTATAAGTATGTGATGTGATATGATGTGATGCACTGTGACTTCTTCTTATATGGAGTCAGAAATCTCTCGGCAACTATGCCCAGAGAAACCTGTTAGCCACTTTATCTTCCCTTTCTATTTTCCACCTTAAGTTTTCCCATAATCTGCTCCATTCCATTTCCACAACATAATATTTGTCATCTCCATGACCTTCATATCTAAGTCCCCTTTATCTTTTCTCAAACCTAGCATAAAAACCAATAACTCACTTTCTATATAATCACTTTGTTCATATTTAACTTCCATAACTTCGTTATTTGTGCCCTTTCTGCTTCCAAGCATTTACGTTGAAGTAACAGATGCCTAATATTTTTTATGCTTTCCTTACACAACTTTCAGACTAAATCACCCATATTTTTCCATTTACGTGTATATTCCCTTGTTGCTAAAGATCCCATTTGAGCCATAAACAATAAACTACTTTCCTTACTATTATCATAAATTAACTCACACCCAATGTTCCATTTATTTATATAGCGCAGGGATGCCCAACCCGTAGCTCGCGAGTCACATGTGGCTCGTGCAACCGTTTAATGTGGCTCGCATTGCACTCTTCAAGAAAAATTGATAAAATATTTTGTTTCTTGACGCCACATGCACACACTAAAAAATAAACATTTTTACAATACAAACGATAACGATATGCAGTGTCAGGTTTCACATTAAATAAAATAATTAAAATATACTTTTTCTGTAATTGTAATTTATATGTATGTTATCAAATTTTTAATACATAAATATAAATAAAATGTATTTACATTTTTTTTTTAAAAACATGTTACACCAGTTTTTTTTTAGTTTGTGAATTATGTTTATTAATGTAATATAAAAAATGCAATATATAATTGTGGCTCCCCAAATTTTTTTAAATTCTCACTGGCTCGCGTCAAGTTAAAGGTTGGGCATCCCTGATATAGCGAGTCAAGATTCATACAGCAGCATTAGTGACCAATATAAGAAACTGAAATAATTAACAAAACTTATAATAAAAGAGTTATTTATTAACCTAACTCAATGTAGAAATTAATGAACTTTAAAAACAAAAATATTTTTTAACTAGTCAAGTCATTTTTATAGTTTTAATAAAACATTTAATACTTTGTTACATTAATTAAATACGGGAAATACTTGACATTCATACATTTCAGGATATTTAGTATGAGTTGAATTTTTTTTTTTCAAATTCATGTTTGATACTATCGTACTGCAGAACAGAAAATATTTTTAACAAAAGATAATAAGCACTGCAGTATATCACAAAAGATGACCTTACTGTCTGTGACTCTAAAAACTGAAAGCTGTATTGATTTATTAATCACATTTTCCTTTTTTGTTTTGCATTTTGTATATTTTGGAAACTGTTTATTTAAGTCTGGGTTTTTTAAAGTCACAATTTACATGAGTAGAAATCTGCCCGTATCTTTAAAAATAAATATATAATAATAACTGGAAATATATGCGTATGCAATGAAGATAATTGTTTTCATAAGCATGCTCACTAAATGGACTGTTTGTTCAATAGCACATTGAAATGCATAAGTAATCCATTTCAAAGCCACAGACTAGAAACAAATTATTATCTAAATCAATTGTTTAAACAGATAAAATAGAATAAAAAATATAAATCATATATAAAATTAATTTAACTTTTGGGCTCTGTTACTGTACATGTAATTTCAAAATAAAATTAAACCTTTACAATAATAATAATAAAAATTACATTGACAATATCATTTGCCATTTGATTTTTGTAATCCACTTTAGCAAGAGTTTCCATATATATGTTCTATAATATTGCAAAAATTCTCTTCATGATCTTTGCATATTTTATTTCATTCTTATTTTTAAGAAAGATAATACATTTTACAACTGTCTATCTCATTAATCTTTTCTGGTGAGTCCATTACTTTTTCTAATTTCATTTTTCTAACTCATGGCTAAAATTATTGTACCTTATGCATCTAGGATAATTTTAAAAAAAATAATAACAGCATTTCTACTAATAAAAATAAGCAGATAAAAACAACTACTCAACTGATAATAAAATTCTTATGAAATATGAGACGGATGGCAGATGGACAAATGAAAGAAAGCATTTTAAAAATATCTTACACAGCCAATAGCATTCATTGTAACATTTGCATTTGTTGATATAGTCATTTCATATTCACTATTGTAATGAAAATTGTTTACCTTAGTAAAGCATAAAACTAACCCTTTTTTATTATTTCTCAAAATAATTTTCACTGTTTTAATATACTTTCATTATTTCTAAAGTTGTTTTTAATAATAATTAAGTTAAAAAAATATTTTTGTTTTGCCACAAACTTTATTTGGTACTTTGGTATTAGACCTGCTGTGATCGAAATTCGACCTCACAAATGAATCTATAAATAAACACCAAATTTAACACATTTATAATCTTCTAAAAAGAAAAAGAAATAATTTTTACTTGAATATTACATAATATTTTTATTTGAATAAGATTTTTACAGAAAACCTTGCTTTGACTATTAATTTCACATTTTAAGAACTATGCTGTGATGTATTTCAAGAATCCTAACATGATTAAGCCATGTCACATATACACATCACCACCTTTTTTACATGCTGACCTGTGATTTTTTTTACAATCAATGTGTGTACTTTTTTATACAATAAAATGAGGGTATTAAAATTTTGGAGTTACTCACTACTAAATAGGGCACAGTCCATTTCTTCCAAAAATATGATACCCTGCCATCTAAAAAAGTGCACAACATTGGCCACAATATGAGCTTTTACATCCATATTGTGGATAAACAATGACATTGTTGCATTATAGGTTACAAGAAGAAAGTGGGCAGTTATAAGGGAAAATGGTTCCAGGGCTTCAGAATTATCTTCATCGGTGCACTAGGATTCATCTACAGCTGGTCACAATAATTGATATCCATTGAATGTTTGTGAAGACCAGCTGAAAATGGCAGCCAAACCACCATTGACTAGAACAACTGTCTACCATGTTAGCCTGAGAGAAACACAAAATCAGAGACCCTAAGAAAATGGTCAAAATTAAAGTCTCTTTAGTAAGTGCAAGAACCAGACTAACCAAATACTTCCAGAGTAATGGATATTTGGTGGATTCTGCAGAGGGAGAGACTAATGCTTCATCATCAAAATTCCCAGCAGGACAGCACTGACTCTCATGCAAACTATCAAAGAAAATGTTGAAGAGGGCTCCACAATTTACTCAGATTGTTGGAAATACTAAAAAAAGAACTGCCAACATTTTTGGGTAAACCATAATTATAACTTTATAGATCCAGAAAATTATATCCATATTGCTGAATGTAGAATACAACTGGGGTTTGTCCAAATGGTAAAATAAAAAGCAATGAGCAGCCATGCATCAGCATCTCAATTTCCATTTGATCAAATTTATGGAGATGATTACACAAACCAAATCATGCTTTCCTTTCCATATTGGAGGACATTACAGTTCACCTAGAGATTATCATTTTTTTCATTATAATAAATATGCTCATTATTATACATGTTTATTTATTTATTTTAAAAAAAAATAAAACTGTTGGTTTTTATTTTGGGATAAAGAAATCGATTGATTAAGATTGTCAGAAAATCCTGTGCATGCGTTATTTTACAAGATCACAAAGTTAAAATAATTATTGACAAGTAAATACATCACAGCAGGTCTCACTTTATAGCCAAAACATTCGTAAATATATAACTTTCCTTCAGAGAGAGGGGTGTAAACTTTTAGTGATAAATACTAATCAGCACTAATACATTAATCTTCTTTAATTTATTAAGTACTTACACTTTGTAAATATGATTATTTTAAATCCCTGAACTATATGAAACCAGCTTCTGAATCAAACACTTAAAGTTAATCAAATAGTATTTAAAATCATTTTAATTGTTTGTTCAAGATATTCAGTATTTTTTTTTGCATTGCTTGCATTAAAGAATCTCTAAAAAAAAATCACTTATTTATTTTTGCACTTTTTACAATGCTTATTATTCAATTATTAGATAGTTTCAATTATCTAATAGTCTTTTTCAGAGTTTTTAGGTTTTTTAAATAATATTTATATTGAAAATATAAAAATAAAACCTCTGAAAGGGATTGTAAGTAGTTGAAGCTGTCAGATAATTGAAATAAAAAGCATAGTAAAAAATACAAAAAGGATATGATTTTTTAGAGATTTATTTAAATAATTGCTGTGAAGTATGTCTAACAAATGTCACTTCTTAGTGCCTAATTACTTAATTTGCCTTTGGGAAGAGAATTACATACTGAAATAAAATACAATATTTTAACAGAATTGCTTAATGAAGTCATTTAAGAAAAGTAATTATATTATAATTTTTAAAAATTGGAAAATCTAAATTAACTTTCCAAGTGTTAATCTTGACATTAATAATAAAACAACATTTTAAGTACCATATAATACTAAATCATCCATGAACTTTACTACTGTTACACAATGCTTTATTTGTCACCCTCTTTTACAGTTTGCAGTTTCTGAAGAAGATTGCTGCAGCAATCGAAACTGTAAACTGTTAAAGAGGGTGGTAAATAAAGCATTGTGTAATAGTAGTAAAATGCATGGATGATTTAGTATTATATGGTATACATTTGGTAATGCAATAAGAAAGAATAACATTTTAAATAATTTGTCATTTAAATCAATTTGTTAAAATAAAAGATAAGTAGCCTTTAAATTGTCGACTATAGTAAAAAGACAGTTACAAGAACTCCTTATAAAGATACAATGACAAAGAAGGCATTAATTACCAGACAATAATGTCATATAATGAGAGCTTCAATATTTTCCCTTCCTTTTTTATCCTCTAGCTAAAAATAGATGGGGATACTTTTTACCAAACAATATTATTTGATTATCTGGATTAGCCATGAATTGAGTATTAAAAGAAAAATTCTAAATCTGTTGAAATTTTTTTAGATTTACTCCCATGTCATAGACATTGAGGTGTATTCACTATTATTAATCTATGAGTCTTTTCATCCCTTCAAAATAACTATTTTCAAATCATTCAAAATAATGATCATTGATTATGGAATATTATTTCAATTAATATTATGAAAATCTTTTATTATTATTACACACTTTATAAATTATTTCAGAAAATAATCATAAAAAATAAGGATAGTCTTGTAATATAGTCTACTTATTGAAATAAAATAAGAATCCATATTTTCATTAAAGAAGATGCTCTGGGTGGTTTAGTGCAGAGACAAAGGAATTGATTCCGAAGTCAAGGACCATGGATTGCATCTCTATTAAATCACTTATTAGGTTTAAACTTATGAATTTCCAAGCAATAAACTATAAGAAATAAACTATTTGATTATTTATTAAGATGGATTAAATCGAAGATTCCCCCCCCCCCTAAAAACTGTAGTTTGTACTTTAATTGAAGTTTATATATACAACAGAAAAGTCTTATATAAAAAAAGATAGAAAGATCGTGTGGCTTACTGATAGAGCAGCTAATTGCGATGCCTGTAATTTGAATTTAGGTTATGATTTCAATCAAGTTCAGGATTTAGGGTAACATTTCAATCAAGTTTGGTATTATATATATACATTAGTCCATAACCAATCAATATAACTATCAAATATTGGTTTGTATATAGGTATCAAGCTATATTAAAATTCTACGGTATATAGAAACTGTTCAGATTCTCACCTTTGGCAAGTGGGAAGTCTGATGAATACCGTTTTATTCTTTACTGTTTTTCTATTGGATGGGGGGGGTGTTTAGAAGAGATTATTTAAGTTTTACGTTATATGTATGTTAAAGACCAATTAAATTTACATTAAAGTTTTAGCTGTGTATTTATTTATTTATATATTAATCATTTGATGCAGTGAATATAAATCCATACTGTGTTGATTAAGAGTTTTATTCTAGATTTGAGCTCTTGATGAGTGAATAATTATTTAATCAATCTTTTTTCCCCATATATTTAAAATAATATACAAAAGATGTTTATCAGGCAATTATACTTAAATCATTTTAAAATTTGCAGATGATGTTGTTATCACAAATACTGCTTAATTGCAAAAGCTAACAAATAAAAGCAGTAGAGTTAAGATTAAAAATAAATTCTAAAAAAATACTAAAGTATTGTTCAAAAGATTTTCACAAAAAAGAGAGAGAGAGAGAGAGAGAATAAAAAATTCATGATAATAAACTATTAATATAGATAATAAAGTAATAAATAAAATTAATCAAAGATTTAAACTTGAATAAAGTGCTTTCGGTTAAAATAATTAAATATTGACCTGTAAGGTTTAGTGCAGTAATAGAATGATATTTTCTGCAGCGTAAGGTCCCTGAATTGAATCTAATTCCGGTTCTTCCAGGACTCGACCTTCTCTCCAGCAGTAAAGCCGTTAAATTATTTACTTAATATGTACTAAATATTAAAAAATATGCAATGTGCCTAAAAAGAAACGCTTTAACGAATGTGTTTTAACAATAGTAATTTAATAATCTAAAAATTTGACTTTTAATGTAATAATTATACAAAGTCTGAAGACCAATTAATAAAATAGAGAAGATTTGTTAGAAGTAACATAGTAAATATGAACCAGTGACAAACAAATGATAACGCATTGATATTATCATCTCCAGACCAGTTTATGGCTTTTTCTTTTATTAGAAAAACTTGGAAGTCGTCTAAAATACAAGTTTTAATTCCATTTTAAAAACCTGAAAAGATTTTAAACCCAAGCCAACCTATTTGAACAGTTAGTTATATAAATCTGACTCCAGGTTAATAAATATATATTTAAATGCTCAGTCCTTTATTAACTATAGGAGAGACAATAACAATAATAATTACGTTATTTTCAGCTTTGAATTCTTGCCTTATTGATAATTGACAAAACTAGAAATTCACCTCGAAATGAGGAGATGGGGAAAAAAAGTTATATTTCTGAATAATTGAATTAAGTTTGTAGAATTAGCCAAAAATGGATCAATAATGTTTGATGATGATGATAATGATAATGAATCATTATTTATTATTAATTCTTTATCTAACTTGTTTTTAATTATTATTAATAAATAATGAATGAATAAATATAAGGCAACATTGTCTGTATAATTATAAATATCATTAAATTTTTATGGCTGTGCTTTTAATAACATATTATCACCTTTTTTTCAAAAGTGTTCATTTTCAAGTTTGACTTTCTAAAGTAGTTCTGTGAATTTTACTGGTGTCTCCCCCCCCCCCATTAATGTTCTATGACAGTGTGGATCAGTGGTAAAATAGGGTTTGGCAGACTTTAACTTAGATTTGTACATAGATCTTATAATTTTAATATCCTATAAGGAATATTCTTGTATACTAGTTTATAGTGGGTATACAAAAACTGGTTTTACAAAGTTTATCATTTAACAATTTTTGCTGGAAAGGGGGCTGTAGCAGAGAACTATTATTTCCAGGTAAATGAAAAATGTTCTATGCATAATAAAAATAATATTTCAGATTTTGTTCATAATGTGTATAGATAAAACAGTTTTATAGATAGCCACTGCAGGGATAAAGACTTTCCAATATTCCTCATAAACCCATGAATAAGAAGGCATTCTTATTAGGCTTTTTCATTGCTAGTTGTTGGGCATTTATTTGACTATTCTTCCAAACTCATTTTACTATCTAGCTAAAATAATAAGATACTTTTTATTAACTATTAATTATTTGGGTTGATTATGAGGGCTATCTAAAATGTAAATCCTCAGTATAACTGAAAATTGAAAAATATTTTGTTTTACCTAGAATAACTTCAAACCCAGATTGTGGAAGTGGAAGAAATAAGTTTTACCACTCTGTTGCTTATTTGAAATAGAAAAGATTTACAAAGAGAAAATTTATTAACTTCTGTATAAAGCAAAAAAGTCCTTAATTATCATTTAATCTCTATTTAACAAGGAAAAGTAAATAATATCCTAGTTTTCCAAAAGTTCTAGGCAGTAAAATCAGAATCAACAACTATTACTGGTCATTGAAACTTATGATCATCATATTCCTCCATGAGAGATAAAAATTAGAAAGCAAATAAATAAATATTAAATTGGGAGTTAAGTGGGTGTATCTAAATTCTAATACTGTAGAGAACAAAAAATTATATTGAAAAATGGGTGTATACTACTAAAACAATAACTGATGGTAAAAATAGTAATATATAATCTATTATCATTAAACAAAAGAAAAAACTGTTTGCAGTTATGCTGTTTCTGATGGAATAAATAGACTCAAATAAATATATTCTACACATTTGTCATGACAACATTCAAATTCATTTATTTGTTGCATAATGACTAATAACATAATACACAAAATTGAAGCACTTATATAAAAAAACAGGAAACACTTTATAGGGATATTTAAAGATTAACTAATGACAATACATTTTAAGTAATAATACACTATTTTAATGCAAAAATTGGACTTTATTGTGATAGCTTGTAGAAAAATATCTATGTATAATCTTATGATAAAATAATTGGAAGAGACTTAAGATATAAATTATATATTTAGTTAATATAGAGAATAAGTAAGTTATGTGAAAACATTAATGGATTATTAAACTAATTCAAACCTATTTGTATTGATTATTTCCAGATAATGGAAATGCATTTTTAGCATTTCTAAGTTTAAATAAAAATGCATTTAGTATTCTTTAAAAGATCCCATAAAATTCATTACTGATAATTACTGGAAAATTTATTCCGCAGACTTGAAACATATAAAAAAAAAATTATTGAAATGGTTGTTTACATTTTTTATTTATTTAGCGTATAGAAAAATAATCAAATGGTTTATTGCTAAGGAATTTATGATAAATTTGAACATCCAAAGTGGAAGAACAGGAATTGTAATCCATGGACCTTGATCTCTAGACTTAGCTCCTCTACAAATGCACTAAATCTTATAGGGTAATGAAAATAATTTTATAATGTGATTAGTGTGGTTTTAAAGAAGTGTAATATTATAAAAGTAATAAAGCTTATAGATAAAGGGGGGGGGGGGCATAACAGTTCTTTATTTAAATAATACCAAATAATATACCAAATAAAGTATTTCAAGACTTTTTTGTTCACTTTCATCATTTGTAATAGGAGCTATATTTCTGAGGCATCCTATTATAAGCCTGAACAATCATCTGATAGATATTAGGATCACATCAAAATCAATATTATAAGAAGGCACATGTAAGCAAAAACCATGCAAAATATATATGATTTTATATATATGTTTTAAACATTAATAATCTTTTAAAAAAAACAAAAAAAAACTTGTATACTTGGTTTTGTTCATATAAAATTGTATTTGAAAACAGGAAGCATTTTATGTAGCTGCAACATATTGGATACAGAAAGATGCCAATCTTCTTTACGAATTGTTCAGTCAAATAAAAAAAAATACCAAACTTCTCTCCAAATTTGAACCCAAATTATAGTGCTTTATTCAATATGTTATAAGTCTCTTTATTATTATAGGTATTAAATTGCACACTGTTTTAGTGGATAAAATTTACAATAACACTTTTTAAAAATAGCAGATTATGAATCAAATCCTTGGTGTTATGCAGATATTGTAGTCTTTTTTATTCATGAATTTATATGGCACACATAATTATTATCATCATCATCATTATTATTACTATTACTACTACTATTATTACTACTACTACTTCCACCACCACCACCACCACTACTACTACTACTACTACTATTATTATTATTATTATTATTATTATTATTATTATTAGTAGTAGTAGTAGTAGTAGTAGTAGTAGTAGTAGTAGTAGTAGTAGTAGTAGTAGTAGTAGTAGTAAAGTGTGCAATTGTGATAAATCTCTAAAACAATAATACAAAAGCAAATTAATACTTTGCTTATCCTTAATTTATATGTTTTATTTTTAGCTAATGACAGACAAACATTTAAAAATTAACATATTTAACTGCCTTGCTCATTTAATGTCATCATTTTGAATTTATGATTTAAAATAAGACTATTTTCCTATAACAAGTACTACACTTAGATAACATTTATCTACCACAAAATACTATTTATATTTTTACAAAATGCTCAAGATTTAATGCAGCCGTAACTACAGTGGTGAATTCTGTAACCCAAGATCCTCAGATCATGACTCCAATTCTGCTCAAACTTCTATGAACTTCAAACAATAAATCATTTGATTATTTTTGCTCTGCATTGTTTAATGCATTGGCAGAGACACAAGGCTCATCAACTTCATCTCTATATTTTCTTATGCTAAAACTTTCTCTTAATTCACAAACAGTTAATCATTCAATTATTTATTTTTTATTATCATTTTGTCAAAGGCATTCAAACTGCCTGAGATGCTGCATATAAATAAATAAATGATAATTTGAAAAGAAAATGGTATTCAACATGTTTCCTGACTCAAATATTGAATATGGTGCCTAAAAGAAACCAAAATAAGTGGAAGTATGAATTAGTTCACATTTTAAGGTTAATGATAGATTATTTTAATGCAAAAATTGGACTTTGTCTCAATACATTTAACTTGCATGTTAACCAAGTAGCTAAATGCTTTTACATTTTAATTAATTATAAATTTATTTAAAATGTAAGTAATATTTGCTAAAGCTGTAACCTCAAGAATATGCATGTAAAATGCGATATTAGGGACCTCTACAGGTCTTAACCACAAGCTTATGCTTTGGAACAAAAACCCCTCTTTTCTTCCAAAGCATAAGCTTGTGGTTAAGACATGTAGAGATCCCTAATATCTCATTTTTACATGCATATTCTTGAGGTTACAGCCTTAGTAAATATTTTAATTAATTGCAATATCTTAATTAATATTATTACATTAGAAAATAAATATATCATGGTCGTGTAAAAATTTACCACTACAGTTTTAGAGATTTTTTTTTTTTAATGTAAATAGACACTTTATATAACATTTGTAATAATTATTATTTTCAAACGACTATTTGGGTTTAGTTTTTAAATTTAAAATTAAATTTAACATACAGGGTGATTTAAAAAAAGTATTAATAGTTTTCCTTACTTTTTTATAACTAATATGTTTTTGGTAAAATAATTAATTATCCGACTTAATTTAAGAATGTAAAAGTAAACCATGAACTCAGTGTCCAGCAAGTGCATGATTCTTCCCGTATCATATTACCTGTACAATTGTATTTTTTTTTATAATCTATGCATCAATTCCCATCTCTCATCTAATCAATCCACATTAATTCTAGCTAATAATTGCTAGATATTCATTTATTAACCTTTATTGGATGGGTTGGAGAAACGACATAGAAAAAAATATATCTTAAGCCTATTTGTGACCTAAAATTTTTTTAAGGATTTACGCAATCCAGATTTGAAATGCAAATTGTCATCATGGTAAGTGGGGGTTCTAGTCAAAAGACTCTTAGATTGAGTTTGTAGCTGCGAAAAGTTTATACTTCTGCATGGAAGATCTTTCAATTCTACAGAATATGTTATATATTATTATCATGCATAAAGATTTCGGATCATAATAAATAGCTCTCGTTTTTATTATATATAATTGTACGATGTTTATATTCTGGATTTGTTAAATGCATATCTAAAAATATTTTTCCTTGATAAAATAACTAATTACAGTATTCCTATTTTAAAATAAATCAACTGTGTCATCTATGCTGAGTCAGTGCTGTTGAAGGATATAGCAAAAGAAAAAAAAAAGAATCACATTTAAGCTTTTGGAAAAGCTACAAAACGGTATAAATATTAAGTTTATCAACATCGTGGCATCCGAAGAATTCACAGATAAATGAAAATGCGTTCTCTAATCTTCACTCTATTGTAGGTCAAAGGTCAATCAAGTATCGTTAGTTTTTCTATTTTTGGAATAAACAAAAACCATAAGTGTTTTTTATAAAATGTTAAAATGTGTGTGCGCGCGCAAAATATTTATATACAGAAACATGTATGAATATATAATATTCATCCGTTTTGGTTTATTAAATTAATTAGCATGACTTTACACTGAGAGGGGTTTTGCTATTTTAAATTTATGTTATCGAAATTTAAACTTAGAAAATCACTAGAAGATATAAAAAGCACATTTCTTATATATTTGGATCTAGCGTATCTAAAGTTATAAATCTTGCTACAACTCAATGTACAAGCGTTATACTTCTTATGACAGTATATGATTAAAAAAAATACCAAACAGTGGAGAGATGAGGCTATTTGAGATGGTACTGTGACTTGGGCTAATTGCCAAGGCTAAAGGTTAGTTTGGCGGCTATAATACATCTTGGAATCGTTTGCTTTTTTTCTCGATGTCTTTAATTCATTCGTTTGAAATAAGAGTCAGTGAAGTATTAGTTTTCAAATATAATTTTGTTAAATAAAAATTTTGCTGTCGTTGTTTAATAATGAAGACTGGTGAAGTTTTATACATATAATATAAACTAACATTATTGTATACAAATATTTAGAATGTGTATCATTTATTTACTAATACAATTATATAATATTTTTATATACACTCTTGAAAATTTTTACATACTGGTAATGATTTAGTGTTTACACTTCTACTTCACGGCAAGTAATGGGTTAAGATGTGCTCTAATACGCGGCTGAAGAGAAGTTTATTCTTTATAATTGAGTGCCTTGTATAAAGCATGTTTCTTTATTTGTTATACTATACAAAATATCATCAATAACCGTTTATATATATTGTATAAATGTTTGGATTATTTATATGCATTTAAAAACATACAAATATAATTAATTTATTAAATTATACATATATAAGGCATCTTATATATATTGCTCTGTTTGGTTTCATTCTGTGTTGTAATGAAAGATCCATGCAATAAAAGGTACTGGTTTAAAGCTTAACCTACCATTTCTAATGCTCGTATGTCACATGACCACCCGAGTGATTAACCATTTGTTTATTTTGCAGATATAATGTTTGCACATGGTGATTCACTTTTGAGGTATTGCATACAATTTATCTTTTATGAATAATATTTTAAATATATGCATAAAGTAAGTCACTACTATAACATAAAATATAAGCAGTTACATATTGTGCCAGTCAAAACATGCTTATCCATCTAACACGAGCTGGAACTCACAAAATGTACTTCAAACCCAGTCAAGCCCGAGATTTAGGTCAGGGACCAGCCTGGATTCGAACCCACTCTCCAAGCACCAGATCTAACACCCAATGGATAACATAACAATGGTAGCACACGAGATTTAATTCTTCATCCGGCCCACTAGCAAATCGGAGAAAACAATAAGACTCATGGACTCAAACATATATACAAACAACGTAAATACTAGACATTCCACAGATAAAAATCTAACATATTTAAATAAATAGGGGCTTTACTAATGAATACTTATGGGCAATTAGTGAATTGGATTGATTTAATAATGAGACAGAAACTGATATATGATGAATTAAAATATATTTATTGACAATTGTTGTTGGCAAGATAGGTTTGTGGCTATGATTCAATGGAGCCAAATATCCTGCTATACAACTAATCACTACATTAACTTATTTGTTATGTCCTTTTATAATCAGTTCGAGTGGCTCTTTTACGTAAAATCAAACCAAGTCTGGAGTGAAACTTAATACATCTTAATTATAATAAATTTATTTTAACTGCAGGCTTTTAAAGCGACCCAGATAGCTTTAGATCGAACGGGTTTTCAAGAATGCTTCGGATCAACGCCGAAGACTGCATATTAGGGAGGGAGAGTTGGCTATAATGATTTTACTAATACGCTAGGCACAAGTAAAATATAATAATAAAGTGGCTCTGCGGATGGAAGAATAGTTTTAGGGTTTTTGTGACAAACAACGGTTTACCCAATAACCGGTCGTCATGCTGCTAATGGGGAACCTTTATTTGGTTCAGAGGCGGGGGACTTATGTGCTAATCTGGCCCGAAGCTCAGACTTCGCTACTGCACTACCCTATAAGAGAAGATGTGCTGGCAATGCCGTGGCTCCATCTTATATATAAAACAGCACAACGAGAAAAATATTAATAAGTTCGACATCCGCCAAGCCGAAGGATATTATAAATGAAATATCACATATTAAATGAACACAAGTTTATCAGCTTGATCAAAAGAGCCAACTCTTCTGTAGCATGAGAAATACGATATGCTACTGACAGGAATATATAGCTACAAACTTTACTTTATCCCGTTCAATCTCTTTAGTTATCTATAACTACTAAACTTTTAAAAGGGGGAAAAGTATATTTAATAAGGGACTTACGAATACTTAACTAAAAATATATACTTATAATTACACTCCAGGCTAGTTTAATCTTTAGTAACATAATAAATAAAGGTTGAAAAGCCACATTTTATATTTATATTAATTAATTTATTAAGTGAAAAAATGTGAATTTGGGTTTCGAAACAGCGCACGAAATGACGCTATATAAATAATTTAAATTTATATGTTTAAAAACATATTCTATAATTAAATGCACGCCATTTCGAAACATAAGCACAACTAATAATAATTAAAAATAAGCAAAATATAACTGCAGTGATTAAATTATATAGCAAAATATTAATTAACAAAGAAAAATTTGCAAAAGTATTACATTTTCTAGAATTAAAATATTATTTTAGGAAACCATTTAGACAGTTTATACTATTGAATTAAGAAAAAATTAGCAAAAAGTATTTCATTTAAATATCATTTCAGAAACAATTTAGCGAGAAAGTTCAATGATATGGTTAGCTAACCTGTTTTGAAGAAACGATGACTGTTCTTGAAATTTACAGAGCTCTGCGATTTTAAATATTAAAACAGTTCTCCTGTAGATGGGCTGGAGATATTCGAACTGGAATGAAGGTGAATTCTTGGGTGACTTATGGCATCTTTAATTTAGTTGGGAGACGATTTTTAAAATATTGTTTGTTTAGCTGGACTGAAATCGTAACGAAGGCAAATTATTTTTACGGCTTATGGCATCTTCAAATTTAGTTGGTGTAAGCTTGGTTGTTCCTTTGGCATTGGATGGATTGAACTAGGCGTTCCATCACGGGAATTGCAGCAATTCTTTGCCTGACCTTAGCCACACATGTTGAGGTTGAACAATTTAAAACTTCTGATGTTAACTCTCTTCAAAAGCAAGATGGATTCTCCCTTCCCGCTTAAAATAAGGCCTATTTATATCCTTCTACTAAACTTTAACACCTTTCTGGAATTTCGTAAACCTCGGGACCAATTGACTTTTAATTAAAGCAAAATAATATAATTCAATTTCTACAACAACTGATAAAATCTCCGAGGTGTTATATTTAATTTCCTTAAAAAATGTATCAAAATATATAAACTATATAATTTGATTCATTTTCATTAATTAAATTCCTTTTCAGGTGTTATTACTTAGCAGAAGGAATGGTATTCTGATTTAATGAAAAAGTCTTTTGTTGCAAACAAAAATCAATCAGAAAACAGATTTTACTTTTTTACCTGGGTGTGTCACTAATTGATATTTTGTTTACAAAAATTCTCATTTTTTAATTGCGAACAGATAATTCTTATTTTATAAAACTAAATAACTTTTAACATATTTGTTTATTAAAAAAAAGCAAATTTAAAGAAAATACTTGTTTCAACTATATATGTAAAACATTAAATCAGAAAACCGTTAAATAAATTAAAGAAAACATTTACATTACTTTTATTTAAACTTAAATATATATGAATCATTTTGCCGTTATTCCAAGGTTTAAATTATCCATCCACATACGAATATTATAGCGAATATAATTAAGAATTGACTGAAAATTAATAAAACATTTTATAATAATTTATGAGCATTTCTCCGCTATAATTTTATCAAACCTGTCTAATTATAGTGTGTTTTCGTATGTAAATGGATGATGCCATTCAAGTGGCCAAAGTTTTCCCGCTCGACTTATATATTACATTTTTACATTAAAAATAGGTTCGAAATTAGTTTAGACGAGTAGGTCATTAGGTTGATGGTGAAATGGAAAGGGATTGGAGAACGATCCAAACGAAGTGGGAGATCGCATCGCACCGCACTACCAAAGGGCGCCATCTAGGCATTTGAGCCTAGAAAAATTTATAAAGTAGGCAGATACGGGCTGTTAGGATTCCACTTTATTTACATATTTAGATCGTTAGCCCAAGTCACTAGCTCAGCGGAGACGCCGAGATAAAAATCTATAAATTTTATATCTTAAATATAAAAGAATAAAATAATAAAAGCCACTGCCAGAAATTAACACAGAAAAATATTTATTTACGCACATATAAAATCATTCTAAATTCGAGGAATAAGTTTAACATTTAGATTTTTATCTTAATTTTTAATTTTACATTTAAAATAGCTTGCTATAATGTTTAATATTTTATTTAGAGGGTCGAGTATGAATGGACTACATAGGTCTGCATTTGAAAGGAAAATATTCTTCCCTGATTTAACCTTAGGCAACAAATTTCGCAATCAACTGGCGCCAATCCATCTGATACATTCATGTATTCAATGTAGCATGATACGACAACACAAAATACTATATTGTCAGGAATGTACATCTGAACAATAAGTAGAAATAGAGAAGACCTTGACTCTCCACCAACAGGAATGTGACATCTGTGGGCAAGTAGATCAATAAACTAAAAACTCCATAGGACTGGACTGCGGTCTTCTGCCGACTTACAAACCCATCCATAGGCAAACAGAGGGTGTGTGGCGTATATCTATAATCCTGCCCGTAGCGGATCTCATACTACATTTACTAATTACACAAATATATCCAATCCATTGAACCAATTCAACTACGAAATGAATAACCTAAGATTACCCTCCCTTAATACAACTTTACAAAACTATATAGCCATTCGCGCCCGACTTAATTTTAACATTTATATACGTTCGCACAGATTTATTTAAAAATGTTGGGTATAGATCGATTACACAGATTCCACGGTCAAAAACATTTCAAAATAAACATAAACGATCAAAATACAAAATTATTGATACCGACAATCGCAGAGGGAAACTTATAAGTAACCCAATAGTATTCACCATAAGATACTTGCGTTGTCACCAATAACTTAAAAGACATCCGAATAAATACATTTTAGATACTCACCGTAAGGTATCATTATTTATCGAATGTCTATATATTTTGATCAAATATGAAACCCAAAATCTAATTAACCGCAAACGAATCCATGCAAGTGTCTATAGACAACTTAAATGTAATGCATTTAATAATTTCTACAATAAAATATTACTACACATAAAAATATTAAAAGGGAAATGATTCTTTTAACAATCGGGAAAGATATAAAATTAACCATTATTAATTTGATTTAAAACTTACAAAAAGTCAGATAAGAGTCCATTTTAAATAAGTCGGCTTGTTTATTAATTTGTTCAACTTGACGAAAGTTCTTGATTATTTAAAATTTTTTTTAAGTTCATTATTAACAGCTTACGGAAGAGGAGTCCAGGTTCTTGTTTTTCCACGAAGTCCTTGTTTGAAACCCGGTCAGATGTTCCGGAGGTAGCATTAGCTGGTTCCTTTCGGTATCACAATCAGTTCATTTTTTAAAATAGAGAGAGTGTGTGTGATATTGCGTCTCTATCACCACTCTCAAAACAAACAGCTGGAACTGCCCAATACTCAATATTTCTCCTTTTTATATTATCCACACGGATTCAAACAACAAAACGTCACTAATCTGTTTTTTCATTATGGTCCGGGCCAAGGCTTAGTGCTTCCATTTGTCAAGCTAAAATCTCTTTCTTCTCTTATCTAACTTTCCATCTGACTTTTTAATTAAACAGCTTTTAGATAATTAATAAACAACCATTTCCCTTTATAGATTACAGGAATTAATTAATACCTGTTTTTATTTTAACTTACGTTATTTTTTTATTAAAATATTTTTATATTTCAATCTTGTATTTTTTTATTAAAAAAAATACGTTCAAATACTTTTTTTTTTGTTTATGAAAAAAATATTTTTAAAGTTTAACATCTGTGCGAATGTATACACGTTTAACAATGTTTTAATTTTAGCGTTTAGTTTTTTCCTTTTATTTGCGAACTTTTAAGTTTTTATTTTAATTAATGTAACGACATATTTATATATCGTTACATATATCAGTAAACTTCCTCAAAAAACAAAAACATTAAAAAAAAAAAAAGAATTTACTTAGTGTTAGTAATTACGTTACACAAATTGATTATATATGAAAATTTCAAAAGGACAAAACTTTTTTTTTTTTAAAGACAAAACAGTAATTACAAATATAATGATAAAAAAAAAAGTTGACTGATGATTTCCTACTACCAGCTAAATCTCTGCCCCCTCCCTTCCAAGTTTCATTTCTCCTACCTTTAAGTATTATTTAGGCAAGTTGAACGATTAGATTTTAATTTAACAAGACTTTTTTTTAAAAAAAAATTATGATTTATAATTATTATTACGTTTTATTTATTAGTTTTTATTCCTTGAATTTATCTCTACATATGCGCAATTTTTCTTACTGGCAGCACTTTTTAAACAAAACTTCAAAGTGTAACTCTACGTCAATACAACAAATCTATTTATACTATTTCAGAAAAAAAATTTACGGGCATGATTCACTTTTAAAATTCTCAGGGCACTCGTGTTTATTAAAGATCGGCCCAAGTTGGGTAGCCAGTTTAACGATCGGGGAAATAGACTTACGTATCTGCCTACTTTATAAATTTTTCTAGGTTCAAATGCCTAGATGGCGCCCCGTAGTGCAGATTACGTTAAGTGCATTCTCCGGATCATTACAACTGGCGCCCAAAGTGGGTGCACCTATAAAGTGTATATAGATAAAATATAGAGTGTATAATATATAAATATAAAAGGGTATGTGTATATATAAAGTGCATAATATATATAAAAGGTATATAAATAACATATAGAGTGTATAATATATATAAAAGAGTATATAAAAAGATCAATCACACACGCAAAAAAAAACTAACAATTTAAATAGGATCTGGGGGTTGTTTAAGGAGTAACTCCACGCCGGGGTCGAAACAACGTCCCAACAGATCATCATCATCTTCATCAGATGTCCAACCGTCTTCATCATCATCGGTTATCCATTCATAGCTTTCATTTTTGTCTTTCAACCTCACAGGAAATCACTTAGGGTGCATTGTCAAACTTAGTGCGAATTCGCTGCCTTCATACGGAATCTCGTTATGCAGTTCGACATTCTTTTCTTCCGTAGGTGCTTTTTCCCATTCCTTGCTTTGACTTTGCGCCGTCACTTGAGATTCGTTCCTTTCCAACCCAAGTTGTTCTTCACACCGGTAAAATGTGCTATTTTCATCATCCATCTGGAACTTATGTTCGCTTAAAAATTCATTTTCTTTGACTATGGTACTTTGCTGATCGACTTTGGCTTCGCTCTCTCTAAAATTATTTTGATTATCATCTTCACTCTGGCCAATAATTTGCACTCCCTCCTGTCTATCAAGTCTTTTATCTTGGTAATCACTAGCAAAGTTGCTTTCCTTTTCTCTCTCTTCTTTCATTTCTGCTACATCTTTCAACTCTTGAGTATACGCTGTCCCAACGTTTTCTTCTTTGGCAGCCATTTGATTTTTTTCCATTAAATTTCCTCTGATTTCATGTATTTCATTTCTGATTTCCTTTTGAGTCTCTTCATAGCCTTGAAATTTGTTGCCTAATTCTGCACCAATGTTATAAACCTTATCTATCACATTCTTTTCTTGACATTCTACTTGTTCAACTAAAGCCTTCACTTCTTCTTTAATCACAACAAATTCCTTTCTATTTTCTTCTTGGTTTTTATGTAATATTTCTTTAACTTCTCCCCGAATTTCTTCAGACTTCTGCTGACAGCTGGTTGACAATTCCTGTAGACCTTGGCACATTTCTTCCAGTCTTTTATCTCTGTCTGCCATCTCTTGTCTAATATCTCTGCTAAGGTGTTCAAATCTTTGTGTCATTTTGCGATTCATTTCCTCCATTTTCTGATCCCTTGCCTCCATTTTCTGATCCATTTCTTTCGCATCCTGTCTAAGCTGTCTCAGCAACCAATTAAAATCCTGGCCTTCCTGCTTAATCTCCATCGGTGTCTGTTCCGATATTTTTGTAACTAACTGCTCTGGCATAGCTACAGTTTTTGTTATCTTGTACAATCCTTTCAAAATTATTATTATTTTATACCTAATAAATATTTGATTTTTAAAACTTTTGTACTTTTAATACGGCTGTTTGCTGCTCTCCCCCTTCAAGAACGACTCGCTCACTTCCATCCCAACTCTATGCCTAACTCACTAATATATCTATAAGCTTACTCCATCTCGATGCCCGTCCAACATATAATGAATTTTAAAAAAAAATTTTCGTCTCCCTACTTTTTATTTTATAAAACATATGAAATTCTTTTTTTATTTAAAAAAAAATCCCTTCTTTTTTTCTAGCTTTAATAAAATATACGAAAAATTTAAAAAAAATCTTTTTTTTTTCGTCTATATATCTAAAGTATAACACATATTTTAATATTAAAGATGACTTAATAAAAATTTAACTCACCCCCGCTCTCTTCTTCCAGCTGTTTTTTTTTTACATATATGTATATACATACTTAAATAGTTTTATGACCTAATTCCGTTTGACCCGTCTGCACCAATTTCAAACCTTTTAACTTTTGGTTAATTTGACGTTACTTATATATATATATTTCTTCCTCACTTTAAACCACTCCAATTCATAAAAATACTTTGATAAAACAATGAGACCCCCCTTTTCTTTTAATCTAAATTTCTTTTCTCTGCTCCCTAATGACAAATTTATAAGAGGATGACTTATAACTTGATCAATCATCCTCGGGCGCCAGTCACTAGTGAACAGGAAAGACACAAAATAAATTTAGTAAATTTTTTTGCTATATACACACAAAAGTCCATAACTCATAGGTGTTTACATCGAAGCCTCACTTGGTCGTCCAAACGCGGAAAAAAAATCTTACATATATACATTATTCAAAAAAAAATTTGACTCAAAATCATTAATTTTGACCAAAAGAATTATATATATACTCCATAATCTCTTCAGGGGTGGAAATGAGTTACAAGCCCCACGATTTTGGGCGTCCAAACGCGGAAAAAAAAAAAAACTATGTGCCAGTCAAAACATGCTTATCCATCTAACACGAGCTGGAACTCACAAAATGTACTTCAAACCCAGTCAAGCCCGAGATTTAGGTCAGGGACCAGCCTGGATTCGAACCCACTCTCCAAGCACCAGATCTAACACCCAATGGATAACATAACAATGGTAGCACACGAGATTTAATTCTTCATCCGGCCCACTAGCAAATCGGAGAAAACAATAAGACTCATGGACTTAAACATATATATAAACAACGTAAATACTAGACATTCCACAGATAAAAATCTAACATATTTAAATAAATAGGGGCTTTACTAATGAATACTTATGGGCAATTAGTGAATTGGATTGATTTAATAATGAGACAGAAACTGATATATGATGAATTAAAATATATTTATTGACAATTGTTGTTGGCAAGATAGGTTTGTGGCTATGATTCAATGGAGCCAAATATCCTGCTATACAACTAATCACTACATTAACTTATTTGTTATGTCCTTTTATAATCAGTTCGAGTGGCTCTTTTACGTAAAATCAAACCAAGTCTGGAGTGAAACTTAATACATCTTAATTATAATAAATTTATTTTAACTATGGGCTTTTAAAGCGTCCCAGATAGCTTTAGATCGAACGGGTTTTCAAGAATGCTTCGGATCAACGCCGAAGACTGCATATTAGGGAGGGAGAGTTGGCTATAACGATTTTACTAATACGCTAGGCACAAGTAAAATATAATAATAAAGTGGCTCTGCGGATGGAAGAATAGTTTTAGGGTTTTTGTGACAAACAACGGTTTACCCAATAACCGGTCGTCATGCTGCTAATGGGGAACCTTTATTTGGTTCAGAGGCGGGGGACTTACGTGCTAATCTGGCCCGTAGCTCAGACTTCGCTACTGCACTACCCTATAAGAGAAGATGTGCTGGCAATGCCGTGGCTCCATCTTATATATGTATAAAAAAAAACAGCATAACGAGAAAAATATTAATAAGTTCCACATCCGCCAAGCCGAAGGATATTATAAATGAAATATCACATATTAAATGAACACAAGTTTATCAGCTTGATCAAAAGAGCCAACTCTTCTGTAGCATGAGAAATACGATATGCTACTGACAGGAATATATAGCTACAAACTTTACTTTATCCCGTTCAATCTCTTTAGTTATCTATAACTACTAAACTTTTAAAAGGGGGAAAAGTATATTTAATAAGGGACTTACGAATACTTAACTAAAAAAAATATACTTATAATTACACTCCAGGCTAGTTTAATCTTTAGTAACATAATAAATAAAGGTTGAAAAGCCACATTTTATATTTATATTAATTAATTTATTAAGTGAAAAAATATGAATTTGGGTTTCGAAACAGCGCACGAAATGACGCTATATAAATAATTTAAATTTATATGTTTAAAAACATATTCTATAATTAAATGCACGCCGTTTCGAAACATAAGCACAACTAATAATAATTAAAAATAAGCAAAAGAAAAGCAAAATATAACTGCAGTGATTAAATTATATAGCAAAATATTAATTAACAAAGAAAAATTTGCAAAAGTATTACATTTTCTAGAATTAAAATATTATTTTAGGAAACCATTTAGACAGTTTACACTATTGAATTAAGAAAAAATTAGCAAAAAGTATTTCATTTAAATATCATTTCAGAAACAATTTAGCGAGAAAGTTCAATGATATGGTTAGCTAACCTGTTTTGAAGAAACAATGACTGTTCTTGAAATTTACAGAGCTCTGCGATTTTAAATATTAAAACAGTTCTCCTGTAGATGGGCTGGAGATATTCGAACTGGAATGAAGGTGAATTCTTGGGTGGCTTATGGCATCTTTAATTTAGTTGGGAGACGATTTTTAAAATATTGTTTGTTTAGCTGGACTGAAATCGGAACGAAGGCAAATTATTTTTACGGCTTATGGCATCTTCAAATTTAGTTGGTGTAAGCTTGGTTGTTCCTTTGGCATTTGATGGATTGAACTAGGCGTTCCATCACGGGAATTGCAGCAATTCTTTGCCTGACTTTAGCCAGACATGTTGAGGTTGAACAATTTAAAACTTCTGATGTTAACTCTCTTCAAAAGCAAGATGGATTCTCCTCCCGCTTAAAATAAGGCCTATTTATATCCTTCTACTAAACTTTAACACCTTTCTGGAATTTCGTAAACCTCGGGACCAATTGACTTTTAATTAAAGCAAAATAATATAATTCAATTTCTACAACAACTGATAAAATCTCCGAGGTGTTATATTTAATTTCCTTAAAAAATGTATCAAAATATATAAACTATATAATTTGATTCATTTTCATTAATTAAATTCCTTTTCAGGTGTTATTACTTAGCAGAAGGAACGGTATTCTGATTTAATGAAAAAGTCTTTTGTTGCAAACAAAAATCAATCAGAAAACAGATTTTACTTTTTTACCCGGGTGTGTCACTAATTGATATCTTGTTTACAAAAATTCTCATTTTTTAATTGCGAACAGATAATTCTTATTTTATAAAACTAAATAACTTTTAACATATTTGTTTATTAAAAAAAAGCAAATTTAAAGAAAATACTTGTTTCAACTATATATGTAAAACATTAAATCAGAAAACCGTTAAATAAATTAAAGAAAACATTTACATTACTTTTATTTAAACTTAAATATATATGAATCATTTTGCCGTTATTCCAAGGTTTAAATTATCCATCCACATACGAATATTATAGCGAATATAATTAAGAATTGACTGAAAATTAATAAAACATTTTATAATAATTTATGAGCATTTCTCCGCTATAATTTTATCAAACCTGTCTAATTATAGCGTGTTTTCGTATGTAAATGGATGATGCCATTCAAGCGGCCAAAGTTTTCCCGCTCGACTTATATATTACATTTTTACATTAAAAATAGGTTCGAAATTAGTTTAGACGAGTAGGTCATTAGGTTGATGGTGAAACGGAAAGGGATTGGAGATTTCCGTTTCAATATGTTGTTTGCAATGAAATGATAATATTTTAATAGCTGTTTTATTACATAATAAATGATTTTTAGCTGCAGTTTCAGAGATTATTTTTTAAAAAAAGAAAATTAAGAAAGTGAAAGTAAAATACTTGCTATTTATCAATGATAAATTATTCGGTTAAATGAACCCAACTAAATCCAGTACAAAAAAAATAAAATAAATTCAACTTTAAATAATAAAAAAATATGTATCACTCCCCTGTCCCAAAATTACTAAATAGCTTTTAATATGATTATATCATTTACAAAATTAAGCTCAACATTTTTTTTTAAAAAATTAAGACACTAAAGGTAGACAACTAGTATAAAACAATTGTCAACCAGTAAAAAAAAAAAACTAATTTAGTTCAAAAGATGACATTTCAAATTCTATCAAATTATTAATTAAAAGGTAAAATTCTCTAGTAAATATATATTGTATTTATATATTTATTTTGAAAAATTGCTTTACATAACATATCACTAAAATCAAAAATGATATTTAATAAATAGTTTTTAAATAAGAAACAAGACGGCACTAAGTTACTGGACATCAGTATATATCATAAGATAAAAGCATTACTAATATACACTTTTACCTCGCTTAGCGAAGGCAATTGGTTTCCCAAATCTCATCATTAAGCAAAAATATCGTACACAGAAGTTATAATGGTTTCCTATGGGAAAAAATTTGACTCGTTACGCCAGCTAAAAATTATACTATAAGCTGTGAATAATGAATTGTGTGATGTGTATTATGCAATTATACACTTAAAATATGTATATATGTATGATAATGCAACTTAAATTTCTCTATAGCGTAAGTTTGTGGTTAAACACCCGTAGAAGTCTCTACTAACGCATTTTACACGCATATTCTCGAGGTTACAGTCTCGGTAAATATTACTTACGTAATCAATGTGAGTTTAATAAATTTATAATTAGCTTAAGATTGTTTTTTTTTCCAGTGATCCATTTATCAGTCATAATTATTCAGCTTTTTTACACATTAATTGCTCATTCTAAGATCCATTATTATATTCTAAATCCATTGATTTTGGTTTTTTTTGGGGGTGGGTGGGGGTGGTGGGAGGAGTATACCAAATGTTAATGATTGAGAATCTCTGGGTAAAAAGTTTAGAATGATTGGTTGATGTACTTTTTGAATTCTTATTTCGTGTGAGATGGTGTGGTTTCATAATTTTGGAAATTTTTTATGTATCTAAATGATGTGAATACTTTGTTTTATTTTGTCTTACTTTTAAAAAAGTGATAATGGTAAACTTGAATAAATTCATAAAAGAGATGTCACAATTTTCTTCTCATACATTTATTTGATGTAAGATATATCCATTTTGGCTGCCAAGCTTGAGATTTTTTCGTGGTCATATTAGTTGCTGTCATGATTTTAGTTGAAAATGTATGTAGCTTTATACTTTTTAAAGGAGAATTTCTAGAACTGAAAGCTTCTTTAATTATCCAAAAGTGCAGCATCATGGACAAGAAAGTGAAAGTAAACTAGAAGTTAACAATTTTTTGTGTTCTTCAATGCAACTGTTTCACATTGTGCTGAAAAAAAATCATACTAAAGTTGTTTTTAATTTGTACTATTATATTATATTACTTAATGAAATTATTTAGAATTTTAAAAAAAAATTAATAACAATTTATTAAGTTGATTACAAAGACTTAGTTATTTATTGTTAGTATAAGAATAGCAAAACTAGCATACAGTACATTATCAAAACTTAATCACAGTTAACTTTAAAAAAATACTCTGATGTTATAAAAAAAGAAAAAAAGTGTTTAATGCATTTTGTGTTTGAATACTGTAATCAATTTTTATGGCTTTTTTTTTTTTACAATATGTACTATGAAAATCTAAACAAACAAATTTAATCAAGCAGCATTTTATATACAAATATTCTAACTGAAGCATTTTTTTTTTGCCATGAAAGGGCGCGTTTTATTAAGTGCAGTATTTTTTTTGAAAATGATAAATTTATTTAGATTAGCACAAGTGAAGTTAAAAATATGAACTATTTAAATAAATATTAAAGGTATGAATCTTTTATAGTTTATTTGTATTGCATTTTTATTATAAAAAAATTATTATTAAATGCATAATGTATGCAATTTCGCTCACATTTTTTAAAAAACTGAAAATACATTAGTAGTACAATTACGGAAACATCACAATTCTGAAACAAATAATGAGATATTTTTAAATCGAGCAAATACATTAAGTGCTATTTTTAAAATTTAAACAGAAATTTTTGATCTACAAAATTTATTGTTATGAAATATTTTTTTTCAAAACAATTACAATAACTAAATTACAAGATGATGATCATAATTTTTACTGCAAGTAAAGTACTGTTAGTAAACATTTTAATCTATAAAAGTAAATACAGGGTAAACTAATGTACATATTTTCAAATTTAATAGATTAACATATTTGGTTATTATACATCATTAAAATATGATTTTGATTATTTATTATATTGAATGAAATACTTTTTTTAAAGTTTTTTAATCATTAACGATGAAAATCTTTACTTTGGATATGTCATTTATGAAGTACTGATTGGCTTGCAAGGATGCTGGATAAAAATCTTATTTTAAGTTTGTAATCAAATATTATACACAGCACTAATATTGTGTACCATATTGTGTATTATAATTAAACTCTGTACTATGCAATTTCAGGATGAAAGTTGCTATTCTGCTTTTGGATGACATTGTGTTAATAATTATCATGTGACATGATTGGTCTCACAAAATGGCTGCCAAAAATTTTTTTTTTCTATTTTTTTTTTAAATTTGTTATTGTGAATAATCGATTGCAAATTAAAACAGTGGGTACAAATTGATAATGATTGCTATTGTGAATCTTTGCATAATGGCCATGTGCTAAGTGGGGTACAGATATATATAGTTGTTTTTGTTTTATTTTTACAAAATTAATATAATAACTTAAGCTTCATCTAGTCAAAAACCTCTTTTAAATGTTTAGATTTTTTTTAAAAAATGTAAAATATTAAAACATAGAATTATATTTATATTGAGAAATTTATTTAACAATATATTAACTGTCATAATATTCTGGATGAGAGAGATTTGGGTATGTACTAAAAACAGTTTAAGTTTTATTACAAAACCGTATAATAGCATTAAATACTTAACTTTTAAATGTTCAAAATGTTAACAATGATTCTTTATTTGTGTAATCAAGTAGATTTCAAATTCTTTTTCAAATTTTTATCAATGTATTTCTCATCTCAAATCTCATTGTAACACAACGTCCGCCTGTATATGAATTCTAGATATTCCCTTTCTCACTATATAAACTGAAGCAATATTTATATAGGCTTCATGTCATAATTTAAAAGAATTTGAAGAAATTTTAAAAATAAATGTTTAAACAATTTTAATTATATATATAATTTATATGCACAGATAAATTTATACCTTATAATTAATGATAAATTTATGTTAAAAGTGTATTAAAATAAAGTGTGTGTTTTTTATTATTAACAATTACAAAGTGGAAATGAAATTCTTAGAAAAATTAATTAAAATGCTTGTAAATAGATTAATTAAGGGAAGAAAAATATCTGACCTAATTTAGGTTATTTTATTAATCCCTTTCAAAGATAAAAATTTGTAAGTGGCATGATTGGTAAAATCAAACTACGAACCAAAACAGAGGTCAGATATTATCAAATGAGTACAGATGGATCCTATTTTGCTGATAAACCAGGTCAAAAAGATATAAATAGGGATTGTAAGCCAGTTTCTTATGCTTATTCTGATTTTATTCTGTTTATTCTATGTTATTCTATGTTTTAAGTATCTATCTTATCTTATTCCGCTATTGTGTTTATTCATGTGTTTTGGTTCCATTGCCATGCAGGAGTAGAAAAGCTGCCATCTTCTTCACTCTGACCAATCTGCAGAGTGTAAGCCATAGTCCATTACTGAATCCAGAAAAGAAAGTCATCAACTAATGAAAATTCATACTGAATGATGTGACCTTTATGCTGTGTTGGCATAAACTTCAAATGTCCAAAGCTTCAGGGAGAAATCAGCTGTTAAGCAAAGAATAAACTACCACCAGAGATACCTCATGAATTTTGAATGATGATCAAAACCTACTGTCACCATAGCTATGGTTTGACATGTAAACTCCAATGAAATATACTAATACCTAAAGAATGAACTTGAATTTTTACTGCTGAAAAAATAGGTATGAACTTTAAAAGAATACTTTAAATCTCTAGCATTACTATTATTTATCTCCTCTCTAATGAAAATATTTTAGTCAATAATTATTTGTTAAATCTATTTATAAGCAGGTATGGCAGGTACGAACATGTATGGGCTGTTCACCAACATGCATTAGCCAGAGTAGTGGGTTTACTGGCTTTTTACCTCTGAGTTTAAGATCAAGAAACACCATGGTCTTTCTTCTCAGTGCCTGATAAGGCAGAATGAATGTTTGAGTAAATGATAAATATTTTTCCAATACATATACACAATTATGACAGACAAAAATAAAGCATGGCCCTTATTCCCAGGAAGCTGTAAAGTCACCAACCAAGGCAGCGGGTGGTGGCTGAAAGCAGAGGGTGCTAGGAATCCCCTAATTACAGACCCAGGCTGTCATTTGATGACGACTTTTTATTTAGGTACTTACAACTGCAGATCACTTTCAAATAAAGGAAGATTGCAAGAATTAGAAGAAGAGCTCTCTTATATTAAATGGGACATTATTGGATTTTGTGAAGTTAGAAGAAAAGGTGAAGAGACAATTGATTTAAAAAGTGGACATATACTCTATTATAAAGGCACAAATATTGGAAATACAAGTGGAGTAGGATTCATTATAAATAAAAAGTGGAAGAACAATATTGTGGAGATTGATGGTGTATCGGACAGAGTGGCAAGATTAGTTATACAACTTAATAGCAGATACCAAATGCAGATAATTCAGGTTTATGCCCCAACAAGTTCTCATAGTGATGAAATAGTAGAAGATTTTTATATGGATGTACAAAAGGCTTTTGATCAGAGTAAACACCATTTTAAAATTGTTATGGGAGACTTTAATGCTAGAATTGGTAAACAAATGAAAGATGAAAGTGCTGTAGGTAATTTTAGTTATGGTAATAGAAATGAGAGAGGACATAGACTTGTGGAGTTTGCAGAAAAAGAAAAACTTTATATTATGAATTCTTTTTTTGAGAAAAATGTTAAAAGGAAATGGATATGGAAGCATCCAAATGAAGGTACAGGAGAATTGGATTATATTTTGACTAACAGGAAATATATATTTTATGATTGTAATGTTCTTAATAAATTTAACACAGGAAGTGATCATCGATTAGTAAGGTGTAAGATACGTGTTAATGTAAAACTAGAGAGACAAAACTTATTAAGAAAAACAATATTTACAGTTGATATTCCTAATCTACAGAAACATTCTTATGAATTTAAATTAGAACTTACAAATTGGTTTCAAGTATTAGTAGATTTTGAACATGATTCAGATTTGAATGAAATTAATATGAAAATAACTGATACACTTTTGAAAACTGCAACAAAGATAGCTGGTAGAAAAAAAGTAGCATTTGACCAATAAAATTTCTACTGAGACTAGAGAATTTATGAAAGAAAAGAAGGAATATGGAAATATACAAAAATGATGCATTAAAAAGAATTGAATATCTCGAATTTTGTAAAATGGTGCGGAAAAGAGTTGAAAATGATATAAGAAAGTATAACTGTGAACTAGCAAGGAAATCTGTAGAAGAAAATAAAAGTCTCAAGAATGTAAGGCAACATTTTGCTATTGCTAGGACATTTATATCTGCAATAAAAAAAAGATGGAATTATTACTAAAAAGAGAGATGACATCATGAAATTGATAGAAGATTTTTTATCAAGAATTATATAGTAATAAAGAACAAGTACCTCCTATATCTATTACATCTTCTGAATTGACCAGAATTTTAAATGAAGAAGTGAGACATGAAATTAAATGTATGAAGAAAGGAAAGGCTCCAGGTAATGATGGAATTATAATTGATATATTAAAAGAAGCAGGTGAAGCAATAGAAAATTTTTTAGCAAAGTTATATACCAAATGTCTAAATAATAAAGATGTACCGGATGATTGGAAGAATGCAGTAATAATATTAATATTTAAAAAAGGTGATAAAGAAGATATTAAAAATTACAGACCTATCAGCCTTTTATCAGTTTTATATAAAAACAATTACCAAGATAATTACTACTCGTCTACAGAGAACATTGGATTTTCTCCAACCAAGAGAACAAGCTGGATTTAAAAGTGGTTTTAATACAGTAGATCATATCCAGATATTGAGATTAGTTATTGAAAGGACAAATGAATATGAGTTGTCATTATGTTTTGGATTTGTAGATTATGAAAAGGCATTTGATTCTATAAACATTTCTTCAGTGATTAAAGCATTGGATCATCAAGGTATAGATCCAGGATATTGTCATATTTTAAAGAATATTTATAAAAATGCAACAGCAACAATTAGATTACATAATGATACTGGGAAAGTCAACATTGAGAAAGGTGTAAGACAAGGTGACTCCATATCTCCAAAACTTTTTACAGCAGTGCTGCAACAAGTATTTTGTGCATTAAAATGGGAAACTAAAGGAGTAAAAGTAAATGGAGATTATTTAAGTCATTTAGATTTCACAGATGATGTAGTTGTTTTTGCAAATAATGCTTCAGAGCTGCAGGAAATGTTGCAGCAGTTATCAGATGAAAGTAGGGAAGTAGGACTAAAGATAAATGTTAAAAAGACTAAAGTAATGTTTAATCGATTTGCTCAAAATATGAAAATAAAGATTGATTGTGATGAATCAGAAAAAGTTAACAGTTACAAATATTTTGGTCAGATTATTAATACAGATGGAAACATGATGGAGGAAATTAATCATAGAATTAAACTTGGTTGGAGTGCTTTTAGTAGAAATAAGTTGATACTGAAAGGAAATATGTCATGTGTTTGAAAAGGGTTTTTTTTTAACAAATGTGTTTTATCAGTTTTTACTTATGGATCTGAGACTTTGAAACTTAATAGAAGAGCAATACAGAGACTTCAGACCACTCAAAGAAGTATGGAGAGATCTATGTTGGGAGTAACAAGAAGAGATTGAAAATGCAATGTTTGGGTAAGAGAACAAACAGGTGTTACTGACCTCATTGAAAAAATTAAAAGATTAAAATGGAGTTGGGCTGGACATATTGCTAAAAGAGACGATAATAGATGGACAATTGAAATTTTAAACTGGATTCCAAGAGATTGTAAAAGACCTAGAAAGAGACCACATGTGAGATGGATTGATGAAATAAGAAAGTGTGCAGGGGTGATGTGGAGAAGAGAAGCTAAAGATCAGAGAAGATGGATTAAACTTGGAGAGACCTTCATCCTGCAGTGGATTGATAATGGTTGATGATGGCAAGAGATTGTTGTTTTGTTCTGTTTATCGTGCCTCAATTTAGTTGGCAGTAATTTTATATAAAACAATTAAAGTTTATTATAGTAATTTCTGGTCATGCTTACAATTTATTAATTTCAATTAAACCCATCATTTCCACTGCATTCAAAGTACAAACAACATTTTAAACTTGTAATTTAACAAATCCTGAATGGTGTTCAATCTGGTTGCATAGACAGGATAGATTACAGTTGTTATTGATTGTATATAAATAGTTCTCAGTTATAAGCAAAACATCAGACCAGTCTTGAGAAATGATAATTTAGAATAGTCACTGAAGTTAGCTGCTTTAATTTAGGCTGTCTTTGATTCAGGATGTGACATATTTGTTTGCTTTATTTATCTTAGATGATTGTAATACCATTTGTGATTGCTGGCTACTTAACATTCATTATTTTATTTAGTGCAATAATATGCAGTAGTTGAAAATTCCTACTATATATTATCTGTCTGGCTTTGTATATGTCTTGATATGATATGTATGCATCTGCTGATCATTCTTATGCATTGTACATTTACTTTGAACAGTAGTATGTGGTAGAAGCTTATTCCTACCATTTGTATATACCTGGGGTATGTATTTGTTATCTTCCATAGATTAATGTAATATAGTTGTTATTTCCTGTATTTTATATTTTTTATATTATTTACCTTATTTATCCCTGAAGTTAATTATAGCAGTCAGTTATTTAACTAGTTCTTAAAATAATCTATCTTTGTCTCTAGGTTTAGCACATCCTCAATTTGCCAGATTGTTAAATATTAAAACTGTGATAACAATTATTTGTGATCAGGAGTCTATGCAGTGGGTTGACATCTTTTCATAATTATATAAGAATATATGGTGCACCGAATATATTATACCGAGTATCCAATATTATCTGTGTGTAAAATTCATAAAACTAATAAATAAAATTAATAATAGAATTCATAAATAAATAATTGTATTCACTTATTTTATAAATTGCCAAGCCAGTAGTTATACTGTTGTATGTGTTGACTTTTAATATATACATAAATAAATTGTAATGTCTCATTATTTTTTAGCAATTTGTCATTATTTTGCAGTCACTAATTTAATTAGATTGGGATAAAAATCTCATGTGTCTATCTGATTTAAGCAGGGTTGTGAATTCTTTGATTTTAAAACTTGAATTTATTTACAAACAAATATAAATCTCTATTGTATTCGACTTTAATATTCCCTCAACATAAATTTCACCCAGAAAGAAATATTTTATTCACACTATTATACCTTATAAGCTAGTAATTGACACTAAGAATTTTATATAAAAGATCTTAGCAATTGCAAATAGAATAGATTTAATTAATCGTACTCTTATTTTTCACTTCTTTATTTTGCACTCTGTTGTATTACAATTATATACTCTCAATATAGCAAAATGCCATTTTTTCCCAAGGTGGTAGCAATTTTTTATCTGCTTACAACTAATATTACACTGTAAGAAATATATGTGAATAATTAAATGGTAGCATTGTGGAAGTTTATAGCCAATTAGCATTCAAAAGTATCTATAATCCTCATTATACTATTCTCTCACAAGATAGAAAATAGTTTTTCTTTATTTTAACACTTTTTGAAAGGGTAACAATATTGGCATTGTTAGAAATATATATATCATTAAAATCAGTCAACACTTAGTCAATCCCAATATCAGTAACAATTAACAATCTCAACCTGTTGTCAAGGCAACCTCCTTTTAACAATAAAAGTGGAATATATATATATATAACCCAGGGGTGGGCAAATAGTGGTCTGAGGGCCACATGTGGCCTGCTAAGAATTTTTATGTGGCCTACCAAGATAGTCAGAAAAATCCACCTTGAACTGAGATTTCCTTCCCATCCACAACTGAAGATTTGTCTCTTATTTTTCACTAGGATAGCCACGCCAATACACATGCACAGTGTAGATACGATGTGCAGTGCTTTTCCAATTGATCTGGTTAATTTCAATTTTGTTTTTGCATTAGCAAATATATGCCTTTCCAACTTTAGTGAAACCACGAACTCTCCGAAAAAATGTAAAATTGGTGATGAATGTTGTGTGTTTAATGAAGAATGGACAAACAAATATTTTTTTGGTAATACAGGGAATAAAGCAGTGTGTTTATTGGGTCATGAAGAAAAGGTGTGACCTTCACTTCCACAAAGTGGCCCCTGATGCAGCCTCTGCCAATATCTGTGGCCCCTGAGCCAAAACAATTGCCCACCCCTGATATAACCAAATACATTGAAAATAATTTCTCAACTCTTTGTCACTGCACCTTTCATTTTAAATCCATTATATCATAACTATCCACCAATATATAAAATTTTTAAATCACCCTTACTCATTGTATATATATTTCATAAGCAACCTTTGCTGATGAGGTAATCTTAAATTATTTGGATCTTCATATCTGTGATGATATTTTATATATCCTAAATCTGATCTGTTTGATTTTAAAGTTTGGATTTATTTGCAATCAAATCTATATCTCTACACTTTATAGATAAATATGTAATTTTTAAAAATGCTTTTTTAATTAAAGTTATTTATTCATTCAGAACAAAATATTTTTTTGTTCATGACTAAATAAAAGTTCTTACATATACTTGTGTTTGTGCTAAAAACAAACAAACAATTAATTATAAAAAATTTATAGATTATAAAATATTTAAATAAGAGAAGTTTAGTTTTATTTTCATTTTGAGAAAAAAAAATTAAGTTATTTTCATAAGATAGTCTGTTTTACAACTAGGTCATTATCAGTGGTTGATGGTAGTTCTTCATTGCTCACCAGACCCTAAACATAATTTATTCAGAAGCCACAAGTTCAGAGCTGTATCATAAAATAATAAATCCTCCTACATCATTAAAATGCAGACGAAATGATCAATGTAAAAAAATCGAATTCTTTCCATCTAACTTTTAATTCATGTTCTTAGTGGCCCTTTGCCTTAATAAATCACACACTGGAAATTTTTTAAGTATTATAGTACATTTTATAGCACACAAATACAAAACAAAATACTTTATAACATGCACACACTCATTCATTTATGTGCACACACAAATATATTCATTAAATATGTAAGGCATATTCAGGCTAAAAGTCACTGAGTTTTCATTGAAAAGAGATGGGTGCTTAAAGAAAAAACAAATTGAATTATTCCAGTGAGAGAACAGGTTTTCTAAATTGGGTACAATGATTCAGAAAATCTAAATAATTGAATAGCTTTATTTCTCAGGAGTTCATGAGAAGCATGAGTATGAAGAGAAGTGACAGATTTTAGCATGGTCCATATAGTCTCGACTCGGATCCAGAATCTACCGTGTTACCACTGCATTGAACCACTGACCCAATTATAACAATATATACAAAGCCTAAAATTAAAACATATTATAAAACTAGATATATGAAATGTTAGCATTATGAACAAGCTGGAGATTTATTGATAGAAATGAATAGAAAATTATTAGATATGATAGAATACTGTAAAATAAATGGGTTCTGTAAAAAATAATGAAGACATAAAAGTTTAGTATAAATAAGATTAAATGTAATGATATTGTTCAAGACAAAAAGATCTTCATAAACAGTTTTTCAATAAATGCTAGAATGGCCATAATTAGGCTGAAATCATACTCAATATAAATGTGATTATTCAGATAAGTATAGCAACAAGTAATCATGATGATGATGATAAAGCAAAAATTATGACTAATGAACTAAAGATGTCATTGAAAATAAATATAAAATAATTGTATAAATGTTGAGGTATAACAGAAGGATAATAAAATTGGAGATTATGGGTTCAATTAAGAATGAGAGATATGAAAGGTTTGGAAATATATGATCTAAGAGCTATGAGATAAGAAAGTATATATGAAAATATTCATGTGATAAGGATGTGATGAAATTATGTTTTGATTGATCATAGAAACATTATTAAAAATGCATTTGCATATCCAGATGTGGATATAGATTTGATAGTGGAAAAACTGACATTATACCTTTAAATATTGGAAAGATCTCTGAAGAAAACTGCCATCTATTTTGAAAGCATGATATAATAAAGTAAAGTGCATAGAAGTTTTATTGTTTATTTATATTAGTAATAATAAGAGTGAAGACGAAAATGTGTTAAAGTAAAAAAAAGATTCTTAATCAGTTTTTGAAAATAAATATAATAAAATATCACATTATGTAAAATACATAGAAGAGTGTTATTATCATATATATTAGTAATAATGAAAAGTGAAATAAGAAAAAAGTGAGCAAGTGTCAAACAAAAAAGAAGTACTAGAGAAAACTTTTCAGATTCGCTGATTGAGAAAATACATCTAAATATTAACAGAGAAACTGACAGAATAAATTTAAATAAAATTGGAGCCCATAAGAAATTTTAAAAAATGTTCTAGTCTAAGATTAAGTGGCAATACGTCTGAAAGTTTTCATACATGCACATACATGTTATGCATCTATTTCATTGTACAATTTTAATCATTACTCCATCAGTGGTTTAAATTCTTAATGACAGTATAGGAACATTTACAAGCAGTTTACTTTTCATGACTTGATTTTACTCCCATTTTAAATAACTGCTTGAATTGTGGTACTAAAAGCAACTGCTTTGATAGAACTAGTAGTTACATTTATATCTTTATTTTTGAAATAATTTTGGAATATTGTTTGTACTTTAAGAAATAAGAGAGCAAAAAAGCTTTGAATGATAAAAAAAAATGATATAGATGAAATGTACACATGTAGATTGCTTAATAATGAAGTAAGATACGAAACAGATTTAAGAAAATCAATATAACCTAGAGAGATAAATGAGTTACAAAAAAGATGGTTTAATTTGTGGTAGAATAAAACAGTATACACTGAGGAATGACATGAATGCAAGAGTGAAATAGAGATTAAAATAGAATTTGTAAATTATTTAGTAAAGAAAAGAGATGTATTGAAAATCTGAAATAAAGACCAAAAAATTTGCATAATAAAAGTAGAAATTCTTTATCAATATTAATTGAAAAAGGAAGTTAAACAGATAAATTGAAATAGGTTGGAAATTATTAAAAAAAAACAAAAAAAACAGTGTAAAATCCTTAATTGGGGTAAAAAAAAATTGAATCATGAAGAATTAATAAAATTCCAGTTGTCTTATTAAATACTATAGTAAAGAGGATTTAAAAGAATCAATAGGTGTTTGTAATATAATTTATGAGTCAGGGGGGAAAGGCATATATTTTCTTTCCACAAGTATGACTTCTTTAAAGAAAAAAAATATTCTGTGAAATTCATGATTTTTAGAGCAATTAAAGTTTGGATTTAGAAAAGATAAAAAAAGCAAAACTCTCCATACAGTATTGCCACCATGTGCCAACCAGAGTAATCAATGAATGCCAGAAGGCTTGTGCATAAAATCCCTATCTAATGCCTACTTATCCAATATCCCCAAAGCTCCTCACTGACGAAGGCCACAAGCCAGAAACTAGTCTGGGGATATTGGATGAGTAGGCATTAGATAGGGATTTTATGCACAAGCCTTCTGGCATTCATTGATTACTCTGGTTGGCACATGGTGGCAATACTGTATGGAGAGTTTTTCTTTGTTTATAAACAATTATGTGCTAGTATAAGATAGTGATCATGTGATGCTTAAAAGATAAAAAAATTAGAGATGAAATGATGAAAACAATTGTTGAAAGATATATAAAACAAGGAAATTATTATCATATTTATTGAAATTAAAAACAAACTTGATAGAGTGAATTGTATACTGAAAAAGAAAAGGATAAGTAACAGGTAACATATATGCAAAATTTGTATATGAATCAAATGATATTTGTAAAATTAAATGATAGAATGAATGTAGAAGAGATGTAATGCAAAAGGTGTTGCATACTTCTATTTTTAGAGAGTTGTTAAAGTTGTTTTAACAAGGATGAAATTATTATTAGAGTAGACGAAATCATTTTATTAGATTTTCTGATAATACAGAAATGTGGAAAATTAATGAGGATACGTTTAAAATGTTATGCAATATTTATAGAGATTGTTGAAAGCTTGGAATGAAAACTAACTGAAATGAAATTAAAGCTGTCAAAATAGGTGTTAATAAGACGATATTTAAGTGTAAACATTAGATATAATGTTATAGAGAAGATTAGTGTTTTTAAATAATTGGAAAGATGCTTGTGTACAAATGATAAGAAAATGAAAAACTGTTATGGCTAAATAGTCTTTATTAAGGGAAAAAGGTTGTTTTGTGGCCACTAAAAATGCAATCTAAAAAACTTAACAAATGTTTTTCTTGGTATATGAAGATAAAACATAAATAATTAAAAAAAGTACAGAATAAAAAGTATATTAGCAATGTGGAAGTGTATTAAAAATAAGTAAAAAAAACCCACATTATTTACTAAAGCATTTATAAAGAAAAATAAGAGCAGGCAAAATATTTAGTCATGCTAGAAAAAAGTGTAGAGATTGAAGACAAAGTAGCATATTATCCCCATATTTATTCAATTGTACATTCAATATATAAAATATTCACATTGTGAGTTCAAGATTTAGTGGAAAACATTAATAAATTATTTTAAAAAATGTTGAATCTTTCAAATGAAATTCTTTTTACCCTACTCTAGAGCGCTCTCCTGAAAACTTGAATATTGAATAGGCACCAGACAATAGCTGCCTTCAGTTATCCACTTCATTTTATATAACCAATACACATTACCACCTACATGTGAAAAAAATAAATAACCTTCACTATATGTATTTTGTGTTTGACTAGTACTCATCAATTGGTCCACATCATTATCTGCCACACACACACACACACACACACACATATATATATATATATATATATAATCAAAGCTCAGTTTATATTAAGATAGCTAATCTTCAAACTTTAATGACAGGCTTCAATCTTCTCCACCCTTTTAGTAGCTACCTTTTATTTCCTTCTGTTATCCCAGTTAACAGTCTGAAATTCAAAAAATTATCAAGGGTTTGCACCCAAACCAAATCATTTAATTAAATGGTATAAAAAAGTTATCTATAGCTGCTAAGTGTATATATAACTGCATTGATTTCTGTTTTTAAATCTAAATTCTCATTGATGAAAGCAAAAGCCAAAAATTAATCTGGAATATGGTTAGTATGTGTTCATTGATTACTCAAGCTTACAGACATGACTTTAGAGGAGGCTGAAGAGAATTGCTTTTGGAAGCATATGAATAAGTTTATAAAATTATGTATATTGCTGGCATGTTTACTCTTTACAAGTTGAAACTGTTAGTTTTCATTTAACTGGAGTGCTATGTGTAAAATTACCAAATTACTTAATGTTCAAGATCATCAGTTATTTACACCCTTATTAATAAATACAAACTATTCTAGAATTAACTGTGATTAAAAATCAGTGCTTACTATGAATGATATTATAAATGGCTACAGTACAAGCATAAAACTACAGTGTAACAAGTCACTGTGCATATCAACACGTATCTTTACACTCCTATGTAAGTAAAAAGTTTTATAAATATGACCTTTATGATTGAATGGCTATTTTAAATCATTGGGAATTCTACAATATATAAGTAATGATGTTATAAGCTTAAGAACAGGATAGCAGATTATTAAAATATTTTAAATTACATTGCATCAGTTGCTTGTTTATATCTGGTAATTTTTACAAAAATGTCATCCAGATGCTTTTCTCAATTGTGAAACTTGATAGTATAATTGTGGGCATTCATATGATAGTGCTGTTCTTACCCTAATCGTTACTTTACACAAACCCATCACAGGTCCTATTTGGATTTTTTTTTAAAAGCAATTACATCCCACAGGATGATTTTGGAACAACATTATCACTTTTCAAGATATTTTAATGCTACATCAAACATAACCAAGTAACATTTTGGAACGTGATAAGAATGATGTTATACGTTTGACATGGTTTCCTAATCATTTTATTTACTATAGCTTTTTTTTTTTTTTAATGTCATAGCATCGGCCGGGACGCGAACCCGCAACCCGGGCAACTGCCTGCAAGTGCAAGGCAGTCGCGCTGACCTCTCGACCACCAATGCAAGACAACTATAGCTTTTTGAGCCATCTTGGATCAATAAGTTCTGATATGTAATAGTAGCATATTCATATACCAACAAATCCATGACTTGGTTTGAATTCTAACTGATTAAAACTTGCACCGATTTCTATCAGGCAAACAGCTCAGCTAACCTTTCAAAATTTGGGAAATGAATGAATGAATAAGCAAAATTGAAAAAACAGTTATAAACTCTAAACTGAAAATTGGCTGTCCATCTGGTCTTTTGGGATGAGGAAAGAAGCTGTTGAAAAGATGCTACTCTGCAAAAGGTTTGTCAAAAGTAAACATCTTAAAAAGCCAAAGGTCTTCACTTATTAGAAATATCGATATTTTTTTAAACACTATTCAAACAATATATTTTCATCAATATAGGATGCAAGTAGTTTTTAATATAAAAAGTGATTCTTACTCATTTTAGTAAAGATATTTATATATAATATTAATTAAAACAAAAAGTTTATTTCATTTTATAAAATTTAATATACCAATATTAAAATCTATAAGTAAATATTAGATTTCACTAGTTTTAAAGCATGTATTCCATACCCAATGGCATTTTATTTGTAAATATGGATAAAACCAATTTTGTGTTTTTATCGTATGTGTATATTCAATAAATAAATAATTCATTCAGTATGTATAGAATAAAAAAAATTGTCTTAGAAATATATGCATCTGGAAAACTTACAAATTATTAACTCTTTCAGTATTATATATTTTGCTTCAAACTAAGAAATTATTATCAAAAACCCAATGAAGTAAATGAAAATGCTGAGTCAGTATATCCAAATTATCTATGCAATATTTTAATTAAGAATGTGATTTATACTTTAATGCATGAATTAAATATTATAATAAAATGCATAAATGTAGTGCTTTCAAAATATGCTTCAGTGAATATCACTCATGCTACTGCTTGAAAAGTTTCATGGCACTTTGAAGTCATTCTCTGATTTTGTTATATGGGCATTCAAAAAGGTTCTAGTTCAGAATAAAATAGTCTTTGTAGTAGAGTGATCAAGTGGTAAATTTTCTGAATGTATGTTGCATATTAAAATTAAAATTTTAGACTATGCATATTGAATAAATTACTTTTATTATATGACTATTCTCTATTTTTAAATATTATACACCCATATGTAAAAAAATCAAATCAAATAATATATAACAAATATTGGAATTAATTTTACAGTTATCAATACATCATTATATATATTGAGCCATGTTTAATTTAAAGTTTACATATTAAATCTTGTTTAATTATTACAATTAAGATATTAAAAGTGAGATTCTGTTTCCAGCCTTGTATAATTGATTATGAGTTTAATAACTCTTAAGTGTCCTATTCCATCTGGCTTTCACTCTAAATTATCAATAATGTTGACAAAGGACATCAAAGCTTCCAAGAATTAGATGGATTCATTCTATTTTTTATCTTCGTTCAACATTTAGAGTGCTTTTAATTCTTAGCCTGGGTGTAGGGTGATTTGCTCCTTTTGCTTACATATACATTGTTCTATGTTTAATTTAAAGTTTATTGTATACATATAAATATAGGGGATTTGAATTCAGACTTTCAATCTCCTTCACTATTCACACTGTCTCATATTACTGATACACATGACCACACACATGCAGAAAAGATAAGTAATCACCAATATACATATTTCATGCTAAACCAGCACTCATCAGTTGGTCCAGACTACATCACCCATGCATATATATAATCAGTGGTCAGTTGATATTAAGATAGCAAATCCTTACACTTTAATGGGCAGGCTTCAACCCACTCCAACTCCTCAGGCATCCATATCATTTGAAAATCTGATGATAGAATTCCCAAATCCCATGCTGATGTCAATATTATTGTCATGCCCATGTTGACCTCAAGTCACTCTGACCCCTCGTGTATAGGACAGCATCCATTTAAATACATAGAAGAGGGATGGGCAGAATGCAAACTTAATTAATATGTAATATTTGAAATACCAGGCACTCTTAAACTTGGAGTCCAATTGTAAATATAGGATATGAACTCAGACTTTCAATCTCCTTCACTATTCACACTATCTCATATTACTGATACACATGACCACACACATGCAGAAAAGATAAGTAATTACCAATACATGTATTTTGTGCTAAACCAGCACTCATCAGTTGGTCCATCTCCCATACATAGAAGTTGGAGCTTTGAGTGGGTTGAAGCCTGTCCATTAAAGTTCAAGGGTTTTCTGTCTTAACATAAACTGAGCACTGATTATATATATGTGTATGGGAGATGGTAATCTGGACCAACTGATGAGTGCTGGTATGAAATACATATATCAGTGATTATTTATCTTTTCTGCATGTTTGTGGTCATGTGTATCAGTGATATGAGATAGTGTGAATAGTAAAGGGGCTTGAAAGTCTGAGTTTAAATCACCTATATTTACAATTAGGCTCTCATTTAAGGGGGCTGGTATTTCTAATCTTACATATTAAGCCTGCATTCTGCTCATCCCTCTTCTATGTATTTAAATGGATACTGTCCTATACATGAGAGGTCAGAGTGACTTGAAGTCAACATGAGCATGACAACAATATTAACATCAGCATGAGATTTGGGAATTCAATTATCAGATTTTCAATGGTATGGATGGCTGAGGAGTTGGAGGTTGGAGTGGGTTAAAGTCTGTCCATAAAAGTGTGAAGATTTGCTATCTTTATATAAACTGAGCACTGATTATATATATATGTATGGGAGATGATAGTCTGGACCAATTGATGAGTGTTGGTTTTGCACAAAATATGTATATTGGTGATTACTTAGCTTTTCTGCATGTGTGTGATCATGTGTATCAATAGTATGAAATAGTGTGAACAGTGAAGGGGCTTGAAAGTCTGAATTCAAATCCCCTATATTTACAATTAGGCTCCAGGTTTAAAAGTGACTGGTATTTTAAATCTATATACATATATAAATGTAATTAACAGTGTGACTACCATTTTGAGTAGTTATTTACTAATAAATAACAGCTCAAGATGGTAATCGTGCTTTAAGCTGGCTATAGTTTTTATTTACTTGTATATAGATATATTAAAAATTCTAGATTTAATTCTAGTATTTTGTTTTGGTATATATACAAATAATAAAATAATTTAAATGCCTTAAAAAAAGAAGGTATAATTAATCAAGATTGTCAATTTTTTGTTGTTTGTGAATATTTTTGCCCTTCTTTTTATTCTCTAAATAAAAATAGCTGTTTTTCAACATAACGAGCAGCATTGAAATATTAATTGAACTGGTTATGGGTAGGCCAACGAAAAAGAAGGCCCAAGCCTGTTAAGTTTTCTTTTTTAAAAGTTGTTCAATGAGATGAATAGTTGAAAAGTTGAAGGTTGGAGTAGATTAAAGCCTGTCCAATAAAGTGTGAAGATTTGCTATCTTAATATAAACTGAGCACTGATTATATATATATGTGACGTGTGGAAGATGATAATCTGGACCAACTGATGAGTGCTGATTTAGCATAAAATACATATATTGGTGATTATTTATCTTTTCTACATGTGTGTGGTCATGTGTATCGGTTGTTATGAGATAGTGTGAATAGTTGGTGGTTGCTTGAAAGTCTGAGTTCAAATCCCCTATATATTTTAGTTTACTGAACCTATATTCAAACTGTTTTGGGTATAAGCAGTTAAATGTGCTAATGTTGCACTATAAGACCCTTCATATATATTTTGTGTGTGTGTTTTGAAATAATAAACTCTTTCATACGCAAACACTCATAGACACACAAATATATATATATAAAAAGTCAAAAAAGATTTGAGTTCGAGTCAAAATAAGACTTCAGGCAAAAATCTTCCAAGAACTCTTTTTAACATGTTATCAGTAGCTAATTGATTAGAATGTTAAATATTTATTCGTCCGCTGGGAATAGCTGTTTACTCATTTATTATCAAATATTGATTAGCTCAGTTATCTTTTTTACCTGTCTGTCTGAAAAATGCCTACATTTACTTAAAAAGTTTTCCTTATCTCAAAAAGCTCTGGCTTCACTCAAGACAATGTTCAAGCAGTAACTATTACTTCAAGGAACTAATTAAAATAATAACAGTTTTGGAAAACTTGCATTAGTCTAAGGTTACTTTTTTTTTGTAATTTTTATTTCAAAAATAATCAACAAATAAAAATAAAATATCAAATAAAACGGTTATATGAAATCTTTATTGCATTCTTAAATTTATATACAAAATTCAGCAAACATCACATGACTACTGCTTACAAGTGCTTTTAGAAGCAGTTTTTTTTCACTATATTGCAGTCATATATTGTAAGAAATAGATAATCAAATTCTAAATGGTATTGCTATTATAACTATCCATAGTACTATCTTTAACCACATTTCCACACGTTTAGACTTAATGCATCTGGATGTCCTGAACTTATTGCAACCTCATTTAGCAGCTATCTTTTGTACTCTTTTTTACTATCAAATTAACAGTGTGATATTCAAAAACACTTTAATTTTTAAATCCACGTTAATTGCTTAACTAATTATGTAAACAGCACCTACATGCTTTAATTTTTCCAATTTATAGCAACTGTATGCACCTTTCATTCTATTGATATGATGATCACTGCTTACAACTTACAAATCTTTTTAAGTCCAAGCTTCTCTTTGATAAAAACCATAAGCAAAACTCATATGGAGATGGAAATAGAATAACATTGATGAGATGATGATGATGAGATGAGATGCACTATAATCTTCTTTTTCAGAATCAGGAATTTCACAGTTACCATGCCCAGAGAAACCTGTTAGTCACTTTACCTTCTTCCATTCCTTATCTTATGTTTTTCCCATATTCTTCTCTATCCTGCTTCATCCCATTTCCACAACATAATCTTTGTCAACTCCATGGCCTTTATATCTAAAACCCCTTTATATTTTTTTCAAACCCAGCATAAAAACCAAGAATCACTTTGTCTATGTTTATTCTCCCACAACTTCATTATTTTTACCCTTTCTACTTGCAAGCATTTACATTTCAATTAACACATGCCTATTTTTTTCTATGCCTTTCTTACATAACTTGCAGACTTAATCACCCATATTTTTCTATTTATGTGTATATTCCCTTGTTGCTAAAGATCCTGATCAAGCCTAAATAAGTAAACTACTTTCATTGCTATTATCATTAATTAACTTGCACCCAACATTCTGATTACTTCTATATATATTTAAACTCTAGTGTCAGTTGATTGCATAATGTTAGAGTAGATGATTTTGAAGTAGAGTAAAAAGAATTTCTCCAAAAAGCACATTATATAAACACTGTTTGTATGATATTTGTTAGTTTAGCATGCTCAAAAATGTCAAAGTTTGTTAACCAAACCACACACAGGCATATAAATTAAAATCAAGAAACGTTTCATCATTATATAGTATTTTGTATATTTAAGCAAGTTTTGATATATGTTTTGGATATTTTATTTATATCTGTGTATTTTATAACATATCACAAATGTTTATATATGGTTAGCTTCATGGAATTCTATCCCTGTTTATACTATTTACATGTTATAATATATATAATATTTTCACAGTTATATTTTATATTTTCACAGAAACTCAAACAAAATAATATATGGTTCAATCCAAAAAAGACTTTATACGTGTGTGTGTTTGTGCATATATAGAAAAATATGCACTTTTCAATTATTTATTTTCTTGATTAAATTCATACCTTTTATATTTTACTGATCACATATAATAATTATTTATATGTTATAATTAGTTTCATGGGATATGGTCCTTTTTGGTGTTTGTCTTATATATATAAATGTGTATTTTTCAAGTGTCTTAATTGAAAGAATCATGCATTTCTAATTTGCATATTAAAAATCACAATGTGGACATGACAAAATAGTTATTGTATTGATATGGATAATTAACTATTTATTAGTTTATATGTTGTATGTAGTTTTATTAACCAATTTTATTATATATATATAATGAATTATAACAGTGATAATATATTTATAAAAACTATAACAAACCAAAGAAGTACTTTCTCAATTAAATTTCTTAGCCTTCTTCAATGGACATTTTATTATATATATATATATATTTATAAGGAATTTGAACTCAGATTTTCAAGTTTAGTATAGACAATATATATACATTTGCATATATAATGTACTTTTATAGATTTTGTTAAATAGGTTGTCCTCAGTCATTTTAGAAAATCAAGACACATTATAGTCATGGAGTTTTACTGAAAAAATCTAAGAAAAATATTGGGATCAATGGAATGATTTATATATTATTTGTATTGATTTGGTCAAAGGATTTGGCTGAATTAATGGAAGAAAGCCTATGAATCTATGTGAAATTAATTGGTTGTCTACCAAAATTTATTCATATTATACAGCTTCTATATAATGGAATAAAAAAAACTGTTGCCATTATAAGTGGAAAATCTGAGGTATTTAAAATAAAAACTTGCATTAAACAGAGTATTTACTTGCTCCTTTTGATTAGCAGTTGTCTTAAGAATTGTTTATAGATGGTGTAATGGATAACAGATTAAAATGTGAGTAAATTTGATGATGGAATTTGTTTTTATTTAAACTGATCATCTTTTCCACTTCTGGATTTACAGTATCATTCATATGATTATATTATTTTTGTCAATTCAAAAATCAATCTTCAGAATGAAAGTAATGATTTTACATGCAACAAATAAAGACATTTAGTGTTTAACACTCAAAATTTCAAAGTTTTGTTGCAAGTTATGGAGAAAAAAAATCTTCAATATCTTTAAGCTTGGAAGGTTATCAACTTGAGAATGTAAATCAATATAAATATCTTGATTCCTTTTTAAGTAGAAAAATGGGTTTAGATAATGGTGTAGCTCAGACTGTTCCTGTTTTTACCAAGTTAATTGATAGAATATTTCATTTTAGTAAAATAAGAACTTGCAGTTAAATTAGCTGTATATAAAGTTTTTATTTTAATTAATTTATTGTATGGAAGTGAGACTTGTATTCTAGCAACATAACATAAAGACGTGAGGAAAATCTCATTCGAGGATAGTCCACACAATTCTAAAAAGGTAGTGGTAAAATCCTAAGAGCAATTAACATGTTCTTCAGCTTGCTGAATGGGATACTATAGAGTCTATTAGTGTAGAATTACATTTTCTATGGATTGAAGATATGAAATAAATGAACATTCCAAATTTCCTAAGAAATGTTTTATAGAGAACTTGAGCATGGATTTTATGGGAGAAATAGATTATGTTTATCTTATATCAATTATCCCAATGATGTCATTCTAAAGAAGTGCAATATTAATACTTTCATTGGGAAGATATGACTGGAGGTAGGATATAATGGAAAGCTATAAATGGGCAAAAAGTTGAAGTCTTTCAAAAAAAATTTGCAGCAGAAAAAATTAAAAGACAGCATACCAAAATGTCAAACGAATTGAATAATAGACTGATATGTGTTACATGTGGAAATATTTGTGTTTCATGAATTTGTTTATATATACATCATAAAACTCATCCCTAGTGTATTACTACCACTACTACTACTACTACTATTACTACTACTACTACTACTATTATTATTATTATTATTATTATTATTGTTGTTGTTATTGTTATGATAATTTTTCAACAATAATTTTATTAAACTTTATTCACAAAAATTACACATGTTTGATAGCGAGAGTTAGAGTGGCAATCTTTTTTTTTTGGGGGGGGGGGGGTTAAATAGTTCAATATTTAAAGTTGCATCAATCATTTGTAATTTATATTTAAGTATCAAAGTTTTTAAATTATTAATATTTCTGCAAAAAAGTTAAGTTTTATCTTCAGATTGCTGGAGGATAGTTCAATATATAAAAACTGATAATACTAACCACTGAGCAGTTGTTTGTACTATTTTAAATTAGAGGCTCACTGGTTGCTTGAGAAGGGATCAAGTTGCAACAAGTATGTCTGGAGGAGCAATTCTGGAATCCCTATTCTTAACTTTTTTAAGTTTGTTTATATATATGCCTGGTACTATTTTATAGAATAAATGTACATCAAGTACACCAAAGTACAAATAGTATAAATGTATTAGGCTGGACTGTGGGTGTGGTAGATTTTTAATATGAGCTTGTTATTTGCTGAATTTAAACTTTTGTTTGCCTATATATATTTAAGATGAGAACACAAATTTTGTTCAAGGTGTGACATGAGTAGAAATTATGTTGCTGTATTTCTTTAGCTGCATGGCACAATCAACAGAATGAATTGATGTATTTGTATAGTCATTGATATCTAATAAAGTATGATTTAGATAAGACATGCAGGTTATGTCAGATGAGAAAATGAAATAATTTTGGCTCAAGTAACCATCTCCATAATTTGCATAATAGTTGTTTATTGTTGACCACTAACACGGGGAAACTTAGAGCAAAAAAATTATTGGGATATAGCAAAGTGTGCATTTGCTAGTAAGTGTGCTTATGAACAGGATATAGATGTATTTGAATGTATATATTTTGTACTGATTTAATAAGAGATATGAGGTATCCAGATATTGGTGGAGGATTGTCAGTAGGTGTTATGGGAATTAGACATTGAAGTTTGCTGAAGTGACTAAGAGTAGAGGCAAGTAGATTATTATTATTGTTACTAGTCGGCTTGTAGCAGTGAAACCTTAGGTTGTGTTTTAATATTATTTTTATGCTGGTCTGGTTTAATTTTAGATTTGGGGTAGTTTTGATATATATATATAACCAATCAAATTTCAGATTTAAAAGCACTCCTTAATTTAAAATATCACATCATAAACTATCTTCTAATGTAAAAAAAATATCAGGCTATATTTTATACTGGGATGTGGGTATCAGGTGGTCATACCTGGGGGCATGGCAAACCATATAAAGATAGGGTGATGGCAAATCATCATTCATCACTAGTAAAATATATTTCAAATAATTAAATTGAGTATAATATTTTAAATATAAGATATAATAAGGTATAAATAAGATATTAAAGTATGATATTAATGTTTAATATCAATAAATATATCAGTATAAGGTTATTATAGAAGAGAGCACAGACCAAAAAATCTCTGAGATCAACAATGATATCAGACCAGCCCAATTAAGTCCTTAGAATAACTATAAGTATAATAAACAATAAATTCACCAGCATTAAAAAAAAAGAATGTGGAATGTGTTTGAAAACGTGAAAATTAAATATTTTATCTCAAAAAAGTAAACTTATTGTCCACAAAAACTGTTATCTACAAAAAGATTGTCATTAATGGATGCAATAAAAAAGTGTAGATTCAGTCATTCAAAAGATTGTGATAATGCAAAAATGCCAGCATTCTTTATTCACTATATGTCACTTGCCAATATAATTTTTTTAACATTTTATCATAATGTTTATAAGTGATTACAATTATTAATGCCTAGTTAAAATAATTCAATACATGGCAAATTACTTATAAGTAAGCAGTTCTGTTGTTATCCAACAGCATATCTATAATTTCTTTAAATGAATATTTATATGCTTCTTTGATTAATATAAATAATCTTCCTCGCTTAGTGGAATTAAATTTTTTTATGTGCAAGACCTATCTACATTTACAATAAATATGTGCAGATTTGAACTTTTAGATAATTGAAACCAATATCTGAATTTAAAATTGTAAAATATTCACAGCAGTAAACTGTACGAGTCAAGCACATATTTCATAATTCAAATCAAACACTAGGTTTTCTAAATACCTAAATAACATTAAGGTTGTTAATTTTAATATGTTTATCAGATCTTTAATTCATTATTGGTTTGAATGCCAGTGGTACATGAAAACTATTTGATTTCCCAAGATAGGATATCAGGAGTATTTGATTTAGTAATATTTATATGGCTTTCACAGATTTCTGTTGTTTATTGTTTGTTTGTTTTTAATTTTTAGCTATAGTTTTAAAATATCAGTAGTAATCAGAGAAAAAGAAAACTTGTTTTAATATAGAAAAAGACAAACACCTATATAATTGCACACTATAAAACTGATTTGCATGATTATTTACTTCGATGTTAGCAGAAAATGAAATATATTTTTTATTTTAAAAATATACGTTATCATATTACTTCGAATTTAAGGCACAGTTTTTATTTACATTTTGAAGTTGTAAAATTAGGGTGCAGCTTAAATTCAAAAGGAATATTTTAATGTCTTAGTTATGTCAATCTCCCACTCCCCAACCGTCATGTTTCCTTTATGCTCTTTACATGCATATAGCATTATAATCATTGATAACAGTTTATTTAGAGTTTCCTGTTCACTCTTTTTTTTCGATTCCTATTTAAGTAAATAAAAATGTATATTATTTTTCAATATCTATTATAAAATCATTTATATATATATTTTCAATTTTAAAGTCCTATTGCATGCATAGTATATGATCATTTACAGCAGTTTATTCAGGAATTTACTATTCACACTATTTTTTTAGTTCCTATTTAAGTAAATAAAATTGTTTATTATTATTATTTTTTTGATACTTTGGTATTATACCAAATAAATACATTTAGTTAATAATGTTTGTGAATGTTTATATATTTGCTATATATTGTTTGCATTACAAAAACTTGTTTTTGTTTTTTTTTAAAAAAAAAAAAAATTAAACATTGGCATTTAATGTTCAATCTTTTTTCTTTTGATTAATATAGTTTTAATTGTTTCATTGTGAAAATTACTGACAGAATGATGCCAAGAAACTAAATTATTTTGATAATCAATTAAATCAATATTATTTAAATAAATACTATTTAAATAAATACAATCAAGATTTGTAATAAAGCATTCTTATACCTGGAACTTAATTGTAAATATAGGGTATTTTAACTCAGACGTTCAAGCAACATTCAACTATCCATACTATCTCATATTACTGATACCCATGAACACACACATGTAGAAAAGATCAACAATCATCAATATACATATTTTGTGCTGAACCAGCACTGATCAGTTGGTCCAGATTATCATCTCCCACACACACATATATAATCCATACTCGGTTTATATTAAGATAGCAAATCTTTATACTTTAATGGAAAGGCTTCAATATACTCCAACTTCCAACTCTTCAGCCATCTATTGAAAATCTGATGATAGAAATGCCCAAATCCCAAGCTGATGCCAATATTGTTGTTATGCCCATGTTGACCTCAAGTCACTCTGACCCCTCATATATAGGACAATATTTAGGCATTCTGTCATCAGCTGTTCAATGGTATGGATGGCTGAAGAATTGGAAGTTGCAGTAGACTGAAACCGGTCCATTAAAGTATAAAGATTTGCTATCTTAATATAAACTGAGCACTGATTATATATGTGTGTGGGATATGATAATCTGGACAAACTGATGAGTGCTGGTTCAGCATGAAATATGTATATTGGTGATTGTTTATCTTTTCTACATGTGTGTGTTTATGTGTATCAGTAATAAAAATAGTGAGGATAGTTGAAAATTTCTTGAAAGTCTGAGTTCAAATCCCCTATATTTATAAATCATCATCATCATCATTATCAACCATTATCAATCCACTGCAGGATAAAGGTCTCTCCAAGTTTAATCCATCTTCTCCGATCTTTAGCTTTTCTTCTCCACATCACCCCTGCACACTTTCTTATTTCATCCATCCATCTCACATGTGGTCTCTGTCTGGGTCTTTTACGATCTCTTGGAATCCAGTTTAAAATTTCAATTGTCCATCTATTATCATCTCTTCTAACAATATGTCCAGCCCAACTCCACTTCAATCTTTTAATTTTTTCAATGAGGTCAGTAACACCTGTTTGTTCTCTTACCCATACATTGCATTTACGATCTCTTCTTGTTACTCCCAACATACATCTCTCCATACTTCTTTGAGTGGTCTGAAGTCTCTGAATTGCTCTTCTATTAAGTGTCCAAGTCTCAGATCCATAAGTAAGAACTGGTAAAACACATTTGTTAAAAACTTTTCTTTTCAAACACATAGGCATATTTCCTTTTAGTATCAAGTTATTTCTACCAAAAGCACTCAAACCAAGTTTAATTCTATGATTAATTTCCTCCATTATGTTTCCATCTGTATTAATAATCTGACCAAGGTATTTGTAACTGTTAACTTCTTCTAATTCATCATAATCAATCTTTATTTTCATATTTTGAGCAAATCGATTAAACATTACTTTAGTCTTTTTAACATTTATCTTTAGTCCTACTTTTCTACTTTCATCTGATAATTCCTGCAACATTTCCTGCAGCTCCGAAGCATTATTTGCAAAAACAACTACATCATCTGCGAAATCTAAATGACTTAAATAATCTCCATTTACTTTCACTCCTTTAGTTTCCCATTTTAATCCACAAAATACTTCTTTTGCAGCACTGCTGTAAAAAGTTTTGGAGATATGGAGTCACTTTGTCTTACACCTTTCTCAATGTTGACTTTCCCAGTATCATTATGTAATCTAACTGTTGCTGTTGCATTTTTATAAATATTCTTTAAAATATCACAATATCCTGGATCTAATGCTTTAATCACTGAAGAAATGTTTATAGAATCAAATGCCTTTTCATAATCTACAAATCCTAAGCATAATGGCAACTCATATTCATTTGTCCTTTCTATAACTTCTCTCAATACCTGGATATGACCTACTGTACTAAAACCACTTTTAAATCCAGCTTGTTCTCTTGGTTGGTGGAAATCCAATGTTCTCTGTAGACGAGTAGTAATTATCTTGGTAAAAATTTTATATAAAACTGATAAAAGGCTGATAGGTCTGTAATTTCTAATATCTTCTTTATCACCTTTTTTAAATATTAATATTATTACTGCATTCTTTCAATCATCCGGTACATCTTTATCATTTAGACATTTGGTATATAACTTTGCTAAAAAAAATTCTATTTCTTCACCTGCTTCTTTTAATATATCAATTATAATTCCATCATTACCTGGAGCCTTTCCTTTCTTCATACATTTAATTGCATGTCTCACTTCTTCATTTAAAATTCTGGGCAATTTGAAAGATGTACTAGATATAGGAGGTACTTGTTCTTTATTACTATATAATTCTTGATAAAAATCTTCTACCAATTTCATGATGTCATCTCTCCTTTTTGTAATAATTCCATCTTTTTTTCTTATTGCAGATATAAATTTCCTACCAATACCAAAATGTTGTTTTACATTCTTAAGACTTTTATTTTCTTCTACAGCTTTCCTTGCTAGTTCACAGTTATACTTTCTTATATCATTTTCAACTCTTTTCCGCACCATTTTACAAAATTCGAGATATTCAATTCTTTTTAATGCATCATTTTTGTATATCTTCATATTCTTTCTTTTCTTCATAAATTCTCTAGTCTCAGTAGAAATTTTATTGGTCAATTGCTGTTTTTTTCTACCAGCTATCTTTGTTGCAGTTTTCAAAAGTGTATCAGTTATTTTCATATTAATTTCATTCAAATCTGAATCATGTTCAAAATCTACTAATACTTGAAACCGATTTGTAAGTTCTAATTTAAGTTCATTAGAATGTTTCTGAAGATTAGGAATATCAACTGAAAATGTTGTTTTTCTTAATAATTTTTGTCTCTCTAGTTTTACATTAACACATATCTTACACCTTACTAATCGATGATCACTTCCTGTGTTAAATTTATTAAGAACATTACAATCTTGAAATATGTATTTCCTGTTAGTCAAAATATAATCCAATTTTGCTGTACCTTCATTTGGCTGCTTTCATGTCCATTTCCTTTTAACATTTTTCTCAAAAAAAGAATTCATAATATAAAGTTTTTCTTTTTCTGCAAACTCCACAAGTCTATGTCCTCTCTCATTTCTATTACCATAACCAAAATTACCTACAGCACTTTCATCTTTCATTTTTTTACAAATTCTAGCATTAAAGTCTCCCATAACAATTTTAAAATGGTGTTTACTCTGATCAAAAGCCTTTTGTACATCCATATAAAAATCTTCTACTATTTCATCACTATGAGAACTTGTTGGGGCATAAACCTGAATTATCTGCATTTGGTATCTGCTATTAAGTTGTATAACTAATCTTGCCACTCTGTCCGATACACCATCAATCTCCACAATATTGTTCTTCCACTTTTTATTTATAATGAATCCTACTCCACTTGTATTTCCAATATTTGTGCCTTTATAATAGAGTATATGTCCACTTTTTAAATCAATTGTCTCTTCACCTTTTCTTCTAACTTCACAAAGTCCAATAATGTCCCATTTAATATAAGAGAGCTCTTCTTCTAATTCTTGCAATCTTCCTTTACTTGAAAGTGATCTGCAGTTGTAAGTACCTAAATAAAAAGTCGTCATCAAATGGAAGCCTAGGTCCACAATCAGGGGATTCTTAGCACCCTCCACCTTCAGCCACCAACCACTGCCTTGGTTGGTGACTTTACAGCCTCTTGGGAATAAGGGTCATGCTTTATTTTTGTCTGTCATAATTGTATATATGTATTGGGAAAATATTTATCATTTACTCAAACATTCATTCTGCCTTATCAGGCACTGAGAAGAAAGACCATGGTGTTTCTTGATCTTAAACTCAGAGGTAAAAAGCCAATAAACTCACCACGTTGGCTAATGCGTGTTGGTGAGCAGCCCATCCATGTTCGTATACTATATGAATAATCACATAGTAATAACAGCTGCAACGACAAGAACGTATGGAGTGGACATTAGGAATTTGCCCTGCTCGGTTCCTTTAAGGCCTCCAAGAGGAATCAAAGGGTCTCCTTTCAGTTAATAACAAAACTCCTTTCTGCAGCCATATTTATAAATACAATTAAATAAATACTATTTAAAATCTTTTTTTTTTCTTTGAAAAAAAAAAAAGTTATTTAACTAAAAAAAAAAAAAAAGATATTTATGATATTTTATAGCAGTTCTAATACCAAAGTATTTTATTTTTCAATACCTATTATAAAATCATTTTTTATCCCCCCCCCCCAATGTATCAATTTTAAAATCCTATTGCAGCTTGAATTCGAGATAATATAATAATTTATTAATTATTTACTTTTTAATAAGAGTGATGCTTATATGTAATTCTTTTCAAGTATATTTCAATTTTATAAGCCTATTAGTGCTGCTAAAAACTTACATGATATCAGATATTTTATTTATAATTTTTTGTGTGTGTGCGTGTCAAAGCATCGGCTGGGAAGTGAACTCCTCGCAAACCCAGGACAACTGCTTGTAAGGCAACTATGCTGACCACTCGACCACCAAAGCTTGACATAAACTGATTTTTCTTTGTCTAATAAATATTTGTATACAATTTTTTTTAAAAATAAAGATTTAATTATTATTTTTTTTTCTATAAATACAACCGAAGGCAACTTATGTAAAAAAAACAATGAAGTCACATCACCATTAAGTAAAGCAAACTAAGAAATTAATCATTTGGCCCATTCAATAAGATTGGTTTCATTTGAAATACATGAATAATGGGAAATAGAAATAGCATGGTTTATTTAATTGAATATTGGTTTATAATATTATAGATTTACTTTTTCTTAGAAGTGCATTAAAATTTGCATTTCTAATTTGTCACATTAAATTATAGTATTGATATTATTTGTTTTTATATGTATATAATTCTAAGACAGTATATCATTTAATGAATGTTTCCTATATATGTAAATAGGGGGGGAGTTAAACTCAGAATTTTTTGGTCTCTTCATTCTCCACTCTATTTCAAGCAACCGATACACATGACCACATCCATGTGAAAAAAATACATGATTCCCAACATACATATTTTGTGGATGTGTATTGGTTGTTTGAGATAGACTGGAGGATGAATAGATTGAAAAATTCGGAGTTCAAAACCCTCTGTTTATATATATAGAAAACATTCAGTATAAGCTAATAACATACTGCCTTAGAATTATATATTATTTGGAAAATAGATTACATCCTAGTATAAGTTCCACCCATTTCTCTCCTATTAATAAATATGGATATGTAATAACCAGTGATATGAGAGGTTAGAATCACATAGTGTCTGCATGGGTATGACTATAATATCAAATCTAATAAGAGCTTTGAGCATTCCATTGTTGGTTCTTCAATGAAATAAACAGTTGAATAGTTGGAAAGGCAAGAAGATTGAAGTCTGTCCATTAAAGTTTGAAGAATTGCTATATAAACTAAGCACTGTTTATATATATATGGAAGATTATAATGTGGCCAACTGGTGAGTACTGGTTCTGCATAAATATATATATATATATTGGGGATCATGTATCTTTTTTGCATGTGTGGAGTCATATATATCAGTTGCTTGAGTCAAAGTGGAGGATAAATAGACTGAAAAAAATCCTGAGTTCAAATCTCTCTCTCTCTCTATATATATATATATATATATATATATCTGGAAAGCTAAACAAATTATAGTGTTAAACATATGTAAAGTTTGAGATTAATTCTCTTGAGATGACTACTGCTATTCATATCAAATGTTGTCTCAACAGAATAAATTTTGAGCGTTATATTAGCCATCTAAATTTTTTAGGTTAATATAATATTCTCTTTAAAGCAATATGTGAAAAATTACAGAAAATATGTATTTTAAAGTAGGTGAAATCTGCTGTAGTAACTTATTTTGAAAAGTTTTAAAACACAACAGCTTTATAGAAATGGAAATAATAAAATATTGAAATATTTTCAGTTGATAATTTCAGAAAATGAAGTTGTTGTTTTTTTTTTTTTTATAGAAGGCATTAAAAAATGGTTTATGAACTAAAAGTCAAATATATAGTGAAACTTATCCAAATGAATTAGTAGCATAACAATGAATAATTTTGTATTAAGTTAGTTAATAGTAATCAAAAAAGTAGTGACTATAAAAATATAATACAATATTATGTGATGAATAAATGATTGATGATTTATTGCTTGGAAGGTCAAGTGACATTTGAACATGAGAAGTGACAAGTTAGATATTAATCCAGGAACCTTATCTCCTAGATCTATCATTGCACATCTTAAAATAATTGAATGATTTTATATTTAGGAGCTTTGAGTTTAAATCCATGGATCTTTAGCCCTTCACAGTTGTTGTTTTTATTTTATTGATTCATTTAACATACTTAGATTATTCTTGGAGATTTTATTTTCCAACTCAAATTATTTATTAACTAATATTGAATGACTAGCTTGATTTTCAGAATTCCAAAAATTCCAAACTATATTCTGGATTTGAATCTCAGGTCATGTGCAGTTTACATTAACACCCTAATTCTAATGCTAGTTGATGTTTTAAATTATTTTAACATATATATTATACTATTTTAGGATATCCCAATTTATTGATAAACATTCATGAGTCCATTAGCTATAAAGAGTCTTTCCTATAGACTGTTTTTAAAAAAATTATAGATAATAAACAGTAAGTCATGTAGAATACTTAAATACTATTCCAACTTTGCAGTTATTTCATCTTCATTTGAGGAGAAAATACTTTTAAATTGAAGACTTCACGTACTTTTGTGCTATCTGGAGCTATTACCATGAAGAAATCATATGATTATAGACTGCTCCTGCTCAGGAGGTTATATGACATTCAAGAACCAATATGACAGATTGAGCATAACAGTTTAATTCAATTGATCAAATTAAGATTTTTTTTATTAGAGTACTTCAGGAATTTGTGTGATATTCGAGAACTAACTGGTCAATTGGGCGTGATAATAGCATTTAATTGGTCAAATTGAATTTTTTAATTTATTTTTTCTCAGTTGGAAATCGAGCCATGAATACTTGATGATATATATAGATAAACTGCTTTAAAAAAGAGTTTAAATAGTCTAATGGAGGGCAAAGACCTCTCCAGTAGTAGCAGAGTGATGAAAGAGAAGGCATTAGTCAGTAGGCATCCCAATTTCCGGAAAACGCGGGTTTGAGTCCGCCGCTCAACTACCGTGTTAAATCTCATTGGGCTTCGAAGTTAATGACTTCAAACTATAGTTGTAAATACATATTATTTTAATATATATATGGTTAAAGAAGGATTGTTTTTTAAGAGAAAACGCTTGCATAACACATACAAAAAAATGTTGTAATGTCATTAATCTTAAAAACTGATGTTGGCAAGGGATTAAATCTTTTTAATCTCTTACATTAGAGTGAAGAGCTTGTCTGGACATGGCATAAACTACGTATCTTTTGTTTTCACTCATCCAGATGCTTCATTCATTAATGTTTAAAACAGCAGGCTAAGTTGATGTATGTTCTTTTCCTCCAAGATAAAAAGGTCATAACACTCTTAAACCCTGCTTGATGATAATTTCTAATCATGTTTTTGATAAACCTAAATGTTTGCGGATAAATAACTGGAATTTATCAATATAATTATTTCAAAATTCAAATACGCTCACAAAAGTTAATTAATAATAAAGAAATAAATTGTTAAAAAAAAATTATATTCACTTAAAATAAAAATTTATCATTGGATTTTACATTTTACTATCAAAGAAATGAAAAATGAAACGTTAACATTTTGTGATATATATAATAATTAAAGGTTTTTTAAAGAATTTTTAAATAGTTCGTTGCCGGTAAAGACATTTCTAACAGGCTTTATAGAATAGTGAAAAAGGCACTACTCTCTAGTCTTGCGAATCGTTGGTTAATGACGATTTGTTTGTTTTTCCATTATTGTTTTATTCTGATGCTAAAATATCTAGATACGCATTTATTGATCAATATTGAATGATTAGCTGCTTTATTATTCAGTTATATATATAATCTAAAGTTGGATTAAAACTGGAAAAATATTTATCACAATCAGATTCTACACACACACACCCGTTATGGCCATGGCATAAAACTGTATTATTATTAAATCCCAAGTACTTTTTATATAATAATGATACCAAGACATATTGCTAAGAATCTTCTATAACCAATCATTTCTTGTTCAATATTTATCGTAGAAAGCTTCATGGTCATAAACTTAATGTGCTTAATTTTGAGTCTATTGATTCATAATACAAAATCTAGTGACTATCCAGTCGTTTAAAATTTAATAGAAAAAAGTTTCTCCAATAAGAAATGGATAAATATAGACATAATCCTCTCACAATAATCTGCACTGTAAGAAATCAGTGCTGTTGTAATTATCTATCAATAAAATAACCCACTTATCCTTACATAATCTGTTCTCTAATTTCTTCCATCAATTAAACACAATGTCTTGCAACTAAATAGTGCTTGACATTGATTCACTAGCTATTAAGCAAATATGGAATAATACACTAAACTGTATAAATAACTCTTACTGACAGATATCTGAGTTGACACAAATAGATGTAACTTTGGATTATTGGTCATTTTGGTGAATATCTTGTTGAGTGCAAGTTTATTTTTTAAAAAAAAAAAAAGAGAAGAAAAACATATAAATTATGTACTTTAAAAATATTTATCTGTATTTATTTATTTATTTTGTTTATATCACAACATCACTAAATTGCTAGAATTTCTGATAGGTTTGTGACTATGAAACTTTTAAATCAAAAATATTTGAATCATAAAAGCATCCATAGATTATTATTGTCTAATGCATTCTGAGTCTATTACATTTCTGGCTATGATTCTTCTTTTAGTGAAGATAATCAGCAAGATCACCTTCCAAAGCTTTATGTCATCTCTACTTGTTCCAAAATCTGAAGACGGAATGGCTAGCAAAAAAAAAAAAATAACATTTTTTAAAAACAGATTGAGTTTTCAACTAAAAGCATTTAAAAATAACTTTAATTACTTAATTAATGCTAAATTATTTAATTATTTAAATTTAACAAACATGTCTGACTTTAATTGTAGATAAATCAGCAATGAGTCAAACAATCCAACTTTTTTTTCAAATCTCTACATCTATTCCCTTTTTAAAAGTAAAATAAAATAAGGTTTTGTTTTTACAAAGATTTTTAAAAAAAATGTAAACATATCATATTGTAAAGGTAAAAAAATACACTTATTCCCAAAAATGCACTAAAAAGATGAGAAAAATTTTCTTCAGTATTTACAAATAAAAGAATGGGGTGATCATGTTTAGAAATCAGATTTTTAAAGAATCATGTTCACTCTCTTGTACCATATGGGTGTTAGTTGCAGATTTATTTACATAATTCTGAAAATCTAACTTATAAACATAATCATTCTATGCTTTTATTTGTTTATTTTTTAGTGCATTTATCAAAATAACGCATTTATTAAAAACATATATATATTTTATCATCTACTTTTTAGTTTCATATAGATCTCTGGATCTATATGAAGAAACTTTAAATATAATTTAATACCACCAGATGGCAGTACCCAAAAGAGTACTGAATTCCATATAAAATTAATTTAAATTCTTTGCTAATTTTTTTTTTTACTAAAATTATTTGCAAATTCTAAAAAAAAAAAAAAAAAAAAGAAAGAATTGTCCTTAGCAATACATGTTTGTAAAGTTGTACATATGAATGCAAGATAAATTGGGAAATTAATAAAAATTGAACTACAAGATTTCATAGATTGTTAGACAAAAAAATCAGAATAATAAGTTAAATAAAAACTTATAACTAAAGTAATTTTAAAGATTTCAAATAAATTTTAACACTGGACAAATTTAATTAAATACTGAGATTAAGAAAATCTCTTCTATGAATGTAGATATATTTCCAATAAAAGAAAACTTCTAATAACTTCTCTGAGAAATGTTTTAAAAGTATTTAAAAAAAACATTTATTAATGCTGAAAAGGGTCACTTTTATGAGAATTAACATGCTTTAACATGTACAAGTATAATATAAGCATGAAAAATTAATGTATGAGGCTGAACATCCAATGTTTTTGGTAATCCAGGATAATCAGAATGACATATCTCAAATATTGCTCTTAATCAACATGCTGATTTATTTTGGTCAAGAAATACATTCAGATTTACTGAAAAAAAGTAATGTTAGAAATAAAAAAAAATTAAAAACCCTCCAGATAAATACATCAAAAGTTATAATGTTTGGGATTTGTTTAAAATTATAAAAGATAGTAAGTAACAGAAATGCATGAAAAGAATTTTCTAATGATGTCTCTGAACAACAATAAAAAATTATAAAATTATCTAATATAATATATTAATGAAAGCAGGTACTTAATGATGAAACAAGTTGTTGATGAGTAAAAAAAAAAAAACTTCTTTCAACAGAAAAAATTAATGTTATATTTCGTATTTGAAGTATAGCTGTTATGTGAATCACAAACTCTCTGCCACAGTATTCTAATTTATTAGAAATCAGAATAATAATGAAGTTAATTATGTGTGAAGTCAGTTTGCAATTATGTGGCAAATAATCTACAAATTTCCTGCATTGGTACTGCAAAACTTTCTTTTTTAATTATACGTGCTTGAAAAATTAATCCGTACCAAATATATATTGTATAATATTTAGTAACAAAGATATATAAAATAAACAACGCAATGCATGAATTTTTCTACTTACATCTAACATATACTTTCAGCAGAATGTTGTTTTGTTGACATTAAACATCCTAATCAAAAGACTTATAGTTAATATACGTACATACTTATATTGTTGCTGACCTGGTGTAAAATCTCCAAACTTTTTTTTCTGGCTAAAAGTTTAATAATATAAAGAGAATAAAATGTAGCTGTTAGATATGTAGATGCATACCAGTTTTCAATTCAAAGTCTTCATTGATAAAGAACACAAGCCAAAAACTAATATGTGGATGAAGCTATAATAGAACTACCCTTGAGTATCCATTGATTATTTAAACTTATAATAGATGGTTTGGAATTGTGTGAAGAGAATTGTTCCTGAAAAATATAAATATAATTTTAATATCATCTATGGTCTTTATTACTTTTACAATGCTTTTTTACAACCTTATATGACAGTTTTGATTGCCCCAGCAATACAAATACATGAATATAAATATATATGAACATATAATTTTACATTATATATATATATATATATATATATATATATTATAATCGTTATTTCATTATCTTTTTATATATTATACATTTTATTCTTTTTTATATTCTATATTTATCAATTAATACTTCCTATACTCATATATACATATATATAATTTTTATTTCATTTATTTTACTCTAATTAATCTTTTAAATATTTAACTCTAATATTATATCATTTATACTTTACATTATTATTATTATTATTCATTATATTAACATTCAATATGTATAATTTTCTTTAACCTATAATATTATTTTTTAACATATTTTTTAAACATATTTTTAGACCTACCTTCTATTTATATCTCCAAATCTTAACTACTAAATTCAAAACTTTTAAATTTTACAGTTATACTTTTAGTTGTTTCTCTTTCTATTTTTTATATAATTAAATCTATTTTTTTTTATATCAAAATTTTTTTCAGGCCCAAATCTCTATTTAATAATGGCTTAATATTATTAATATAAATAGCTTCTTTTATTTTTCTATCTCTTTTATTATTTGTAAATTGTACCATCTTTATACAATCCTTTCTATACTCATGTCCTATTTCTAATGAATGTAAATTAGTTGGTGAATTTTTATCATATTTATGCCATAACAGTCTTTTATATATTGAATTTTTTGTTTTTCCTGCATAATTTACTTTTATATTATTAATTTGACACTTTTTACAATTAATTTCATATATTCCGATTTATTTCATTATCTGAATTTTAATTATAATAACTAATATACTTATTTTCTAAAATACTAATAATATTTTTTCTCATTTTATTAACTATTCTAATCTTTATTATATTAAATTTTTTATTAATTTTGCCTATAACTTTATTTAAATTCTTAACAACATAGTTATTTTCTGTCTTTATACCTATATAATTAATTTTATCTATATTTTTATTACTACTTTTTCTGTCTTCATTATTATTTATATAATCTTTTTTATTTGTTATTAACCTAATATTATAATTTATAAATTTATTTGGATAATCATTATTTATAAAAAAATTTTTATTAAATCTATTTATTTAAAATAATCTTCTTTACTTGAACAATAATTTAATGCTCTATAAATTCTAGAATGTATTGTATTAATTTTATATTTTGTACTTCTATTTGAGTACCAATTAGTTATATTATTATCTATAGTACTTTTTTTATGAATTGATGGTTTACTTCTACATTTCCCTTCTTCATATGACTTAATCAACTTTATATCTAAATATGTTAGTATATTGTTCTTTTCTTCTTCTATAGTAAATATTTAATGTTTTTATCCATCTTATTAATATCCTCTGTAAATAAAGCTATGTTTTTGTGTTTTATTAAATATTAATAAATAACCATCTACATATCTTTTAATAAAGATTAAATCATTATTATTCACTAACATTACCTTCTCCAATTCTTCCTTATAAATATTACTCAATACTCCACTTAATGCTCCTCCTATTAGTAAACCTTTTTTGTTGTTTATAAAACCTATCATTAAATTGAAATGTTATAAGATATTCCTATAATCTCTTTTAATTATTTCATAGATATATTTATTTCTATATTATTATCCTTCTCATATCTATTAATTATTATATCAATTGCTTTCTCCACATTAATATTTGTATACATTGATACAACATCCATTTTAATCATTGTCAAATTATAATTACTATAATTATTTATTACATTTTTAATTTCACCTATTAAAACTTTATTATTTTTTTTATATATGATTTGTAGGCAAAATTAATATATTTCTTTAACATCTTATTTGCAACCATTTATATACTTTATCATAATATGATCTACTACCATTAATAACTGGTCTTAATGGTACACCTTCTTTAAAAAAATTAGGTGCTCTGTAAATTTTAGCTGCTATATAATCTTTTACCCCTAAATAATTAAATGTATTATAATCAATTATACCCTTTTTATAAAAGTCTCTTATTATTGTATACATTCTTACATTCAATAATTTAGTATCAACTTTTTTAATTCTCCTCAATATATTATCTTTCAACATATTATTCATTTTTTATATAATATTCTTTATTTAACAATGCCAATTTATTTCCTTTATTTGTCTTTGTAAAAACTATTTTATTCTTATATTTATTCTTTATTTTTTTAATATACTTTATTTCAACAATATCATCCTTATTAATTTCTTATTTCTTATGTTTCTTCTTTATTCTATCAATCATATTGTCTATTTCATTATTAAATTATTCCATCCATATTTATCTTTATTACTAATAATTTTATTACTATCTATATTCTGATAATAATAGATTTTGTAATTCTCTTCTACATACTTCTGTGCTATTTTCTTTTTTACTGTTCTCAATTCTATTATATCTGTACAATACATATTTAATATAAATATATAATAAATGAACAGATAATCACTTCATTTGATTTATCTACCTTTATATCTTCATTCAGATTTTGATATTAAGCTTCATATATATATATTCTACTTCATCTTTATGGTGAAATATATACCATGATGAGCTATGGTCATTAATATTTCCTGACGCATTGCTTTGTGTAACGTTATTTAATTTTAACAATTGGATTTTATTCTTCACATATTGAATGGCATAATTAGTCATTTATGATATTCCACTCTTTGTATTATTAAATATTCTAGATTTAATTCTTCAACATATGTGCAAACATTTTTTGGCTTATGCAAATATTTCATTTTGCTATTTTTTTCTTAACTCGTTTTATGTGTAATAAATAAAAATATATAAATCTTTATTGCTGTGATATATAATAGAATATCTTTTTTAAATGATCAGATTTTCAAAATGTTACATATTATAAATATATTTATAAAGTATGTGTTGTTTGAAGCATCATGTTAAATATAATTTATTATCACTAGATTGTAGTATTAAAAATCATATTGAAAGCTCTATAATTAACAATTTAAAAATTAATAAAATATATTCTACTGTTATAATGATTTTTTGCTTTGTTTGTGTAATACAAATTTGAATTATTCTACTATTAATAAAAGCAAAAAAAAAATATCTTTTTTGTACTAGTAAATTGAATTATTGTTCAGTATGGAAGAATACTTTGTGTGCACAGTTTCTGCACACATTATAAGTATCAATTTTTTTATATACAAATATGGATCTTTATATGCTATCATCTCTTAAAAATCATCTCTAGTAAAAAATTTAATTAGAGGCTTAAATATTTTACTACTTGCAATTTAATCTACACATTGTATTTCAATATGGACTTTCTAGGAGAAAATAACAGTAATCTCACATAGGCAAAAGTCTCCATTGTATCTTTTTTTGGCATCTATGTACTTGACCCAGAGTAAAAACCTGTAAACTTCTAGTATAAGTATATGTTTTATAAACATTTAGTTTTTTTTTTGTTTAATAATATAGTATTAATACTATATATAAAAAAATTGATGTGGATATTTAAGACTGGTTAAAGATATTGCTTGAATTTTGTTTACTTCCAAAAGACACAATAATTGCATTGCTTTTTTTTATTAATAATTATAACTTCTAAAACATTTTTTTTATTCCATCCTGAAAACTTAAATAATCAATGAAAAGCATTGGAATAAAACTGGTCTCTAAAATATACAGAAGTTGTTTTGATATCAGAGCTATATAACTATGCAAATGAATTGGCTTGGGTTCAAAACCTTAGGGCATTTTTTTAATTTCAGGATATTAGCTTGAATAATATAAAGAAATAAAAGGCAGCTACTAGATGCAATAAATGTATCAGTTCTAGATTTAAATCATGGTTCTTACTGTTAAACACAAAACCAGAAACTAACTGGGATAGAAGTATTGCAGTATTATAGCTTCTTGCATCAATTGGTTTCTCCAGATTATAGTAGATGGCTATAATGCAGGGTGATAAGAACTACTGTGTTGGTTAGCATATAAATAAGTGTATAAGGAAATCAGGTAATAATATTGTTAGTATAATCTTTTAATTAAAACAGGCAAAACTCTCTATACATATTGCCACACACAGCAAGCTAGGTGTAATCAATGGATGCCAGAAGGCTTGTGCATAAAATCCACATCTAGTGCCTACTCATCCAATATTTTCAGACTAGTTTCAGCTTGTGGCCTTCATCAGTGAGGAGTCTTGGATCTGAGAGCACTGCACCTAGATCTTAGGATCTAATTCAACCCTCTAGCAGCCACCTTTTATCTCCACTTAAATACAAAACTATGAGTCTTAAATTGAAAACACCTTAATATTTTCAATCCAAGCTCAATAGCTTATATAGTCATATAAGTCTGAACTCAGTTCAGTACCTATACATTTTGGTGTCTTTGGTACTTTAATAACCATAACCCCTACTATCCTATTAGGCAGGATTGGTTTTAAGCCAATAAACATCACATGATCACCATGCACATGATTTTATGCACAAGTTCTCTGGCATCCATTGATTACTTCAGCTTGCTGTGTGTGGCAATATGTATAGTGAGTTTTGCCTGTTTTAATAAGTTATAAGCAAGCATAAGAAATGATGGTCATGTGATGTTTATTGGCTTATAATCTTTTAAAAAAGACATTCACTTTTGCAATATACTACAATTTGTCACAGTCTAAGATATGCATGTGTCAACAGTTAAAAACCAATAGTTTTTTGACATTAAGATTTTTGTTTTGTTTTTAGCTTCATATATATATATATATATATATATATATGCAATTTAAAGAACTGTTTTTAGTGCCATAAATTTAATAAAAAGAGAATCATTTAGTTAAGTTTGCAACTAACACTAATTGTGGACAGATTGGCACAAAAATGGGTATGATAATTTATCTAAATGATTATTTAACAATTTTAAATGTACTTACTCCACACCTTTACCTTTAAAAGTTGAAGAGAATTTACTTTTTAATTTTAGTGCATTTTTTACTTTTTAATACATTTATGTGAATAAAACCTTTTTTTTTCTTTTTAGTTTTATACAATTTCAAAAATAACAAATAAGAAAGTTTAGATACAATTTAATACCACTGGGTGATAATCTTCTATAGAGTGCTGAATTCCATATAAATTTAAATTTTTCATTATTTTTTTTTTTTTGCTAAAATTGTTTACAAACTTTATGTATACAAAATTTTAAAATGACAGAAAATTGAGTTATAAGACTTCATCAATAGATAGAAAGACAGATTAAATTAAATAAAAACATAAATAGGGAATGGTATTCTTTATATATTGATACATGGCTAACATCTAAAATCACAGTTGCCTTGGCAGAGATGCAAATATTGCAACATTTTCAGAGAATTCTAAAATTATAATGGTGTTTGTAAGTTTGAATATTTTGTTTTTTACAGTTTTAAATTGTCATATATTAATATTATTAAATTAATAGGATTATTTATATACAATGCCTTGCAGTGTGATCTGCACATGAAATTGTGATTATCAAGCTTGTGTTTAATGGATTCACATCTAAAACAGCCATCAAAGAGTTTATTGATTAAATTATTATTATAAACTTTATTTAACTAGAATAACACAGTAAATGAATAAGACTTTTTTTTTGTTTTTAACACCATTAATTCTAACATATATATTTTAAAAACATTATAAACTTTTATGATAAAATTTTTATATATAACACTAAAAAACTATTGGATAATGATGAGAATACACAATGTGGAAAAGTGGTGAGATTACATAGTGCAGAGACAGAATTAGAATATACAGTGCAGAGAAATGGTGAGGATACATAATGCAGAGAACAATCCACTTTAATAATATAAATTACAACATAAAGAAAAATTTAATGGTAAATTTAATTTATAATATGATAATAATAATTATTGTTATATATAGAGCTTGCAAATAAGCTCTTAACAACCTTTGCAGAATATATCCAACCCCAGACTGATTTCTGCTACTGACTTCCTTGGTGAGGTCCTAGAATATTCAAACATTAAATTAAAAATACCAGGATAAGCCCAGCACTTTATCTAATGGATAATTATTAAGTAGAAAATCTGAAATTTTCAGACATTCATATGTCTTCCAATCCAGCTATCTAACTTAAATAGTTATATGGGACTGAATCAAATTCAGATACACCATATATTAATAACTTTAGCAAAATAAAATCACCAAAGCCATTATAGCAAAAAATAAAATTACAAAGACATCAAGTCATATGTCACATCCTTGTATTACAGAGCTCGCAAATAAGCTCTTAAGAAGCTTTGCAGAATATCCCGAACACCAGACCAATTTCTGCTATTGGCTTCCTCACTACATTTGTAATACAAGCTTGTTAAATTAGGTCATGTAATATATGACTTGATTTCTTTGTATTATTATTATTATTATTATTATTATTATTATTATTATTATTATTATTATTATTATTATTATTATTATTATTATTATTATTATTATTATTATTATTATTATTATTATTATTATTATTATTATTATTATTATTATTATTATTATTATTATTTATTAAGTCCACTTCAATACATTTGCTTTAACAGAAATAATCAAAATAATAATGATAACAACAGTAACAATTAGGTTGAGAGTAACAAAATGTAAAAAATAGGTTTAATTGTAGGGGGATATTATAATATGCTCATTTTTAATATTGTAATTTTTACTAATAAAAATAATTGACAGACTTATTGCTTGGGAAGGGAGAGTGATCATGTAACATTCAAAAGTTTGAACTTCAATACAAAAATTCTTTATTCTCAAATCTGTCACTTGTATTATTGCACTAAATTTGCAAAGGATAATTTAAGTTTAGCCTGCTCATTTTTGATACTCCAATTATCGCAAGATTTTTCAAACAACTAACCATTTAATTATTATAGAATCTTTACTAATCCACATGCATTATAGATAGAACATCTAGCAATTACTAAATACATTCTTAAAATATTTTCATTTTAAATGCTTTTATTGAAGTTGGAAAATTGTTTTGTTTGTCTGTTAACTTTCGATTTTTTTCAAGTTAGAATGAAATTTTAAATTTGAGATTTAATTAATACATTTAAATTCAATAGAACTGCTTGAAAACTGATATACAACTAAATTATACCAGTCTAATCCATTTGAAACACTTATCAGTATGTCCACTAGTTTAATAAATATGGGACAATGATATGGGAAAATAATAAAAATATTCAGTAAGTTCATGTATCACAGTTAACAATTATTCCTAGAGCTTTCATTTGTTTTAAGTAATAATCACAAGAGTGCAGTATAATTTTTTCTTTCAATTTAAAAACATTTTTAACCATTTTAAATGCTTAATATATATCATATTCTATAAGTATACATAATTATATATTAAGAAAACCAAGTCTTACATCAGTGACTTAATTAGTTTGTACTTACAAATATAATATGAGGGTGCTAATAGCTCTAAACAAGCTATTAATATATGGTGTATCTTAATTTAGTTCAGTCCCATGTGGTTATTTAAGTTAGATAGCTGGATTAGAAGACATATAGATGTCTGAAAATTTCAAATTTTCAACTTAATAGTTAAATATTCAATGAATTCTGGGCTAAAGTTTGTATTTTATATCTAGTGTCTGAATGTTCTAGCACCCCACTGATAAGAACCATTAGCTCAAAATCTGTTTGGGGATAGGAGTAATTTTAGATCGAGATTTTAAATGCTTTCTCTTACAAAACTTATTTAGAGCTCTTAACATGCTCATTGTATTATAATTATATATGCATTATTATTTTACTAGCAATAAATATGATGGTAATTAACTATTATATACAGTCTTTTGATCTACAGAAGTACTTTCAGATAATTCCTTAACCCTCTTCAACTGCTGTTAAAGTTAATGGCAGTTGAGAAGCATTGAGGAATTAACTGAAAACACTTTCTGTGGATTAAAAGACTGTATCTAATAGTTAATTACCATTATATTTATTACTTTTATTGTTATTATAATAGTTTTTAATTAACAGATATTTTATTTGTATGTATAATTGTGTACACATACTAAATATAATATACACCCTTAGGAGTATATATATTAACTTACTGCAGAAATATGTAATGATATTAATTTAAAGTAAAATTACATATATTAAGTGAAGTTCATTTACAATATATCCATCATTATTATGCACACATACTAAATATGATATATACATAAGAGGTATAAATTTTAACTTATAGCAGAACTTTCAAGTGATATATACCAACTATAAGTGTCAAGTCAATTTAAAGTACAATATAGTTTTACATTTTTATTTATTGTGTTAATAGTAAAAACTTAAAAATAATAGAGATAACATTTTTTAATATTAAATGCTTTTATTGACTGTAGAATAAAAAGAAAATTATTGTTTCTTCAATCACAGTTGGAATTTTTAGATTTAACTTGAAATAAAAGCATGGAGGAGGAATCCAGAAATTAATTAATTTTTTATTTTTTATAAAAAAGGGATTCACTTAATTAATTTCAGGACTCTCCATGCTTTTATTTCAAGTTCAAATCTAAAAACTCCAATTGTGGTTGAAGAAACAATTTTTTTTTTTTTAGTGTACAGTCAATAAAAGCATTTAATATATAAAAAAAAGTCCTATCTCTATTATTATATATAATACACTATTTAAACATGCTGTTTATTTTGCTATTATGCTTTAGGCTCCAATGCATATTTAAAAGTCTATACATTAATGTATTGCAATTAAGAAATAAGAGAAATATTTTAACACAATTCTAATTTTTTTTTTCAGACGAATATTATAAACTTTGTTAATACATTCAGTCTTCAAATACAAAAATTTCTTATTCTCATTAATTTGATCTGGTTCAACTTAAAAGAGCTGGTTCAGCCAGAAATATATTTTGGAGGTAATTTACTTTTTTCAGTTGACTTCATTCATGTGTTTAAAATATATGTTTGAACAAAAATTTTAAGAGTACATACAAAAATACACTTGGGGAAAAATATCAGACTAAATTAATGATATCATGTGATTAATTTAATAAAAAATAGATATAACTGAAACACACAGGCTTATTATATACCTGTGTCTATATATGTAATATATAGGGTATATGAGCAGAGACTTTCACACAACCACCATTCTCCACACTATCTCATAACACTGATACACTTGAACACATATATGTTGAAAAGATAAATAATCATTAATATATGTATTTCATGCTAAACCAGCAATCATCAGTTGGTCCAAATTACTGTCTCCACACATATATGCTATAAGTGCTCAGATATATATTAAGATAGTCAATCCTCATACTTTAATGGACAGGCTTCAATTTACTCCACACTCCAATTCTTCAACCGTCCATCCAATTGAAAATCTGATGATGAAATGCTCAAAGACCATCCATGGGGTTAGATTGACTTTAGGTCAACATGGGTGTGACAAGAATCTAGGCCTCAGGGTGGCCTTTGAGCATTCCATCATCAGATTTTCAATTGGATGGACCGTTGAAGAGTTGGAGTGTGGAGTAGATTGAAGTCTGTCCATTAAAGTATGAGGATTGGCTATCTTAATATATATCTGAGCACTTATAGCATATATGTGTGGAGATGGTAATCTGGACCAACTGATGATTGCTGGTTTAGCATAAAATACGGATATCGGTGATTATTTATCTTTTCAACATATATGTGTTCAAGTGTATCAGTGTTATGAGATAGTGTAGAAAGTCATGGGTTGCGTGAATGTCTGTGCTCATATACCCTAAATACTAAAAAATATATATTAATTTTTAATGAAGTGTAAATTTTATGTATGAGGGAAAAAATAATGTAATAATCTCTATGATAATAATTGTCAATAATAATCATTAGTATATTCAGATAAAGATGATATTATCAAATGAATGAACATAAGAAATGTAGCACTTATAAATTAAGTTTTACTAATTTGATATTGTAAATAGAGGGATTTGAACTTAGAAATTTCAGTCTATATTCATCCTTCCACACATATATGCAATCAGTACTCAGTTTATATTAAGATAGCATTTCCTTAAACTTTACTGGACAAGCTTCAATTTTCTCATCCTTCCAACTATTTAACTATACATTTCATTGAAAAACCGACGATTGGATTTGATATCGTAGTGATACCCATGTAGACATCATATCAATCTAACTCCTCCTATTATCAGACCATTATTTATCCACATATACTAATAACAAAGGGATGGGCTGAACTTATACTATGATGTAATCTATTTTTAAGACAATATGTGTAATTTGCTTATACTAAATGTTAATGTTTCTTATATATTTGAGTAGAGGGTTTGAACTTAGGATTTTTCAGTCTATATTCGTCCTCCATTTCATTTCAAGCAACAAAGTTGATGAAATTGTAACTGAGGTAAATGAAGATGTTGATTGCTCAGATATCTATCTATCTTGGGGGTGAGGGTGGGTTACCTTTTAAAGATATCTTTAGTCGTTTTATAAATATAGTATTTACAACTCCCTATGGTTTGGCAACTTCTAGCTATCGGTTAAAGTTTCAGAGAAAGCTTTCAAAACTGCCAAACTATTACTATTTGAGCAGGTCATAATTTACTTGAGTATTTTTTTTTTAAATCTTAATTACTAAGTTGCTAAAAAAAAACAAACAAACACAATACAGCAAATCAATTAATATAATGCACATTTTAAAATATATTTAAAGGAAAAAAAACACATTTAAGCAAACGCTGTAAATTAATACCCTAATTGATTCGAGCACCAGGAATTTATTCTTCTAATCAGTTTTATTTTTTCCTAGCTGTAAAAGAAGTTTTTATTTTTCTAAAAGAGCTTATTTAAACACTAACTGCTTATGGTAAAGTTTGCAACAGTTTTTTTTAGAAATTTAAAAAGAGTATGAACTGATTAATAGTTTCATTTTATTTGCTCATAGTAGAGTTATATAACAACAATAGAAAATATATATATAGGTATTTAAATGTGTATTACTTATCCATTTAAACCATGATATATATATGATAAATAGTAAAAATGTAAAATAGCCTTTTTAATAATTAGCCCATTGCAGGGTAAAGATCTTTCCCAACAACCCCTAATAGAAAAACAATGAAATAGAAGGCCCTCATTATGTTTTCCAGTTGCTAAGTGGAGAATGAAAGAGTGACTTTCACACTTGAGTAGTCCCCCCTGCTAATGATAACTAAATATACATATACTTTAGCTAACTTGTTTTTTAGGCAATGATAGGAGTGAAAAATCTTAACCTCCTTGAAAGAATTGGTCTAGATTTAAATATTATATTGTAGGCAAGTCAGGAAGATACGCTATCTCTGGACCTTGAAGCCTTCACTTGATATTTTGGTTTTGATCTAATTAAGTAAATACTATACTATCGTGATTAGTTTATTTATTACATAAATACTACTTTTAAAACTTGTTTTACATTTTCAAAAGGGCGATTTTAAATAAACAGAAGATTTGTAATGAGCAGAGGCTAAGATACATACATATTGTTGAACCATTTTTAGTCATGAAAAAGTAGTCAACCCAGAAAAGTTCAGAAATCAAAACTTCTGGATCTAATACAATAATCTAGTATTTTAACATTTTTTTTTGTTTGGAGCAAATTTTGTTCATAACTTCTAAATTCATCTAATAAGCTTCTATACTTATCTTCCATTTACCTATAATATAATTTAGTTATGACTAACAGTTATTACTAATTATTGTTTAAATATGCTATAACCATAACTTAAATGAATATATATCTGAAATTAATTAAAGTAAATTTTTTTTTTTGGAATCAGAAAAAAAATAGAAATTTGAACAAATATTTTCCTGTAGGTTTGTGATGATAGTGACTAGTTATATTTGTATATTGGACTATTCCCATAATCTAAAAAATATTGGACAAACAAGAAAAGGTACAAAAAAGAAAATTTAAAGAAACTGGTCACATGATAATGGCAAATAATCCCCTAAATCAACTTAATCAACTTTGCTCTTAGGAAAAAGTGGAAAAATCAGGTGGAACCTCATAGATAAGTATATGAAATTTCTACTGACTGTTTGCCTTTGGTATGATGGCTTAATTGGTTAGAGCTTTATCTTAAAATTTGATATTCAAGAATCTAAGGGTCAAGTTTTTGATTCCCATGCTAGTACTGTCATTGGTCATGACATTAACATCTGAAGAAGAGGGGAGAATAATACCTCTCAAAATGCTGTACATATATTAATCTGTGTGCTATTATTAACAGTTGAATGTATTTGGAATGTTCAAATAAAGTTAAGTTTTTCTAAAGACATCCAATACTTATATTAGATGATGGAAATAGTCCAATATATAAATACAATGAACAAATATCTGTATATATCTCATACTAAACAAACTCATCTTAGTCTCTCAGAGAATAAATCCTAATTTTATTGTTAAAATGGCACTGCTCAGCTGCCGGGCAATGAGATATTTTTATTTTTCTATTCTTTTACTCTCAAGCTAAGAATAATTGAAGATCCATATACAACCTAATAACTGAATGCTTAGAGAAATTAACCAAAAACCTGAGATCTAACAATATCATCAATATGCTGGAAATTCTTAATTTCCTAGATAAAAAATACTAAGTTTAATCTGAATTCAAAGTTCAAGTTTTGCATATAATAAGCAGTTGAACTCCTTTATACATTATAAAGCTCTTTCAATACATATATGTAATCACTGACATAAAATTATATATAATTACAATAATTAATAATAATAATAATAATAATAATAATAATAATAATAATAATAATAATAATAATAATAATAATAATAATAATAATAATAATAATAATAATAATAATAATAATAATAATAATAATAATAATAATAATAATAATAATAATAATAATAATCATCATCATTGTATTTATATAATTATATATTAGGTTATAATGTAGACAGATTAATATTAATCCACCGCTAATTCAAAAGCTTGTATTATCCAGACAAAATTACAAAATATTGTTTTAATTTATTTTAATTACTGCTATATAAAAAGGTTGTACTGATAAAGACAAAAGTATATTCTATATTTTAAAGTATAAATTTTGTTAAACGGCATAGAAAAAGTATTTTACTATATACAAACTGTCGATAATAAAATTAACGATAGTTTAAATTCAGCAGAGTTTATGTTTATATAATTGGGGGAGGGGGACTCTGTTGCTGAAATACAAAAATTTCACAAATCCAAAAAATGCTTTGAATCAAGAATTGCACATCAATGTTAGTTTGCCTGTACCATATTTATTTACAGCTATTTCTATTTTATTTTTTTAAGTAAAGGCAAATGTTTAAAAGCATTAGGGAACTAAGGTAGACAAATGTATAATCTAAACAACTATAATGTTCAACAACTTAAAAAAATAGCAAGTTACAATATGATGTTGATTTAAATTTTCTCCCTTTTTTTAGCATTGCATGTTATTATTTAATATGAACTGAAATATCAGTTTTTCACAATTTATTAATTTTTTGCAATATATATATATATTTAAATTAATGTTTAATACTTTGATTGCCTTGCATTTGTCTTCAAAAACGTACATAGAAAAATCATATATTGTGTTGCTAGCAAAATATTACTTAATTTTACATTCTATACAAATCCATTTTTTTTATATCTACATATTTATCCAATAATCATAAAGCTTCCATTCCATCACACATTCCTGAAACATATAAACAAAAGTATCTGAAACAAATAACTGACTCTAAGATGGAAATTTCATGCTAAATAAACAGTCAATAGTTGTAACAGTTCACAATTTTTTGTATATGACTTCATCATTTGTCCAGTAGTTATAAATACCGAATTATTACAATTTTAAGCGTCATATTGTTATTACCTCTCATTTATTAAAGTAGAAATTATCCCTAATCTAATGTTTTAAATCTCAGTTAATGAATAATATGTCTGTATTTTTACAGAGATATCGACACCAAAATTTTTATGCCCATTTTGACAGTTCAATAATTTTCATTACACCATCCTCATGGACAGTAGAATTTGGTTTCTATTCACTTGTAAACATCTTGTGGAAAGGTGTCCATATATATTTTCAGGTTTTGTTTTTTTCAGTGCTCTTTTCATTTTAACTCTATCATACTGCAACTACCCATGACAGAATCATATTATGCACATCACATTATATATGTTTCAATCTATATCTAATTATATTTTAATATACTTTTTATGTATAATCTACCTATTACATCAGGGGTCCCCAACCTTTTTGCACTTAAGAGCACATTCTACAATACTGGCCAGGTGGCGGGCACCATTTATTTTTTCAATCAGGTGATGGGCACCATTTATTGTTTCAATGTAAATTTATAGTTGGATATTGTTAATAATACAGGTAATGTACAAAAAAAATATTTATTTCAAAAATAAAATTTTAACATATAATTAATGTTTATATTTTTACACTGTAAAATTATAGTATGCCCTACAATTTGATTACAATATAATACAATGGCAAATTTGAAAAATTTTCCTACCCATATTTGCATATTTAATCTGTCCTATTTTGCATATTTGCACTTCATAAAAATGAAGAAATACTGTACTTCTTGAAAATGAAGATTATACCTTTGAAAGTGCTAGAAAAAAATCAATAAAAGTTTATTTATTTATTTGATTTGAGTTATCTATATACAGCCGAATTATATATGTGTGTGCATTTTTAATATTAACACAAATATTAAGTTATTACAAATATATTCTAACACACAGTTTGACATTATATATTACAATAATTTATAAGAAATTTTAAAAATTAAATTTATCTGTATCAGATAAATAATTTTTTATCGTGTTTGGATAGCGGCGGGCACATGTAATATGGTCTGCGGGTGCCATGGTGCCCGCGGGCATAGGGTTGGGGACCCCTGTATTACATTAACTTAAAATACACAGGTGTATAAGACAAGTTATCTCATTATAATTTAAACCTTTAAAAATTAATTTTAAAATTATTTTGTCATTATATTTTATATATAAATTCATGCATATCTACATAAACAAATATAATCCTATTTGTATATACAAACCATACATTTTCAAATATGTATGCTATATCTATTTTATATATCTATACAATTAATTATGTCATATTTTATTATAATTTCCAATAATTATTTTTAATTAATCTCCTAGTTTTATTTTTATGTCAGTTTTATACATATATATTTATTCTATTAAAACAGTTTTAAAAAAATTATAATTATTTTGTAAAAGAATAAAAATAATATAAAATAGATATAAGAATAAAATTAAAAAATTAATTAACAAAATAGTAATTGGAAAAATGTGATTAAAAAATAAAGAAGTGATTAATTATAAGATATGTAAGATATAGAAATGTTTATTTGTGCAGTTATATTTTACACATATGCATGTAAGAACATATATATATATATATATATATATATATATATATATATATATATATATATATATATATATATATATATATATAACAACACATAATTTTAACATAATTCTTTTAAGATTTATGTGTCTGTTTAAAATTAATATAGTAACTAAAAAGTATTTTGATTATAACATATATCAAAATTATTCCAAACTCACAACTCAACCAGACTAGCCAAAAAATAAAAACTCTAAAACACAACCAATGGTTTCACTGCTACAAGCAGACTTCTCAGGTGTACAGAACTACAAAATAACAACATATTTAAATGAAATATTATCCACAATTCTAATTAACTTCCATTCACCCTTAATATTAAAGAAACTTTTAAATAAGTTAATTGTAGCAGAATCATAAATTTTTAATAAGAATGATTTTTTGATTCTTCTTTTTATTTCATTTCTCTCAAAGAAGACAATCTTAGCCTCATCACAATTAACCCTTCAATGCTACTTTTGCATTTCATCATTTTTCTTTGTTATCATGTTCAATGTAAAATTTAAGATTAAAGCATTATTACTTATCAGAAAATAATAAATTTGACTTCATGTGATAGATATTTTTGTGTACTACTGAAATAAATTTTAAATGTTCATATTTTTTTCTATAAATATTTAAAAAATGAGATCATAATCAAAACAAAAAGATTATATGTCATCATTTCTAGAAATATTATTTTCATTTTTCAAAATCAATGAAATCTTGATTATTTCTGAATTTTTAAAAAAAATCTGAACAAATATTTATTTATTTCTATTATATCTAATGAAATATGCTTTAAAAGTTTTAATTTTTTAATATTTATTGCAAAATTATAATATTTCCATACTCATTATTATAATTAGCTTGCTTACATAAAAGGCTAAGCTTCTAAATAGCTTTAAATCATATTTGCATTGTCCGCTAATATAATGTTCTATTTTTGAAAATAAGTAAAAAATATTTAAAATTGTAATAAATTCACAAATAAATACATTTTTGGTTATTCAAACCATTTTCTTTTAACAATTTCATAAAAATAGTCAAGTTGCTGACCCTGTCATAATACAATAGATATACTTGTCAGGGCAGAGCTAAATTCAGTTGTTCTAAATAATTTTTTGATTTTCTTGTCATCTATGGAATTTTTTTTGAACTAAAATTTTATATTATAATGTATTCAGGAAAATACGCATATTACAATATAATGCTTGCAGAAATTATCACTAGGGAGTGAATTAGTAAAAAATGAAGCAATTCACATAAAAACTAAAGAAAGTTAATAGTATGCTAAGATATTTATTTTTAACCTTACTTTTATATACTTTATTCTTTCATTTAAGCTCAAACTAGTCTGACTTATATATATATATTCTTACAAAAACAATGAATAATATATACTACTCCAGGAATAGTTGTTTTATCAAAAATTTCTTTTGTATTATTAAAAAATTATTCAAAGTAATACTCTTTCTTCAAACAATTTTCTTATTTTCAAACAAATTACTATTTTTACATACAATTTTATAAAAAGACAATTTAAATGGCAATGAATAAAATCATATTTTTTTTATCCTTTACATCATTACAAATATTATTACTATTAAATAAAATACCTTTAACAAATTTATCAGAGTAGCCAATACTTAAATAATCTTTATAAAATTGACTTTTTTGAAACAAAGCTACCCCATTAGAATTATTTAATCTTTTATTTCTATAACAATAAATTTGTTAAAGGTATTTTATTTAATAGTAATAATATTTGTAATAATGGGTAATGTTTAGCTTTAATATGTTGTTATTTTGTAGTTCTTTACACTTGAGGAGTCTTCTTATAGCAGTGAAACCATTGGTTGTGCTTTAGAGTGTTTTTTTTTTGGCTAGTCTGATTGAGTTGTGAATTTAAGATAATTTTAATTATTTTATTGACTAGTTTAGATTTAGGCTTTTTATTTATTGTATTGGATTTCACCAGCAATAGAACATCATCACCTGAAAACACCATTAGGCTATTTAATGAACCTAGAAAATGTATTTGGGGTGATGAGTATTCACTAACAATGATCAGCATTGTAATATAAAATAAATTACCTATCCCTGAAACTTGCTCAGCTTAGAGTATAAGACTCACAACTATTAAACAATTGATAGGCAGACACAGCGAACAAACATCAGTCAAATTAATTTAATAAATATAATAATAGTAAAGTTTATTAAAATTAAAAGAAAATAAAGAAATCATAAAATTAATTAATATTGCATCTATGAATGCCTTACAAGAGTACGGTATTATTGACAGCTTTGAGAGTTAAATTGATCTCCTACTTAATTACTTCAGTAAAATTAAAATAATTTTTAATAGCATTTTATAAAATAAGATGGATACTATATGTGAATGACTTTTAATAAGAAAGAAATAAAAGATTCAATTTCTCTCATTGGATACTTACACATATATGCACCAATGATAAAGACCCATGTGTGTGACACTATAATACCACCTAATGATTATATTAAACTAAAATGTGCTATTCAGCAAAAAAGAGTTATGAGAAGCTAATAAGCTTATCATGCAAAAACTAGTGAATAGACAACTCAACAATTGGTAATCCTGGGTTAATAGAATATGAGCTTGACCAAAACTTGTGATCAGAGGCTCCAAAGAATTTGCCAATATTTAATATGAATATCAAACAAAGAAAGTATGCTGATTATATCAATGCTAGGCCACATCAGGGTAAGTAGACTGCAAGAAGGCAGTAAATAATCCAGGCTACCAGCGAAAATACAATAATAATATTGACCAGGTACATACTTAGCTACCCTAGTAAAGTAAAAGAAGAGCCCTATAAAATAATAGTGGTCTCCATACGTATGAGTTTTAAGTCAACACACACATATCGATAAAGTTTTTATATAAGACACATTATGTACAAGCGTTAAGGTGTTTTAATAAATCCAAAATCAAATCACACATATAAAATAAATTGATTAATCCTAATTTAAAAGCAAAAGTTTATTTCAAACATTATTACAATCTTTACTGATTGATTTGTTTAATTTGTTTTCATACATTGTACAGGCTTAATACCTGCATTTATATATGTGGAATATGAACTCAGACTTTCACACGACCCACAATTCTCAGTGCCATCTTATATTGCTGACCCACCTGATCACACACATGTTGAAAAGATAAATAATCATCAATAGACGTATTTTGTGCTAAACCAGCACTCATCAGTTGGTCCAGATTACCATATATTGGTGATTATTTATCTTTTCAACATGTGTGTGATCAGGTAGGTCAACAATATAAGATGGCACTGAGAGTTGGGTGTTGTGTGAAAGTCTGAGTTTGAATTCCGCATGTATTAATTTGTTTTTTTAAAAGAGAAAAAAAACTTGTTTTAAATATTCTAAGAAAGGAAAAGGAAAGAGATCTAACTATTCTACAATAGTAATTAGACTTATTAAAAACTGACTTAACAGAAGAAGAAAACATCATAAATTCTAAATTAAAGTGTATTCTAAAAGAAACAGTGAAGCATTCATACATGACTGATGTATATATGATATTAAATAAGTTCAATATCTATATATTTTGATGTTTTTGGTTTTTTAATAATCATAGTCACCAACATCTTTTGGTTAGGAATGGTATTAAACACAAAAACATCATATGATTATTATTTCTTATGCTTAAACAATCTATTAAAACAATAGCAAGTTTTTTCATACAGTAGTGACAACTAATGCAAGCTACAATAAATAATGGAAGTTAAAAGTCATCAAAATCTATATCTAGCACCTACTTATCCAATATCTTTAGACTAGTTTTTAGTTTATGACTTTCATCAGTGAGGAGCCTTGGAAGCATTGCTTCTAGTTTTTTTGATTGAATAAATCGGCCCTACTCCCATCAGCCAACTTTAATTTTTTTTAGTTAACTATAAAGTTGAGTCCAATCTGTCAACACAATATTGAATCAAAACTGGTGACTAGCACATTAGTTCCAAAGATTTAAGTACATTGCTCTCAGATCCAAGCTTCTCACTGATGAAAGCCACAAGCTAGAAACTAGTTTAGAAATATTGGATGAGATGGCACTTGATAGGGATTTTGATACACTAACATTCTAGCATCCATTGATTACTATGGCTTATACTAGAGGCATTACTGTATGGAGAAAGTTGCTACTGTTTTAACAGATTGTGTAAGCATAAAAAATGGTAGTCATGTGATGTTAAGGTGGTTTAATATCAATCCTAGCCAAAGAATGTTAATGATTATGGTTAGTTAAAAAAAACCAAAGACATTAAAATATATAAATACTGAACTGGATTCAAATTTTTATGAGTATACAAGTGAATGAACTTGGATTAAAAACATTATTGTGTTTTCATTTTGGTCTCATAGCTCTATAGTTAACTAAAAAAGTAAAAGGTGGCTGCTGGAGGGGGACATTAGATCCAAATATCTAAGTGCACTTCTATTAATTCCAAGGTTCCTCACTGATAAAAGCCATATGCCAGAAACTAATCTGGGGGATATTGTATGAGTAGGCACTAAATATAGACTTTGATGCAGAAATCTACTAGCATCCATTGATTATTGTCACTTGGATTAGGTGGCATTTTTGTATGAATAAAGTTGCCAATGGATTAACAGATTGTGTAAGTATAAAAAATGGTGGACATGTAATGTTTACTGATTTATTTATAATCATGTAGGAATTTAATTCCATTTTGTGACATCATTTAAATTGAATCATTTGAATTGAATGTGAATATATCATATCAATACTATAATCTAAAATAAATAATATATCAATTATAAAGCTCAAATTCATAATTTATATATTATAAGACTGAATCATTCTTTATTAAGTTTAATAAGATACAGGTATGTAATCTCCCAACTTTTGAAATATTCTTAATCCTTAAATATTAATTATAAATCATAAGAGAGGAAGTTTATTTTATAAAAAGTAGATTTTATTTGCCTTATTTGAAAGTATGAAAGATGCAGTATAGGCAGTTGTTATGGTGATGTTTTTTATAGTCAATAAATACATATATAATTTTATTATGGGATCATGTGCAGAATTTTTTATTATTATAAATTTTTAAACAGCTAAGTTTGTTTATTCAGCTTAAATTTATAATGCATCGTTCATAATTCTTCTTATCCAAAAATAACCTTTAAAGAGAATTTAAAAAAAAAAAAGTCCCAAGTTTGTTGACTTTCTCCTGAAGGTCAACCTGGGGGCTTTTTCTACTGCAGCCTTCCTTTGTTATCAAAGGGAATATAATATCGACCCCCTCTGCCCTTTATGCATGAAACAGGAGAAGTCCATGGTCCATATTCTTGATTATTGCGGATCATGGACATGCCTACGTAACCTAGCACTGAATAGAACCAACAATTCAGACCCTGCCTACATCATGCTCAAGCCTGCATTCGAAAAAACAAACATTCCATTGGTACGTCTTGCCACGTTTATTAACTTTTCAATCTGGTTAGTCAGTTGTAGAGTCACATTCAATAAAGGTTGTGATGACCCCATTGATAAACTCTTCTTCAGTACCCTGTGTAAAATTTAAAGAGGATGATAAACGCACTGGTCAACCCTGGTTGGTGGACCAGACATGGGGACAGTTTAGATTTTAATCACATCACCGTACCGATCTCTACCATCTGTACCCACAGAAAGCCTAAATCCAGGTGCTCCCTATCCCAGATCAAAACTTCATTGAACTCTACTCAAAGGATTCAACTATACTGAATCTTAACCTTATGAATTGGTTAATTGATAGACTATCTCACCTTTAGCTTATAAAAAACAACAACTCATAAATTGTAATTGATTTCAATTGTAGCTGTTTATGTACCTAGAATTAGACCTAAATAGAATGCAAATAAATTGTTATTGAAAGTAAAAAAAAAAAAAAGATATACTCCTGTTTAACTGGGGATTGTCTCTTATATCTTCGGATTACATATATATACATTGAGCTATGTTTAATTTAAAAGTTTATACTGTATGCATAAAAGTTATATTGACTTTCCAGTGCTCCGACAATATGGATCATACTGAACAAGTTATTTAATATTATATACTACACTTTATACATTTTGTAAGATTTAAAAAGAGAAAATTATAATGAATTGTTTAGACATTTAAACAGAAAAGGCTTACCTTAGTTTAAATCTTCATTATCTAGCTAAGCGCTTTTGATACCGTGTAACATAATCATAACTTTGCTAGCACAAATGGTATCAAGTTCTGGTGCTGTTGATCACCATCCACTTTCATGGTTATACGTCAGAACCTGTTTTTAAGTAACTTTTGAAAACCTGACTAATTTTCTGATAAATTTCAGTGAATTGAAATGACCGTGATAATAATACGAATATTTCTTTTAAAATTACCCCCCATTTCAGTTCCATTGTTTAAAATATTATTAATAAATATGCCAGTATTTACTTCTTTTTTAATTAATGCAGCTTAGCTAAAATAAAAAGATTTAAACCATTATAAGCCGTTTCTGTTTAAATGTCTAAACATTTATTAATCTGTTACAATTAATACAGAAAAAAGAGGTAAAAGTAATATTTAAAGAGAAAATTAATAAATAAAAAGTTTGATAGTTCTTTGAATTGTTGCTGGGGTTTTTTTATAATAAAAACTATAATATAATCAAAGATGAAGAAATTGAGTGTTGTAATAATTAATATTCCACTCTTTGAAGATGAAGGAAAAAGAAAACATGTTACTCATTTGCATTCATAAAATTTTATGTTTCTGTTCTTTTGAGTTTCAGTTTAATAATATCCTTGTATGAGTTTGTAAATAAACTTATTGTAGATTAGTTTAGTTATCCTGTGTGTACTGACATATCTTATTAGGTGTGTATGTTTGTATGTTGATACCTCTTTCCCCGCCCCACAATATATTAAATAAATTTATTATGGACGGTGCATATTCTGAATCTGTGATAAATCTTAGTAAATTATCATCATTTTAATATTTTTAATGTCTCTGAATACAACATATAATTAGATGTACTCCTAAAGTGGCAGTTTCTGAGGTTTAAGGTTCCAGGGGTGCGCCCAGCCCTGTCACTTCTGTGGCTCGAACTTATGAGTTTCTGATCAATGAAACCATTAGATTATTTATTTATGAACTCTAAATTATCTATTAGGTTAGATTTAAATTAAAATTATGAATGACATCTTTCCAAAATGAGCTTTCATCTGTTTTTTTTTTGTTTGTTTTGGTTTTTCAATATTACTTTCATTATTATTGTGATGGAGTCCCATCTGTTTATTTGACAGTGGTTCTTTTATTTTCTGTCAGTCTTTCTGAAAATTGATCTGTCTTGTATGGTGTGGTGGTAGATGATAAGACGTTATGGAGTTTATCGAATTTTGTAGGTAAATGCTATGTATACTTTTTTAAAATGATGAAAACAGAAAAAAAGTTGAAAGTTTTTCTTGTGATCAAATCAAGCTTATTAAATAGTATTCTTTTACTATATGATTTATTTTCATACTGCTCTGTTTATGCTGCTCTTCTTTAATCAATAGACAATAATACTAGTGTTGTCAAGTGTTGTTAGCTGAGAGGTCATAGCGGCCGCCTTGCAAGCAAGTAGTTGGTTGCAGACGGTTGTGGGTTCGCATCCCGGCCGATGCTATGACATATGAGGAAAAAAAAAAAGAAATAATACTAGTGTTGTTTTTTTTCTCATGTGTCATAGCACCAGCCAGGAAGCGAACCCGCTAACCTGGACAACTGCTTATAAAGCAGCTGTCGCTGACCTCTCGACCACCAATGCTTGACTAATGTTGTTTTTTAAATTAAAAAAATAGACTAACCGTAAAAAAAAAGTTTCCCCTCTTTTTATACTTGGTGTATGAAAAATGAAAATCTTTTGTATCTATTTCTCAATAACGAAGTTTTATCTGCTTTGATAATTTTATATACAGTATTTGTGTAAGTAGTATTATATAAAATTTTCTTATCTTATTTATGATGTCTTTAGACTTATTAAGGAAAATGGGGTTTGGACATATTATGTATATGTTGTAAATTATTTGAAACGAATCCTTTAATATCCAGTTAACAGCATCCATTCAAGCTACTGATAGACCACTAATTTATGACCTTACTTGATATTTATTTCCAATCCAGTAAATATTTCAGTTGTTTTGTTTTTTTTATTAATTGAATAAAATCTTCAACTAACATTGGTTACAAAAATGGTTTTTCCACGTAAGTATTTTTAATTTGGTAGGTTTGTAAATAGTCATATTTCCTTAATCAGCTCTAAATAAATTTTGATTATTTAATATTTATGTGACAATAATATTTTTTAATGTAATTTTAAATTAAAAACAATTATTAAACTGAAATTAATAAAAACATTTCTGATAAATATAACAAAAGTCACTAATTCCCCCTCTTCATATTCTTGGATTCTAGGAGCCATGTGTACTAATTTTAATTGATGTAATTTATTTTACTCTACTTTAAAACAATAATTATTTAATATTTATGATAGAAAAAAATTAATTTATGGCCAGGATTATCATTATAAAAGCATTTTTGTGATCTTAAATTAAGTACTGACTTGGTATCCCCAGAAAAGTAAATAAATAACTTTAGCACCAATTTCAAGCCAGTAAATAGTCCAGTTTTTTTTTATTAATTAAATAATTAACACCTAATATAATTTTCCAATTATTTTCATGGACTATATCATGAAAATTAGGAAGCATAACGCAATTCATAAAGCCAAAGTGAATTACTTATTGAATTTCTCTATGTTTATTCCAGGGTGCATACTTAAAGTTGATATTTTATATTGCATGTCTAGATGTGGAGATGATGATGAAATATTATGTTCTGGAAAATATCCATTTCACTGTTCATAATTCTATTTTTAATCTACACTATCCAACATCATTAGACATCTATTAAAAATTATTTAAATCAAGATTGGCAATGGTAACCTATATCTGAAACTTAAGTAAATTCATACATTACCATCTCTCATTTTTTAGAAAATGTTATTGTGTATACTATTCTCACAATTCATAAAATTCAAGCATTTACTATCCTATTGTTTTGCAAATGAAGATATTTCTTCACTGTTTAGCAATCATTTGTAATAAAATGATAACTAGATTATAAAATTTTTACCAACTCATCAATTTCATTCCTATCAGAGTATCAATAGACTGTCTTATTATAATGTGGTCTAATCCAGTTTAATATCTTAATCTTGAAGTATAATTAATTTATTTTGGAATTCAGTTTCAAGATACATAAAGACTGTGCATCTCCTCCAAAATTTTTATAAAAATCTATTATAAAAATTGTAGTCCTAAGAAAGATCTTATTTTCTTATTTTGGAAGTGAAAACTCCTTAATAGCAAATACCTAGTCTTTCTAAAATATCACCTTAAAAAAATGATCTCCAATGTGTTCTTTTTAAAATTAATCTTGATATCCTGCCACCAATATTTTATAAAGCAGGTTTCTAATATTGATTTAACATTCTTTCAACTTAAGAAAATCAAAAGCTACACTAATATATCATTCAGTTATATATCATATGATTAATCTAACATTAGAATGAAGAATGATAATTCACTCAAGCAGTTCAATCTTTAATTAATTAAAGCTTGATACAATTTCTTGTTTAAATCACATTTTCCCACAATTCTCATTCAAGTGAATGTTTAGTGTTAGTTTATCTTTACTTAATTGAAGATTGTATAAATCTGATTATTTTCTAAGGCAAATTTCCACTCTAATGAAATGTGAAAATATATTTTTAAGAAAGGAAAAAAAGGGTTGCAATAAATATATTAAAAGATATTTATACAGCATTAGGTAAACAAAAACTGAAAGCTGTTTTGACTTATGCATTATATCTCCAAATCTTTTAAATAATTTGGAAAATTATTTGTATAATTCTGGACTTATTAGTGAACTGTTTGCATTTATCTTATTCTGCATATCATCAGTTGTGAGCTCGAGAAATCCATAAATAGTAAATGGTATATTGACATTCTCAGAACAAATTCAGGCTACCATTCAACTTCAATGAGGAGCAGATGTAACCACACTTTAATTAGTCATCTTTATTGCTATTATATTATTCAAAGGAATAATATGAAATTCAAAAAATATCACACATGAAAAATCTAATAGCTTTATAATGAAATAAATAATTTTTTGGTTATACTCATGGCATAAACAAAAGGGAAAGATCTTGCAACAAATAAATAAAACTAGAAAAAATTAATTACAAGTGGATCATAATATAAAACTAGTGAGAATTAATTCTAATTGGAAGTGGATCACAATCCATAGTTTCTGATGCTGATGATGATTCTTGGGATATCTTTTCCTACAACCCCTTTCTACAACAATGCAATTAAGCATAAATTAAGCTGACTGTTCTAACGAATTTTTGATACATTTATAATGTAATTAAAAGATTGTGTTAAATAACGAATTAAAACTTATTTCCAAAGATACATTAAACCTGTTTATTATCAAATAGTCCTCATAAGCCACCCCCAGTTAGTGCCCTTAATTTATAAAACTTAATAGCTTAGTCATTTTAATAATTTACTTAAAATTCATTTCTTTCACCTACTTGTTCTCCCACTTCCTTAGATTTTCACTGTAAAACATTAAAATTTAAGATAATTATCAAGTTTTGCAATTATATAAAAAAAAAAAATTTAAATAATAATAATAAAATTCCTAGGTAATATGATGATTAAAACTAAATAGATATTTTTTTGCATAAACTCAATAGTAAAAAAGTTATCTGCTAAGCAAAAACTCATGGTTTGAATCCTAAAAAATAAAAATAAAAAATTGTTTCGCTACAATGCAACTGAATGTATAATCAATAATAAATAGATAACAGTTACGTACAGTTTCTATGGGTTGATTATCTGATAATTAAATACACACCTGACACATATATAAACATTCACCGATTTTCATTAAAACTGTTAATCTAATCTACAAAAGAAATTTCACCCTATTCTTGAGCCAATTACTGTAAATTTGAGTAAACAATATTTAATAGATAGTACATTGCTATACAATTCCGATCTTTAGATTGGTTTCTGGTCTTTGCCTTCATCAATGATAACTAGAAGTCAAAAATAAAACTAATATATTTCTGTAATGTAATTTTCACTACACCACTGGTTTCCATCTATTTTTAACATCTTGTGGAAACATGTATTCATAAATATATGATCAAAGACATGTGAAAAAGATATATGAGCCCCAAGATACACATTTTGTGCTGAACTTATGATGAACATTTAATGCCGAACCAGCACTTATCAATTGTCCAGGATCGCAATCTCTTACGAATATCTCTATCATTATTCAGTATATATAGATAACCAATTACTACAAGTTAATTGATGTGTCAAACTTACTGCCCTCACAACATTGACACAAACCACTTGATATTATTCATTAAGTGGATAGTCTAATGAATGATTAATAAAAATTATTAATATACTTCCATTAAGTGGTTTGTGTCAAAGTTGTAATAGCAGGAAGTTTGACACTTATCAATTAACTTTTAGTGATTGGTTATCTATATATACTTAACAATAATGGAGATATGTGTAAGAGATTATGATCTTGGCCAACTTATGAGTGCTGATTCAATCCCAGATGTGCATCTTGGGGGATCATACATCTTTTTTACATGTCTTTGGTCATATGTTTAAGATTACAAACCCTCCACAAATTGTTAAAAATGGATAGAAACCAGTTTGTAATTTGCATGAGAGTGGTGTAGTGAAAATTACACTACAGAAATATTATTTATTAAGTGGATAATCTCTATTCTAATGAATATCTGATAAAAATTATTAATATACCTCCATCATGTGGTTTGTGTCAATGTTATGAGGGCAGTAAGTTTGATACGTATCAATTAAACTGTAATAATTGGCTGTTTTATATATACTGAACTATGATAGAGATAGGTATAAGAGATTGTGATCTTGTCTATCTTATGAGTGCTGATTTAACTCCAAATGTGCATCTTGGGGATCATACATTTTTCACTTATCTTTGGTCCTATGTTTATGATTATACCCCATTCATAATATGTTAAAAGTGGATAGAAACCATTCCCTAACCTTGTGTAAGAATGGTATTCAGTAATCTCTAGTCTAATGAATGACTAATAAAAATTATTAATATAGAAGTAGTGTACATAGATATCTATCAATCGCCTTTACACTTTATAATTTCAAATCAAGATCCTAAAATTTAAAAAAAGTTCCAAGGTTTTGAACCCACCCTAATTAGTATAATTATATAGATTTGACATCATATCGGTTTCTATATATTTTAATAACATCATGTAAATAACAACTGTAGGTTTCTTTTATCCTTGGTTCAAGAAGACTTGTAACAAAAACAATATCATGTGACTTTCTCAAATGGTTCAAAGAATAGTTATTTTCATCCTATTCTTGAGCTATCTACTACAAGATTGAGTTAATCAATGATTCTCATTTCTAGAAAGTATGTGATATCTTTATAATTATATGAGTCTGGATTCAAAATCTATAGTTTTTTTAAATTTCAGAATATTAGTTTGATTCGGATAAAGAAGTAAAAGATGACTGCAAGATACATTAGTACATTAGTTTTAGTTTTGAATGCTAATCTTCACTGATTAAGGCAAAAGCCAAAAATCACTGAAGATAGGAATTTTATAGCACTACAACATCTATGGAGCTAATGATTATTCAAATTTACAGGAGATGGATTAGAGTAGGATGAAAAAAAAGTAAAGTGGTATATATGAGTATAGATATTAAATCTAAACTTTTATGTGTTTAAATATAGATCACAATTATTTTTACATGAAATCAAGACAACATTATTTTTGAAAATTATATCAATTGCATTCTGCCTACTCACAAAATTTTAAGTAAAGTATAAAGTAGAAGATTATAGACATAATCAACAAATCTATGTTTCTTGGTTTGAACTCTTGTTCGATCATTGTTAGTATTTTTATAAAGGTCACAAGACACTGCTCATATAATGGTAAACAGCATTAATGGTGCCATTAGAGTATTAGTGCATTACTATAGTTATATATTATGTAAGCATCTCTAATCTAACTCTAAATTAACTCCCATTATATAAGCATCTCTAATCTAACTAAATTAACTCCCTCATCTATTTTAAACCTTAAGAACTTTAATTGTAATTACCTATTATTTATTTTCTCATGTTAACTGATTTACTTTACTTTTGGTCTATGGCAGAGGGTATTTTTTTAGAATGTAAATAGATCTATATTGAGGTTTTCTATGCAAGATTTAACTTGCATCTTTTAAATGCATCACTGAATGATAATTGGCATGCAGTTTTGCAATATTATCATCTTACAATAGAAACTGCAGCTAATAATGGCTTGAAGTAATAATAGCTTCAGAAAATTCATCTGTGATTTGCTATCAATGACTTATGAGTCACAAATGGGAAAATGTTAATTAATAAGTGATGTCCTGTATAATTTGTACAAACACATTATTACTGTTAAACGAGAGTAATTAGCAAGATTGAATGCAATGGAAGTAGAGAGGCAGGTCCAAGAACTAAAAGTTTTTCTATTAAATTCTGCTAATGAAAACCTAAATAAACCATCTGTTTGGTCAGTGGAGTGAAACTATTGTGACCAACCTGCCATTTTGAGCAACTGATCGCATGATTATTTTGTGTAGTTTAGCACAGTGGTAGAATTGCAGAATTGAATTAAGAAATTACAGATTGATTTTTTTTCCCGAGTAGAATAACAAAATCTCAGTTTGATCAGTCGAATAGAACTGTCCATTCAATCTGATTCTCGGATAATCAAATGACATATATCTTACCGAGCAACTAACCAACTGTACATTCAAAACAATTCCCATAAGATTTAAAGTTTTAATTTTATAGAAAATAACCGCAATTAAATTTTATTCAAGGCATATAAGACACTCATAGTCGTATGTGTGCATGACTGCTTCTTGATCAATAGCACTAAATTGTCCACGAGGATCCTTAATATGGTAATAATAATATTATTCGTGTCTATATTTAAGGCATATAAGATACACATACTTGTATGTGTGCGTGCCTGCTTCTTGATCTGTAGCGCTAGTTTGCTAAACGCATACTCACCAATTGTCCACAAAGGATTCTTAATACGCTCTGTAAAAGCAATATTATTCGTGTTTATATTTTGATGATTTTTTATTTAAAATATTTTATTATTATTATGAATATTGTTCAAGGATTTAACAAAAAAAAATTCTCTGTTATTGTTTTTCTCCACAATTGAACCAAAGAATCCTTCACAATATTGTAGAAGGACCCTTACACGTGGTGCCTCCCACTCCATCCGATTTTATTCAATTTAAAAATAGATTAGTTTCAGTTAAACTTTATTGGTCCAATTTAAAACTCATTTATTTTATGTTCAAATTAAAATCCTTAATAAAAAATATTTTATTAAATCGCAAAGAAATGTCTTTCGATTTTATATCTAAATTAAATATAGAGCTGAAATTTAAAAATTGCCTCGTTTTAAAACACTCATCCCTACACACTCCAAATGAACTAATCCATCTCACCTTGACATAACTTTATAAGTTTGGCCTATGAATTGCTAAATGTGCGAAACAAACTCGTGTCTTAATTTATATTTTTTTAACTGTTGTAAAACATTAGTAAAAATATACCCAGCATTTTTGAACAATATATATTTTTATTTTAATTGATAACCGTTGGTAATTATTTTCAGTTTACCGTCGACTTCAAATATTTTTTGATTTTTCTCAACCAGCAATTATGCTAGCTTTTATGGGCTGGGATGCCTGCCAGCGAAACAGGAATCAGTAGTTGGTTGGTGGAAAACGCCTCACTTCTTCCCCAGATTGATACTGGCTAAGTTTTCTTAAAGTACAGTAAAGGGGGAATACTAAGCCTGAATCACAACGTTGCTTCTCTGAATGAGTACTGTATTCAAACAATTTATTTACTGGAATAGTTGTAAGCATCCGATTTATTTCTCTACAGTTTACGGAATTTATATACAATAAGTAGGATTTGTTTGGTATTTTTGGAATTTATTTTAATATCTAATCTCCATAATAGAAACCACCTTGCCTTCTTGCTGACGTTTCGGAATATATTTAAACTTTCAAGAATGTCTATAGGATTCTCAAGGTTAGATAAGTAAATGATTTATATATCTATGCGTAGCTACTAACTAATACTAATGCTTTACTTTTAGTACTGTCTAATGTTTTTCAAAGACATGCAATCATTCGAAAAATAGATTTATATTTAACGTTGCATTTTATTACAAAGTTTTATAATTTATTTTTTATGTTTCTGACCCAGTTTTTTCTTTCAACAATATAAATCAGTTTTTGATTTTTATTAAACTCTATTAATCACTTTTATTGAATCTTGTATTGAAAATAACACAAAAAATTTTAGCGTAAAATGTGCCCGATTTATATAAAGGGGGTAGGAAAGATAAATTCTTTAAATCAGACCAAACACAGCTAGACTTTTTTATACAATGTTTAAAAAATGTACATTTTGTTTTAATTAAATAGAAACTGTTGTTTAAGGTTACGAATGTAGAATCTTTACTGTTCCAAGCTTATTATACTAAAAGTTAACTCTTTATGTTACATATTTTTAATGCTTTTTTTAAAAAAAAAAATCGAATAGTCACCGTAAAATATTGTACAGTATGTATTTTATTAGGGACTCGTGGTAAAGTGTTAGCATATCTCTCTATCATTCTTATGACCTGGATTCGAATCCCGATCGAGCAAAATTTGGAAAAAAATTTCAAGCTCGAATCAAGCGTAGGATTTTTCATAACCAACACCGCTAATCAGCCAATATTTTTCTATAAATGGTGGTATATAAAAAATAAAAGTGGTATGGAAAAAATATTTAAATTTTCACCAATTGGTAGTTCGGATTCTAGGTGAGTAATGCCTTTTTCATCTCTGTTTTTCTTTAAAGGATTGCCAAAAAAAAAAAAGAAGTAAAGATCTTTCCCCTCAATAAAATATTTAAAAGCCATTTCTTTTTTAAATATTTATTAAAAATCATACATGATAATAAAAATATCGCTTACGAATTTCTTTAACATTTGATTTATATACTATAATGTAATATACTCTATACCTATTGAAATCTTAAAATTAAACAATCTGTTCTTTTTAATATTTTTTTGTTTTGTTTTGGTTTGGTATTTTTTAAAAAAAAACAAACACACATAATAAGTATTCTAAATAAATATTTTTATCTTATCAGATTAAGCTTATACTGCTGGCCAAATCGATTAGGTTTTTAAAGACCAGAACCATTTTTTTAGTTCAGCCAATCATATTGCTGTTGTTAATGGCATTTAAACTTTAATCAGTTGATCTAGTAGTGAAAATAGTTCGCTGGAATAACTACTAGTAGTTATCTGTTGAATTCCAGACGGTTAATTTGATCAATTTAAGTGGAATTTTTGATTTCTACTACTTGAGTAGCTGTACATTGCTAACTTCAGCAGATTTCTGTTCATTTAAATATTTTGTATTATGTGTTTTTACTTGAATATGTTATCTGCCATTTGGGAATTTACTAACTTTTCTCTACAAATTTTTCAATAATTGACTAGCTTAAAATAACTATTTCAGACAGATTCTGGAGCAAGTTTTTTCAATGCTCTTTGGTTATCATATTGCTAATTGAAAAAAAAAAAAAGCAACTTGACCACTTTAGTCATAATGATCTCATTTAAGTTTTCTAATCTGTTCTTGTTATAAGACTTTGTTCAATAATGTATAAAAAAAAATTAGGAATAAGGCAAAGAAGAGGATGATTAAGATGACTTAGTGAGATTCAGTTTTCAAATATTACATATTCAGTCGATATTATCCCTCTTCTGTGTATTTAAATGGAACATATGAGGAGTTAGAGTGACTTAAGGTCAACATGGGTATGTTAATAATATTGGCATCCACTAGGGCTTTGATTTTTTCATCATCAGACTTTCAATGATATGGATGGCTGAAGAATTGGAGAGTGGAGAGAATTGAAACTTATCAATTAAAGTTTATAGATTTGTTATCTTAATATAAACTGAGTATTGATTATATATGTGTGTGGGAGATAATGATTCGGAACAACTGATGAGTGATAGTTCAGCATGAAATATATATATATTGATCATATAGCTTTTTTACATGTATGCAGTATTATTTACAATAAAGTGGATGACTAAAGGAAGTTTGAAAGTCTGTTTTCAAATCCCCATTAATTATCACGATATAAAACCTAAATAGATAACAGGTCATTCTTAAGAAGAAAAAAAAGTCAATTAGAAATTGAATTGATTTGACAGAATCTAATTAGTTTATGCCTTTAGGAACATTGGCCTTCACTATGTAAATTTTTAAAGGATCAATATTTTGTAAAACATTTTTACCTTTCAAAAAAATATCAATATTATTTATTATTAGGGTGTGAGCATTTAAAATTGCTATGGCAGATTTTGATCCAATGTATCTTTGGTAAACTCTACTTTTTAACAAAGATTAGCAATTTTAAATATTGCTTGATAAATTTTTTTCATTGCTAATTACTATAACTAACCTAATTTACATCTTTATGATTTTAAGGTAATCCTTATTGCATCAATTTACATGATATTCACAATAACATATATGACAAAATAATTAGTATGTAATCATGCTACATTCATAACCTGAGTTTGAAACTAGGATTATCTTCCCTCCAGGTAATTAATTTATAATTAACACAAATATTGGTTGCTAAATGGGTATCTAATTATTGTTAGCTAAAAGTTAAAGGCCCAGAGTAATCTAAGTTGTTCAAATAAGTGTAATTTATGCTGTTTATAAAACAAAATACAATTGAAATATGATATAATCTTCACATTAGGTGAAAAAGTGTTACACTCTGGGAGCAGCTGAGTTTATGATTTATTCAAATGTGACAAAGTTGCTTAATTTTTGTGAGAATTATAAATGGTTTATATTTTTTTAATGGATGTATTACTTCATCTGTGACTAAGCATTCACAAAAAGCATTTTAAGGTGTTTTTTTTTTACTGGTATGTGATATTATGATAATTTTTGTATTGTTTGACATTGTTCCTATAGTTGATATTTTGGTTGTTCATGTAATAATAAATTGTATAAAAGTGGTTTTTATCGTTGCGAAATGTAAAAAAAAAAAAAAAAAAATTGTATAAAAGTGCTGGTGGCACATCTCTTTGTGTAGCTTAAGCAGAACCTTGGGTATATTTTTGTTTTCTGTATTTTAATGGAAAAAGAAGTTGGTAAATATTTTAAGCATTTTAAGTATATGTTGTGTCAAATGCAATTATTTACTTAACTTAAGGTTATTTTAGCACCAAATATAATACTGTTCCTGTTAAGTTTTTAAGTTGGTTTTAATATATACAGAAGAACTAAAGCTCTTTAAGTGTTGAAAATTCAAATGCTTTATTATTTTCAAATTTAATTGTGTGCTAAAATCAAAACCTTTCAGTAGTATTAAAACATAGACAGTTTAATAAATTGGAAGTTTTTTTTTTTTTGGGGGGGGGGGAGTGTCACATGTGTCTAAGTCAAACTGAAAGAATGAGGTTAAGCACAAGTTAACTAGAATTGAAGCATAAATTGAAGAAAAAATTGTGATGTACTTATGATAATATGTATTATTTCTAATATAGTTTCAATTTTGAACAGACTTAAGAATGACCAGGAAGAAAGAGGTTTGGTTATGTTTGAAATTTTTTTTTTACTTATTTGAAAAATGTTTTAGTTAGGGACTGATGTTTAGGACATTTAAGAGGTTTTGTGAGTTATGGCAAAATCATTTTAAAAAGGATTTACCAGGGAATGATAGTTGTTTAATTATAGAGGGAGCCATTTTTAAAAAGGGTTAATGAGAATGTCATTTGCAAAGGACTAAGTTGTATCTGGTCACACTTGTATTTGATCACACTCTTTACAGATAATCAATAATTACAATGTGTGGCAAAAGAAGTGATGTGTGTTTTTTATTTAGTAGTTATGGTACTGAGTATTTTCATCATCAGAATGTAATAGTCCATTGGCTTAAGAATAATATCTTCATTATTCAAACTTCTAATGTCTTGTTGGAACTAAAATCAAGACATTTCAGGGTTATTTTTTTAGTAAAAGTTTATTTATAAATTGGATTATTTTGATTTGGAAGTGTTTAATGTGTATATAAAAAAAGAGAATTCCTCAAAATGATTTCTTTCCTTTTGTCAGTTACTAGATACCAGAAAAGGCTGTATTCCAGCTATTATGAGTTAGAAATCTTGCAAGATATTGATGTAGTAATAATATTTTTAATATTCACCATACTTCTTTTACTAAAAGTATAGAAAATCATTGTCTTCAAAGAATGTAGGAATTCTCAATAGCTTTGATTAGAGGTTTTACATAAATAGAAGACTAGTTAGAAGTGAACCTTTTGATAGTTCTCTGAAATGGAATAAAAAAGATAGAAAATCACATTAAGTATATAAGCATCAATCTTTAGTTTACAAGATAGTTTTTGATTATAATAAGAAAATACATATATCAAAGTATAAGATTCTGAACAGAAGAAATTTTTAATGACTAACTAATACTGATTTGAAAATATAGAACTAAACAGTTAGTTTTAGGTAAAAAAGGTTCTTATATTATTAAAATCAAATCTTTGTTGATCTTATGGTGGAAATTATCCTTTTTTTTATGTTATGATAGATCTAAGATCATTTGAATATGATGCTGCATTGGGTTTTGGTATTAATACAAAGTTTTCCATTACATACTAACCAAATGACTTCAATTTATTTTCAAAGTCTGTATTGGAAAATGATAATCTACTATTTAAGTAAGAGTTGTGTGTTTTTAATTTATATATTTCTTCTTTTTTTAATTGCAAAAAACATTTGTTAATGAACCAGTAATCTTTAAACTGTTATAATATTTCTGTAGGGTATTTTTCCCTAGACCACTCTCATTTAAGCTAGACTTTTCTATCCACTTTTAACATCTTGTGGAGGGATGTAATCATAAACATATGATCAAAGTCATGTGAAAAGGTCTATGATCCCCAAAATACACATTTCATGCTGAGCTAGCATCCATCAGTTGGCCCAGTCTACAATCTCTAACACATATCTTTATCATTTTTCAGTATATATATATATTGTAATGGTCAAATGTGTACATTCGCTCAACAAAATCCAGAGTTTTAGTAAATCATCCCAAGACTGACCAGCATAGAGTGGCATGAACCATGTTGTCTGATATAGCCCCAATTCCTTTACTAATGCTCCAAGATTTACCACCTTGCGGATGACACATATGAGGCCACAGCAGCATTCTCTTTCATCACGTGCTGGCAGTAGAACCTCAGTAAGGCACAAGACTATGAGAAATTGACTTACTAACTAGTATAGCTATATATACGATGTGTGTGGTGGAACATAATTATAAAATATGGATTGTGATTCTTAACTAATGATTAACTAATCAATAATGACTTACCAATGAGCAACATTGAGACATGAAACAAAAGTTAAATTTAAAATTAATATAATGAAAACCAAATAATAAAATTAATAAATAAAAATAATGATTATAATGTGGCTATATAGGTTGTCTTACTCGTAGGTGATTAAGTTAGGGATACAATTTAACATTTGAGTTTGGGTTCACACGCAAGTGATGATTGAGGCTATAATCATTTATGGCTTACTTGGTTACATGTGGTTTTAGTTTACATATACATATGTGATAATTTAAATCACTTGCAGGTAATATTAATTATTCTGGTTACAAATTAGTTACATTCTTATATTTATCATCTATAAGTATATCACTCGTAGGTGATTTTAATATGAGCATTTACTGTTTATATATAGCGAGTCCAATCACGTGCAGGTGATTGTAGTTTGGATTACAAATAGTTAAATTTACGTGGCTATATACATATATATATCACTCACAGGTGATGAAGAAATTATACGTTTAAAATTACAGTTTCATGAGCCTTAAAATTACTTTATAGATCAAGGTTAATTTGCTCATGACTGTCTATGCCTAGTTTATGCTATATAACAGGATCTAGATCCGCTTTAGAGCTAGCAGAAGTGATTATAAACATTTATAAAGAATATCACATTTTATTAAGCGCGAATACTTAATATTCTCTATATAGCTTATATGCCTATGAAATTAGACTTGAATTCAGATCAAAGCTGAAAAATACACTTATTATGGCAGGATGAACTGATGCTTAGCAGTCTGACTTCAGATACCAAGGCATATGGAAAATATAAAGTCTGAGTCCCAGCGTTTCAAATGTGTCCTTTCAGAGAATTTGTACCAAATACCGGCTCCCTTTTCACCATATTCATTGCTGTGGAAATAAGAGACCTTTTAGTCTGATGATCGAACAACTACTTAAACTATGGGAGTCTCATGCTTCATTTCTGAGGGTGCTGAATGGGATGGGAAAGTAGCCAACTGCCATTTAAAGGAGATAGTTGTCCAAACTAAGAGAGTAATGGTGTAGCCCTTACACATATGCCCATTAAATAAATATGCACAGCAACTAATATATACGCCATAGCGCTTCTTAAGGACACCTTCGCATCACTGACTACATTGTTATATAATAGAAATTAGGATGCTAAACTATAGTTTTCTTCATGAAACTACCATATATCAGTTCATTACAAAGCATCTATAATTATGCTATTAAGGAAAGCTTATGAATCTAATTTCTAAAGCTATCTATATAGGCATTTATAACTCGAGGGAGGAGTACAGCATATTATGGAGAATTACGATATAAAGTTATAGCTTTATGCTGTATTTCAATCACTCCGGCTAAACATTAGTTAAATATTATCTCTAAAGCAAATCTATCTTAAAGTAGCTGTAAGCTTTTAATTATCTCTTAAATAAGACATTTTGTTCCTTTCAAAATTAAGTTTCTTTGTACATTAATAGATGCGATATTACATATATGTGTGAAGAGATTTAATTGCTCCCCACTAAGCATTTTACTAAGAGTAAACATAAACGAATACATAATTGAAAAATAATAAAATTTGGCATAGATTTAACTAAAAGAAATATACGTTTAAAGAGATTTCATGCAAGTGAAATCTGAAGTTTGGCTTTGTTTTAGCCCAGTTTAAAAAGGAAATGGAAACACAATTAGTTTACATCCGATCGACTCAGTTCAACACAAATGTAAGTTGTGTACGAGAATTAATAAAGGCAAATATTATTATTACGTTAAAATACATAAAAGCAAATATCATGAAGTTAAAATATGTAAAATAACTTAGAACTTAATTATTATTTTAGAATAAAGCATTTAAAATTATACGTAACCAAAGTTATGATAAATAATTTAAAATCAATCGACTTAAGCAAGTTAAAACTAAATAACTTTTAATAACTCAGGATAAGGTAAATACGTTGAAACTAAATCAGAGATAAATCAGCAAACCAACAAATAAATCAGTAAATAAATTGAGTAAGTAAAGCAATAAATAAATAACTCAATCAGTTAGCAAACCAGTTATCAAATCAGTTATCAAATCAAATCAGGCAAGATTTTAAGATTAAAATAAAGAAAAAAAAAATTACATTTTAGTAGTGAGTTTAAAGTATATTATTATTATGGCCATAGAGTTTAGATTTAATTAGCTTTAGGAATTATCGCATTTTAGTTGAATTATTAGTTTTAAGTAGAGGAAGGTTTTTACCGGTTCTTCTTTCTGCTGGTACTGGTTTCATGTTGAAAGGCTGTTAAAGGGCATCTACTTCTGATGGCTCTCCTCTTGCTGCTCTCTGCATGGTAGAACTTCCCGAGTCAGGAAGGCAAAAAAATGCCTTCTACTCAGAATTCATTATCATTAGCAATTTTAAAACATAAGTTGTCAACAAATTGACTTGAAATAATGTCCGAATGAATTTAAAATGGCTGCAGAGGCTATATTATCAGCTTATCTCCCTCTCCTCCATCATAGTAAGTTTTTAGATTCGTTTTGCTAATTTTCTCGCTGTATTCTAAGAATCGTGGAATCCCGCTGTGTTTTATTTTTTACAGCTGGATATTCATCTGGTCACCCAGGATAATTTATTCATATCTTATTCTACAATCGATTGTTACTTTTAATTTTGTAATTAGGTCAGAATACAGTGAGAAAGATTAAGTTTTATGACATCATCTTTTTAGAAAACAAATCTACAGATGGAAAACATCTGGTTATATATGTGACTCGATCAATTAATTTAGCGATATATGCAGAATTATAAAATACTTTCAAATATTACTTTTAGAATAATTATTCTAAATAAAGAAATTTATAATGTTTTAAATCTGTTAACATTATTCTTTCCTGCATATATGTAGTCTCTTGTTACACATTCAACACAATTTTCATTTATTTACTACTAGAAATATATGTGTTTGTATATATGGGTTTTTACATATACAGATACAATTTTCCTACTGTAGGCTAAAATATACACACACATACATGACTAATACCTTTAGATTTAAATTTAGCCTGATTTTAATACAATATTAACCTGATATAAGATAATTTGGTGATTGTTACATAGATAGAAATACTACTATAGTATATAGTAGGTGAAACAGTAGGATTGACAAAGCTGACTGTTTCAATATATATAGCAAATTTCTACAATTTAATTGATGTGCCAAATGTACTGCCTTCACACATTTGACACTTATCAATAAACTGTAGTAATTTTCTAATTATATATTCTGAACATTGATAAAGATATGTGTAAGAGATTGTGGTCTGGGCCAATTGATGAGTGCTGGTTCAGCGTGAAATATATATCTTGGGGATGGTAAGGTGTTAAAATTGAATAGAAATCAGTCCCTACCTTGTATGAGAGTGATCTAGTGAAAATTACACTATAGAAATATTATTCATTATTGCATAATCTCTAGTCTAATGAATAACTATGAAAAATTATTAATAAAACTATTGTTTTTTTTTTCTAATTGCTTTATACTTTGAAAAAGTCATTAAAATAGGGTTGCAAGTAGACATATAGATCTAATTTATTACTCTGTTTAAAAAAATGCATTTTTCCACATATTTATATCATATATATCTTCCAAAGTAAAAATAAATAGGCAAAATAGTTTTATAAATTTTTCAATGTAATTATTATACAAATAGCATTGTGCATGCTTTCTTGTCTTTTGTCTTCAGTCTTTATGTTTTAGTATTTAAAAGTAAAATATATACTTATAAATGTTAATAGTTTAAGTTATAGCAAAAAAGACATGTAAGCTAAATTACAACATTCTTCTCTTATATTTAATTATATTCCACCATTAAAAAAAAAAAAATACCTACATGTGTCACTTTTTTTTAGTTCTATCTATTGACCAAAACTAAAGATTATAAATATTGAATAGAAAAAAAAACAAAAAACAACAGGATTCCTGGCTGTCTGCAATAAAAATAAATCGATATACAGAAAGAAATAGAGGCAAGCATAATAAACCAGATTTGATATTTTTTCTGAACTGAAGTGGGTATGGGAAAAGACTTAATACTAATATATCATTTCTCTACAGAGAAATTGTGCTCCTAGTAAGATAATAAATTCAATAAAATTTTGACAGTACCGTAGTAAAAATATGTTTTGAGGAAAAAGTAACCAGCAAAGATAAAATTGTGATTATGATGTAGTAACTGCCAGGCCTTGAGAAATCATTAAATCTACATCAGTATGCAATTGAAATTTTAAACTGGATTCCAAGAGATTGCAAAAGACCCAGAAAGAGACCACATGTGAGATGGATGGATGAAATAAGAAAGTGTGCAGGGGTTATGTGGAGAAGAGAAGCTAAAGATAGGAAAAGATGGATTGAACTTGGAGAGACCTTCATCCTGCAGTGGATGGTTAATGGTTGATGATGATGATGATGCAATCAATGTTATAGAATAAGTCAGTCAATCTGCAGTGTTTGTAGCTGATATATCTGTTATTAGCTGTTACTTTTTTGCCATCATTATTAAAATTTCTAATAATGATATTTTTTTTCCCTTAAAAAACCCCCGAACGTAACATTTTATTTGAGTTTATTTAATTCAAAACCCCCCATTAAATTCTCAATGTGATCATTAAAACCACATGCTAAAAAAATCTTGTAACAGTTGTTTTGTAAGAATTATAAATATAAATGATAGAGTATTTTATCTCATAAAAAAAAACGGTTGACATTTATTTATTTTTTGTACTAAACATTTTTTTTATAAGGCAAATTTCTATTGCTCAATAAAAACCTGATGTTTGCCACATTGGAAATTTAAATCAAAGATATTTTTTCCTTTCATGTAAATAATTTTCTTTTTTATCTGGAAAAATATTGCATTTCATTTTATTATTTTTAGTATTTGCTAACAATTATTTTGCAAATTCTTAAAATAATAATTCTTAAATAATAAATTAAAAATTCATTTTTTTTTTTGCTGCATTTAATAAAAATGTAAACATATCAGTATTATTATCTGATCTACTTTAAAAACAAAATTTATGTATATGTACTGTCTATTAAAATGCCTTAATTATATACCTGTCTTTTAATTATTGTCTATCAGTTTATTATATACTATCAGGATAGACTCTTAACATGTCTAGCACAGTCATAAAACCTTTTTAAAATCCTTTTTCACTAGGAAGTTAATAAAAAATTAAGCATTCCAAGTAAATAAATATTCTAGCTATTTGATATTTACTAAAAATTGTTATCAAATCTGCTTTCAGTTGGCAGAAAACTTCTAAATATCCACAATTCTTAACTCTAGTGGCAAAGTAATAAAACAATTTTTTATGTGCCAAAAATAAAAACATTTAGTGAATTTTTAAATACTTGCAATGTTATCCATTATTTTAAAATAAAGATATAAAAGCATTCATTCATGTTTCTAAGCATGAATGTTAAAACAAGTAATGTTTTCACCTTAATTCACAGTAAATAATTTTTATTTTTTTCTGCTATTTAACTCCTTCATTTCTGTTTTAGCCTCCAACCCATCAGCGTAAATTGAATTGTGAATTGATCAGTGAATTGTGATCATAATTGTTGATTCCATAAATTACAGATTTATTATTTTGCATCTTTTCATAAATACAATGTGTTTTAAATATAGATTAAGATTGCTGAATATAGAAACAAAGAATAGATATAAAGAAATATAATTATAGAATAAAAAATGAAAAATCATGCTTTCAGAGTTTTTTTAATATTCAAAATATTCCACACTTATTATTCAAAAATTTGGATAAGTGTTAATTATAGTGATTAACTACAAGTAGTTTTTTTCTAACTTTCTCATTTTTAATCATTTTTATTAGCCATTCGTTAGACTAGAGATTATCCAATAATGAATAATATTTTTGTAATGTAACTTTTACTATACCATTCTCAGACAAGGTAGGGACTGTTTTCTACCTTGCATGAGAGTAGTGTAGTGAAAGTTATACTACAGAAATATTATTCATTATTGGATAATCTCTAGTTTACTGAATGACTAATTAAAAATGACTCATATACTTGAATTAAATGATATGTGTCAACATTATGAGGGCAATACATTTGAAACATCAATTAAACTGTAGTAATTTATCTACACATATACTGAACAATAATAAAAATATGTGTAAGACATTGTGGTCTGTACCAACTGATGAGTGTTGGTTCAGCACAAAATGTGTATTTAAGAGATTGTTTTCTGGGCCAATTGACTAATGTTGTTAAGTGCAAAATATGCATCTTGGGGATAATATATATTTTTCACATCTTTGGTCATATGTTTTTGATTACATCCCTCCACAAGTTGCTAAAAGTGGATAAAAAATAGCCCCTATCTTACATGAAAGTGATGTAGTGAAAGTTATGCTACAGAAATATTATTTATTTTTCAGTTTTCTTTCATTTAAAATCTCTTCTTAATATCCAGTTCAGTTTAGTATGCTTGGATTCAGTACAATATTTTACATTGTTAATAACCTTTTTTAACTTCCTCTCATTAATTCTATGGTAGGAAATGATCACATTCTAATTTAAGACAATTAAAACATTATCAGGAGTGAAAAAGAATAGTTATAAGAGAACAGTTTTTATTTTCATTCTAGGTAAATATCACATCTATTTTTTGACAAAAAGTTTCTTTCTTATTTTTAGTTTACTAAGCAAAATCCTGGATGTAAAAGAAATTTCAAAGGAAATTATTAGCAGTGAAATCAAAAAGCTTTTGAAAAGTTTTAAGATTCTCTGCATATATTTTAATTTATTATTTACATTGATAAATTTATGAAAATGTAATTATTGAAATGTATATAGTAATAAACAATGAGCATTGCTAAAGCTTTGGGTTGGTATTTTTAGATCTTGTTTCTGAAGCTATCCTAGCACCTCTCTGAGAAGTGCCAAAGCATGAAACCATTGGTCAGAAGTTGGGGGGAGGTTGCCTGACAGAGATATTTTAAATGCTTTCTCTGACTAAGCATTTATCACAAAGCCAGAAACTAGTCTGGGGATATTGGATGAGTAGGCACTAGATGGGAATTTTATGCACAAGCCTTCTGGCATCCATTAATTACTCTGGCTTGCACTGAGTGACAATACATATAGGGTTTTGCCTGTTTTAATAACAGTTTTGGGCAAGCATAATAAATGGTGATCATGTGATTTATCACAAAGCTTGTTGAGCAATTAGCAATGCTCATTGTTTATATCTTACAAGCTTAAAAGATTGGGGTCATGTGATCTATGACTATTTTTTATTTGACTATTTGTATATAGTAATATTAATTGAAGAAGTAAACTTTTTGCTTCCAATTGCTGAACACATTAATGCAATGTGTCAAGCTATCAATACGATAAATGAAATAATTTTTATTCCTTATCAAAGATTTTACTTAGACATTTAAGGAGTACAATAACACCCGAGAACATGAAATTTAAGGCGTTGATAGTTATATTGATAGCTTTATAATGAAAATCTTTGCATTTATGTGTCCAGCACTTAGAAGTTTATCCATTCAATTAATAATGCATATTGTTTAGTGATGTTAGATTTACCCATATCTATATACAATAATAGTATTTGCATGTCATTTCAAATTTAAATTAAAAATATTTAAAAAATAAAAAAAATATTTTATTCACATATATGCATTAAAAAAAAAGAAAGTTTAGATATTGTCTGGCTATACTGTAAAAAGTATTGAATTCTAAATAAAATTAACATTTTTTTTTTTCGTTTTTGATAAAATTGTTTTCAAAGTCTAAAAAAATGTATTTGTCATTGGGAATTCATATATATACAAAATAGTGATTGAAAATTGATTTATCATGTTTCTCAGAAAAACAAAAAATGGAGTAGTTACTTATATGTTCATTAAAATTATATAAAAAACTATACATGCAAGAAAAATTTGTTTTGATACCATAAATTATCATGGTCGATTCCAAAAATAAGGAAGTTATAAAAAAGTAAATGGGTGATGACTGCAAGATCATGATACATGCATAAATGATGGATTGAGAGTTCATTCTAATTGAATTTGAGGAAATTTCATATTATATTATTAGTTAACAATTCAATAATATCTTAAAAAGATTGTTTTTGAAGTATTTTTTAATAATTTTTATTAGTCATTCATTAAACTAAAGAGTATCCACTTAATGAATAATATTTCTGTAGTATAATTTTCAATCTCACGCAAGATAGGGACTGATTTCTATCCACTTTTAACTTAACCTTGTGGAGGATGTAATCGTAAATATATACATGTGGTTTTGGTCATATATTTGTAATTACACCTGTCCACAAGATCTTAAAAGCATATAGAAACCAATCCCTACCTTACATGAGAGTTGTATAATGAAAATTACACTACAGAAATATTATTCATTAAGTGGATAATCTCTAGTCTAATGAATGACTAATAAAAATTATTAATATACTTCCATTAAATGGTTTGTGTAAAAGTTGTAAGGGCATAAAGTTTGACATCAATTGAACTGTAGTAATTGGCTATCTATATATACTGAACAATGGTAGATATATATATGAGATTGTGATCTGGGTCAATTGATGAATGCTGTTTTAGCACAAAATGTGCGTATGTGGGTTCATACATTTTTTTCACATCTTGGTCATATGTTTATGATTCCAACCTCCACAAGGTGTTTAAAACAGATAGAAACCATTCCCTACCATGCTTGAGAGTGGGTAATAAAAATTATACTACAGAAATATTATTCATTAAGTTAATATTTTTTATTTTAAAAATGTTTTTTGCAATATATATGTATAAGAATGCCAATAATTTTAAGTTGTAGTAATTTATTTTCAATATTCATTAGCATATAGAGTAAATAATATTAAAAACTATTGTGTGAATTTAAAAGTTAATAACTACCTTATATACATCTTACCTTCTATACATCGTGCATATAATTTTTTGCTAAATATATTACCTTCATCCGATATATTTTTTTTGATAAAGTGTATTTGATCTTTTTTATTTCTATTTCCTCCAACTTAAAATGTCCTCAGGATTTGTTTAATTTAATCCTTAGTTGAATATTTTATTAATTTGTTCATCAATCTGAGATTATTCTGTCAAATGAGTACTTTATTTCTGCTTCATTTCCTGAATAAAAAAAGTGAATACTATTTAATCTCATAAATAATTGATTTTTTAAATTTTTTTATTAGTTCAACATTGTATTCATATGTATATATGTATGACTATGTATCATTTTTGTCTGGAAGTTTCCAACAATAGTATATTACTTGTAATTATACATTGAACTATTCTCATCATCTACGTTAACTGTTAAATATTTTTAGAAAATCTTTTATAATAGCATACAAATTAATATAGATTAGAACACATTTTTTTTTTCATCTCTTCATCAGATGTTATTGCTGGTTTAACTAATGATAGTACTAGTATGGGAATTGAATCAGGGGCCATTTAATTGTGATGGATCAAAATTGTGAATAATTAAACACATGTTCAATATTGTAAATATGTAGTTAAATGTGTTTTCTCAATTTATTAATAATATTATTTCTTTTAAGTTTTGTTTATATGATGGAGAACCCAAATTAATTGGAATCATTCTCTGATTTGTGCACCTGTTGTAGTATACACTTCTGCTGTTACATTCTTGCAAGAATCCTTCTGCATCAATATATCAAATGACATCACCATGTGAAATCATGTCTCGCACATTCGTCAATTTTTTTTTATAATGGCTGAAAAATTTGAACACTGTGAAATTCATTTTTATTTACTGAAAATGGCAGGGAAAACAGTTGTAATGCTTGAAACAGATTACAAGCAAGCTGATCTCAGAAAAACACAAGTTTATGAATGGTGTAATGAAATATTAAATTCACTACATCCCTAAAAAGTGTGGTGAGTTATAAGTCCAAAATCAAAACAGTGTTTTTTTTTTTATGCAAACAACATTTTTCTCTCAAACTTACTTCATTGGTCAGGCATTTTATCTGCAAGTTTTTAAACATTTATGTGATGTAATAAAGCATAAATGTCTCATTTTGTGGCAAAGTGAAGAGTACAAGCTTCACCCCGATAAAGTGTCATCTCTCAAAGCCTTGAGTGTGAAACACTTTTTAATTAAATTCAGCATGACCCAGCATATCTATCAGCCATATTCACTCAATCTCACTTGGTGCAGTTTTTTTTATTCTCTTGAATTAAAAAAATGCCTCAATTTTTTTGGGGAGGGAGGGGGGTGACTTAAAAGTGGTGGGAAAAAATGACAGGTATTAAAAGGCATTACTTTGCAAGTGTTTTTTGAATTACTGTGAAAAATCAAAAATAAATAAATATTTTTTTATTATAGTACCCCCTTCGCATTATAATTTTAATTTACATATTCATACTATACACATAAAGCATCAATTATATATATATGTTGAAAAGTACTGTACTTGCAATACAATAAACAATACAATAAACAAGACTTGTTAATAAAATGTGAGCCATTATATGCTTTATATGTGAGAAGGGCTTGGAACAAAATTTAGGGAGTTTACAGCTGTAAACAATTACACCGAGTTATAAATGATTATATAATAATAGTAAATAGGTAAAATAGCTTTTCAATAACACACTTTACTCACCATGTTTTGTGATGAGAGTTGGCTTTCCATTTTTGTTATCTGCTAAATAAGAATAGCTAGTTACTTATTTACCAATTAATATTAGTTAGTTATATGATTACCTTTGGGATAGCTACCCGAAAAAAAAAATTCTAAGCTTTATTGGAAAAGACTTTTAATCAACTAGGATTCGATCTAAGTCAAGAGCATGGGCAGGTAGATGAGGTTACTATTATATTACAAGGATCTTCTTATATATATATGCATAACATTTATTTACATATTTGTTAATATACGCTATATATTTTACCACTCACGTATCCATATAGATCTGTAACAACCTGATGAATGCAGTTTTATAAATCAGCACAGACTTGTATATCCAATTATTTGATTTTTAGCAATTCAAGATTTAAGAAAAAGAATGTGAAGTATTTGGCTAGCCTTTACCCACATTTTAAAATTTTCCTGCTAGAACAGGAAAGACCAAAGAACTTTTAACTACATTTTGTTTATTATTGATTAAAAAAAAAAAAAATGTTTATAAATTATGAAGTTGTTTAGTTGTTGTTTTTTTATTTTATTTTAAATAATAATAATAGAGTTTAAAAGTACGCTGTTAACTAAAATTTTATTATTTTTCAAAGACTAACATAAAAATATTTTGATCATTTTAATAATTAGTTTTAAAATACAAAACGTAATTAAAATTATTTTTTAAAAAAGATATTGTACATATAACAAGTAGTACTTGAATACTTTGGAATGTACTCTAATATCGTGAGTAATCATATTGCCGAAGGATAATTAATATTAGAATGAGTATTGTATGTAAATATGAAACTTATTAACTGACATAAAAGACCTTGACCATGAAAAGCACTATTTAATCTCTTATCTTTCCCTCCCCTCTCTTTTTACATTTACAGTATGTGTGTGCTTATTAATACATTCATTTGACTCAAGAATTTTAGACAATGGACATTATTAATTTTAATTAGCCGCTGTTATGATTGTACTCTCTTAATGCGCAATTTTTTATCTTATTAATGAAACATGAATGATACACCAACATTACTCATTATTTGGTCAAAAATCAAAGTCCAAACTTCCTCACTGACAAAGTCATAAGCCAGATGCCAATCTGGAGATATGGGTCTGGTAGTACTGGATATGGATATAATCAACACTACCTTTATTAATTACTCAGTCTTACAATAGAGGGTAGCATTGGAATAAAGTAAACAGAATTTGCTCTAAAAGATCTGGGTGTACCAGTTTAAGGCCATAATCAGCAAGAATCAAATGCCAGATATTAATCTGGGAATAGAGATAGCATAGGACTAGTTAAGGATTTAAAATTATTACAAACTTAGTATCTATTGATTACACAAGCTTGAGATAGATGGCAGAATTTGAATTGAATAACCAGAATTTGCTCCTAAAAGCATTATGTAGATTGGAATCATGTGATATTTTCTTGCTTTAATAGGCATTATAATAAGCCCTTATTATTTTAATGCTATAAAATCTGTTTTAAAACAATTTTTAGTAATTAAACCCACATCTTAATTTTTATTGTTTTAATCAACTAGTTGAATCAATATTTCAGTAAACCTAAAATATTTCACATAACCTTATTTCTTAATTTTAATGTTTAATTGTTGTTTAAATTTGTCAAGAGTAGCAGTTAAGATAAATGTCAAATTTTTTAGCAATGTATTTGGAGTAGGATTTATTTTTTTTTTAAATATAACTATCATTTTAATCTTTGAGCATGTTTAACTATGAGATATCCAACAATCTAACCCTATGGGTACTTGGGTAATATTAACTTTTTTAAAACTCATTCTTAATTATAACAATTCATAATGTGCTGTTGCATTAAACATAGATGTATCAAAATTCCTCCACAGCGATTTTTCTGCTTCCATATATTATACAAAGTTTCAGTAACAGCAACTCATTCAAGTTCTTAAATCCTATATCATCGTTTCCAATAATTTTACTTTAAATTTTATTAGTAATGACTTGAAAGGTTGCTATTCTTCCACATGCGCCTTACTATTACCTTCAGACAGCCAATAGCTGTTAAACAGCGGTCTGAGGAGCGATCAGGCCTAGACACATGACAGAGTTTTTTGACAAGAAAAGAATGATACCACTCTTTTCTTTTACTTAACTTTTATATATATATAAGCCAGTCTTAAGCATCTTGGCTTTAAAGCATGAATATATAAACATATACATTTATTATTCACTGAGTTATTAATTTACGATATTACAGCGCGAAATCTTAGATTTACAACACCGCAATTTTCTAGCTGTTAATATAAGTTATCAGCAACGTATGTAAATAATATTTTGTTTAAATCGCATGTTGTTATTAAACTTTATTGTTTGTGTCAGTCTATGCTCATATTTCAAAGTCTCCAATTAAAAATTGATCATTTATTGCAATTATTGTGATAAAAATATTACCCTTATATTTGCATACAATAATAGATTGGCAGACCCTGAAGTTCCAGGTCCATGGATCGCAGCCTAGCCCTGTCTCTTCAAGTGTTCTAACTTCTCATGCACTTCCAGAAAGTAAATCATTCAAATATTTATTTTAAATATGAATATTTATTTATAATAATTTTTATTAAATGTGAAAAAAATATATATGTGCATTCATGGATTGCTTGCTTTAGCGACGTGGTAAGTAGTAATTCAAGAGCTAAAAGTCCCTGGATTCCAGCTCATCTCTGTCACTTCTGATTTTCAAATGTCTCATGATTTTCTGTGCGGGTTACTAATCTTCTGTATATGCTTGTTTGTTTGTTTTTTAGAGCTTTTTTTTTTTTTTTTGTAATTTTTGTAAATTTTATTAGAAATTCTTTAGCTTTATTTATTTTTTTAAAACATTCGTTTATATTGCACATACACATATATGATGGTTGAGACCTATTTATAAAAAACCATATGGAATAGTAATTAGCATCTACATATTGAGTTTGAATCCAGGGTAGCTAAAATCTGAATTTTTTTTGTAGATTACAAGTAGATGTTAGATTTTTTTCCTACTAATTAAACCGTAGCTAGCCCTTCTGCCTTTCTAATTATTGATCACTAAATGGGTATAACTAGAAGTTAAATAAAGAAAGAGGAGCCTAAATTCCTCATCACGTAGTTGTTAGCAAACTTTGACGCCTCTTTTTTTATTATTTGCTATTCTGTTGTAAATTATTTGCTTGCCCTGCTGTGAACTTTATTTTATTTATTTCATGGATGAATTATCAATCATAAATCAATAATTCATTATTAGAATAAATATAGATAAAAACTTAATGAAGAAAAAAAATTCAATTTTTTTTTTTTTGATCACATTTTATTAGAAGTTTTAAAAATGTTGTTACTATAACTTTTATATTTGTATATATTTTTAAAACAAACGTTTATTGCTTGGAGTTCTAAGAAATTCGGTCATTAGAATGATGGAGCAGAACTGCGTCCATAAATCTTGAGCTCTAGAGTTTGTCATTCTACTATTTTATATGTATATTATAGTTTCAGAAATAAAAAATGCTAATGGCTTTATTGCTCGGGAATTCCCAAGATGTTCGAGCGCCAGAAATGACCGCCAGAATCGATCCTGGGAGCTCCCGCCCACGTCGGACGCTTTACCAACTGCACCAAACTACACAGGACAGTTTCAGAAATTACAATAAAGAATGATAAAAAATGTTAAAGATTACATTTAAAAGAATAATACGTTTGTTTTTTTTTTTTTTTAAGATTTTTTAAAGAAAATATTATTATAATATATAAAACAGGTCACATGCACATTCTTTATAAATCCTGATTTATTATATGAACTTGTCATATCTGATCTTGCCTTCAGAAGTGGACTAGTCCAGATTACTTTCTTATCTGATCGGATTGAACACACATTACCGCCAACCAATGTGTGAACATGTGGGTAACCAATGTATAAGCATGGCCAAAGGGTAAAACATAAATATGGCCAATGTGTAAACATGTATAAAATCCTACCATTGGTTAGGCTCTCTGAATCTGATTGCTGCCAGTAAGGGAGGGGATCTGACAATAAATAGTCAGCCTTTTTGAAGGCAAGCCAGAGAATGTCTGTCTAACCTAAATGACAGTAGGCGCTCTTAAGAGAATGTTTGTCTACCTGAATGACTGAAAGTGCTCTTCATTGAAACCACTTCCTACAGTGAAGGTGTTTCTACTAAATTCACTACCAATACATCTATGCAATGATAGCAGACTCAAGGCAAGCTGTCTAGTACAGTTGAAAGAGTCATTTAACAAACTCGAGGCAAGCTGTTCAGTATAGCCAGAAGAGTTAAGACTAGAATTCACAAGGCAACAGTCATTCAGCATGACCAGCACAGTATTAATTACATTTATCTACATACAAATGTATTTATTGAGTGTTCATATTTTTATTGATATCATTATTGGTTTGAGTCTGAACCTAACAATTCAGCCAAACACAACAGAACTATTATAATTATAATAATAGTTCAATATTTCAACTATATTCTTTTACAGTCTTCCTCAAGGAACAACTAAAAAATACATAAATAAAATAATAAATATAATTCTGCAACAATCCAATACATATAACAAATACAAATTACTTTTATCTTAAATCTCTTCTCACAAACAATCTTAAATTTCTATTATATTTGTTTCTTAAATAAGAGGATTATTTTAAGAAAGGTATTTAAAAAACGAATGTAATTGAAATTTAAGATTGTTTGTGAGAAGAGATTTAAGGTAAAAGTAATTTGTATTCGTTATATATATTGGATTATTATAGAGTATTTGTACTTATAGTTATTATTTTATTTATGTATTTTTTGGTTGATCCTTGAGAAAGACTGTAAAAGAATAGTTGAAGCATTAGAGTATTATTGTAATTTATAATAGTTCATATAATAAATTAAGATTTACATAGAAGAAGGTGGCTTGTGACTTGTTTTATATATTGAAATAATGGACTATTTTTAAAATAAAAGACCGTGTTTTGGTTGTTATTAATTTAATTTATTGTTTGATAGGTAAAGTCGAAGATATAATACAAACATGAAGATTTAAATAATTCATCATAGCAATCAAGCTACTGAAAACAACAAAGAATACATTGGATTATTTTGAAAAGCTATGCAAAATCTAAAAGAATCTATTGCATATTCTCGTACACTCTAAAATTGAGTTACGTGAACTCCAGACTAGTAAATACTTCAATAACTGAAAAGGTCAATCATCAAGAGTTTTAATGAGTTTCAGACTATATGCATATTAAGTTCTCAACCCAAAGAAAAATTTGAGTGATTAGACATTGGGATAGTCTTTTTTTTTCATTCTTTAACAATTACTCATAACAATAACCATTCTCATTCCAAAAGCAAAAAAAAAAAAGATGTAGAGAAAGATAGAAGATAAAAAGTTAGAAAGTAGAGAACAAAAAACAAAGAAAAACATTAAAGAAAAAGTTACTGCATGTGTAATTAAAGGATGGAAATGTGTTTACACAAATACACAATTCTGTTGTCATAGTTTAATTAGTGCAGGTAATATAGGTGGCAGAAAAGACTCATCATGACTAAGCTTCATACTAAGAGTGCAAAAAGAGAAAGAGAAAATAATAATGATTAATTTAGTTATAAATATTATTAATAAAGTGCACTAATTAAGGAATTAAGAAATAGACTTATGTTTGTTCCAGAAGATAGCACTGCTAAAATTAATTTAGCATTTGATGTTAGTTATATTTTATATTTGAATTTCAGCTAGAGATATGCAAATGGTTCTATTTCTTGCATATTTATGTTTAGGAGTGTAGATATGTTAGTTTATTAGCATTTAGAATCTTTTGCTAATCTAGTTACACCCTTTTTATTTATATATGATTTTCAACATACATTATAAATTAACACCTTACAGGTAAGAGGTTGACTTTTTATCTGTGCTTCTTTCTTCAGACTTATATTTGCTTCACAAGGTAGTGCTGCAGAAATTAATGTAACATTTGGTGTTAATGATAAATTATTAATAAATATCTTTCTACAAGACTACTATGTAACACAACAGCATTTACACACCTTACACTGAGAAGGGTGGAGAGATATATTTTAGGGCAACAAGACAAGATCAAAAGCAAAATAGATAGATAAAAATCAAACACATATAATTGACATCATTTTTAGAAAAGATGGTAATAGATAAATGAACAAAGTCTTAGACTGACTTCTAAGAGATTGTAAAATACATAGAAAGAGATTGTGTTTGATATGAATGGATGAACTAAGAAAGTTTTGTTGCATTAATGGGAAAAAGCTATAGATTAGAAAAATTAATAAAACATGGAGAGATTTTTATTCTATCATGGATTAATATTATTGGGTGATGATGATGATAATAATAAATACATTGTATCTATATAATTATTATTAGTCTTGATAAATTATGTTAATTAATTTGTACTATACATTTTTGCAATATTATATAAAATATTTAATTATGTGAAAATTTAATTTATTCATTGTTTAGCTATCCTTTCTGTTTAGTGTGTGTTTGAAAGATATGCCTCTTTCTAAACAGTATCATCTGTTTTAGTATATAAAATGTCCTATTTTTGGCTGCTCATCAATTTGCCAAATGTGCTAAAACATCAAGATAATGCATGTATGTATATCGTCTGCTTTAGTAGATATCTATTTTCAAATTTTGCAAATACCTACCTAAAATATAATCTTGATAGACAAAATGACATCAAAGAAGTGAACGTAAAATTACAGAAGTCATCTGAAATTAAATTTGATTTGGTTGTTAATGTTTTAATTCTATTTTCTAAAACAAACAGACCTGCAATCAGTCAAATATTTTCAATAGTTTAATGTTAATATCATTAAAGCATTGAATCAGTGCCACCACCCCCCTCCCATCAAATTACTATGTAAATTTATAATATTTTGTTTGTGCAGTGTATTCTAAATGTTTAATTCATTTAATATTGAAATTAGAAGTCTCTTTCAACTAATTTGAGTTTTTTAATGTTTGAATGGGACATAAACAACTTAAAATACTTCACATTACATAATTTATTTCTTAGAAATCAGTCAACATTTAGACAATCCCAATATTAATAGCAATCAGCAATCTCAATCTGTTGTCAAGGCAACCTTGCAACTTGACCACAGAGACTAAAATTTATTGAAACAAAAAAGTTTAATAAACCTCCTTAAACAGGTTCTGAATTCAGACTAACAAATTAGTCAATTATGACATTCAAACTGCAATTATAATCTTCAAATTGCATTCCATCAATGTATTATTTCGATAATAAGTATAATAATTCTCAAGGCTAGGTAGATTGAGCTCTTACTGGAAAGTCATCCTCCTCACAGCTCACACAGAATGGCTCTGAAAAGTTGGTGTTGTAGCAGTGAAAGGTGCCTTTTTTATTTATCTGCCTCTTTAAAGGCCTTATTTTTCTGCTAATGTACTTTTTCATTCACTAAATCTCAGTTTTAGTGCATTTTTAACATAATTTCCCTATGTCTACCTTGTTCTTATCAGCATTTAACTACCTTATCCCCCCCCCCCCATTTGGTGGGTGGTTCAACTGTTTCATGGACCCAAAAGAGTTTCCCTCTTAGACTCTTAAATATTTTTTCTACTCCAAATTCTCTGTCACTCAGAACTTATTTATAAAGTTTTTTGTGTGTTGTTCCAGTTATTTAGGCCAGTTTAACGATCTTATTTTTCAGACACTTCCTCCTCTGGGGTTACTCACCACCTAAAAGACCATTCAATTTTCTCATTACTCAACTAAAACTATTAATAACAAATTTTCCCGTGTTTTTTTGCCATTACATCAATATATTTAATTTTTCCATTTCAAAATTGTTTTCTTCATATTACTTTTCATTCTTTCATGTGATGTGATGTGATATACTGTAGCTTCTTTTTAAACAAAGTCAAGAAAATGTGCAGAGACCTTAAACTACATGAAGTAAAACCTTCAAAATTACCCAAATTTTATCCAAATTGAATTCCAAACAAGACTTAAACTAAAAACATCATCACCAAAGAACTTATTTCAAAGTCTCCAACTCCTTGCCCTCTGGATCTTCCTCCCTTTCAGGCTGTGTTTTGCTTTATCAAAGGTAAAAAACTAGTCAAAAAGAACAACCTGACCAATCATAATGCCATTTCAAGTACAATGGGAAAAACTAAAATTACTCATCTACATAAAGACAAAAATCAGTCTGTTGCATGTAAGCATAACTCAGAAATCTCATTTATCCCTGAAACCTCTAAAGACTTAACATATAGCTATTCCTCCAAAGTTAATGTCACATATGGATCCTCCTATTAATTCACCAGAGCAGCCAAGCCTATCAACATTGCTCCTTACCAAAGACTTCTTTGCCTGGACTACACATTTTTTCCATATCTCCTTCCCATTTTATATGTATTCCCTTCCCCTTCACCATATTGTACTTGAATTTCATTTTGCCATGTAATCATCTCTTTGCAAACCTTTTTTGACTGTTGTGTATTTAGTCTTTTTGATGAATAAAAGGTTAGATAGGTTTATCAATAAATGCATAAAAATCAGTCAACTCTTGAACAAATCCAATATCAGTAACAATTCGACAATATCAATAATTTATTTGTATGAATTGTTTATAATCTCTAATATTAAATATATAATGGCAAATGCGAATAGGGTACTATGCTCAATATTCATTAAACTGCAACAGCAGCGATTATATTATATGGTTGTATTCTGAAGGTTAGTGTTGATAATTGGTCTACAGTAGAATGATTTCATATTTCTAATATTTTTTTAAAAGCAAATTTAGAAAAGTTTTCTCTGCATGGTTTGTGCAGTGGCAACATAATGGACTCTGGAACTCAAGACCTGCAGATCACAATTCAATTTTGTCATTTCCGATACTCAAATTTCTTATGAACTCTTGAGAAATACCTCATTCAATTATTCCTATAGGGAAGATTTTGTAGAATTAAAATAAAAGGCTAAAGGAATAAAAATAAATGAAAAAGTATTTAAGTCATTAAGATTTTGCAATTGTTGAGATGATGTTTTGAAAGTTCAGAAAATGTTACCCAAATTATCAGATGAAAGCAAGAAAAAAGGAGGAATAAAATAATATGTTATAAAGATTTTCAATGGACAGTGAGAAATAAAATTAGTATCAGATTTGAAGTCTTTGAAATGCGGATATGGAAAAGAATGAAATAAATCAATTGGATAAATAAAATAACAAATGAAGAAGTTTTGGAAAAAGTAAATGAAAAAAGAAGATTGATTGAGGAAATTAGAAAGAGAAACTGGATTAGATACATATTAAGAAGAAAGTATAGTTAAACAAAAAATATTTTAGAAGAAATGGTGAGTGGAAGCAAGAAGAAAGGAAAAAAAATATTGACATTATTGGATGATATAAAAGTTGAGAAGAATTACATTGAATTGAAGAGCTAGGAAAGGAAGAGAATAAAGTGGGAAAATGGCTGAATTGATGATGTAATTACTCTCTCAATCTATCCATGGAGAGAATACTGTTGATGAGTAATTAGCTACAGAATTAATCTTGGTTGGACTGCTTTTATAGAAAGAACTTAGTTTTAAAAAAAAAGTTCATATGTTTGGAAAAAAAGGGAAGTTTTTAATAAATGTATTTTACTAATATTTGAGATTTGAATGATCAGTTTAAGAGCAACATAGAGTTTTTCAAATTACATTTGTAATGTGAACATAATAATGAGAAATCTGAAGTTAAACAAATTCAAGGGTGAGAAAATAAGCAGGTTACTTGAATATCATTGAAGAAATTAATATTTTGGAATGAAGCTAAACTGAACATGTCACTAGAAGGCATAGAATTGAAAATTTATACTTAATTCCAAGGTATTGCAAAATTTTGATCTATAAAAAGACCATATTTAAAATAGATGCTTGAGAAAAAATATTTATTGGTGATGGAAAAAAAAAACTATGGTTTGAATAAACTTGATTAAATTTGGAGATTCCATCATAATGCTTGAAGATGATTATTATTTGTGAAATGTTTATTCTGTATTTACATCTATATGTGGCTAAATTCTTTCTCATAAATTAGATAGAGTAACCTGATAATAGAATACTATGATCAAACTATAACACTTGGTCATCATTAGTGGTAGTTTGCTATTATTTATCCATCTTTTACTATAGTTTATTCTAACATCTTAATTTTAGAACTAATTATCATAAACCGATAGGAGCCCCTAACATCATTCAAACACATTTAACTGGCTCATGCAGTGTAATTATTTATGATATTTGTCTGAAGTTTTGTAGTCATGGTATTTGATTTGTAGTTTGTTATTAGTTGAACTATTTTCCATCATCTTATCAAACTATTAATTTTTTTTAGAAGAATTCAAACTTTATTTATACCTTTCCAAATATATTCTGCTGATTATAGTAAATAATACAAATTAATAATAAAAAAAGATTAAAGAACTCAATGATTAGAAAAGAAAAGACCAATGTGTCTAAAGTGGTAGATTAAGTATATCAATTAATATATGTTCATTTGGAAAAAGATAAAATCCTTGGAAAATAATGTATAATCATTTGGGAAGAGATAAGATTCTTGGACAGATAAGAAAAAGTAAAAAAACAAAATTAGAACGTTTAAAGAAACTATTTACATGACAATGTCAAATAACCCATGAATTAATCCAGTGCAATACTCTTAATATTTAGAAACCACTCACTCACTAATCTTGCTCTTAAAAAAAAATATCCGGAGGACTACTTAAAAAGTATGTAAAACTTCTACTGACTGTTACTTTTGGCAAAATTGCTTACTTAATTAGAACATCATCTAAAGATCACTGATTTGATTTCCATACTTTTTTGTTTCCAGTCAAATCAACAGTACTTGAAAAAGAGAATAACATGAATTGAAAGTTGGTATTCTGTAATGTGTGTTATTATTAACATTTGAATATATTTGAAAATGTTTAAATAAAGTTTGAATTTAATAAATCGATATATAATTACAAATAATCCCGGTGCTTAATGCTAAACTGAAATAAATTTCCAAATATTAAATACGGACTCTAATATATTTATTTCACAGAGGGCGCTGCTAAATTTCTTAGCCATGTGGGGTGATTTAATATTTGTATAATTACAAGTGTTTATTTATAAATTTTTGGAACAGTTAATTGTCTATGACGTTTTCAAAAATTTCTCATTTTTGCTTCAATCTTATTAAATTTGTATAAATATTTCATTTCTGCAAATTGCTTTTTTTAAAAAAAGGAAACAATTAAAGAAGATTCCTCCCCCCCTCTCTCTCCCTACCTTTCTTCTCCTCTTTCCCCCATTCTTCCTCTCCTTCTCTTCCCTTCCCCTACACTCTCTTTCTATATATGTTTCAATTACCTAATGTATTTTAAATTTTAACAAATTAGATTTTTTTTTTTTAAAAGAGAAATTCCTGGAATAAATCAATTGCATCTTTTTCTATCCATTTTTTAAATAATTTAGATTAATTCTATTCTCTCTCTTTTTTCTTTTTTGCTTCTGGCTAAACTCACTTATTTACATTATTTCCAGATTGTTAATTTATGAGTCTGGTAGATATTCACTGCAATCTGCTCTTTTGTAAATTTGACGTTTTGTAATTTGAAGATTTAAAAAAGATTTGTTTTTTTTCATTCCACAATTTTAAATACTGCACTAATAAAACTGAATGTGTATTTCCTATTGTATTGCTTGCCAATGATTGCATTATATAACAATTAGAGTAACGATATGCCATACTCACAATCCGAAGTTTGAATGCAGGCCAGGTGAAATTGTTTTTTTTTTTTAAATAATAGTTTACCATAGTCAAAAACACTAAAAAAATCTTAATGATTTGCATCTCCATTTATAACATCTGGATGGCCACTGTCTTGCAGTACAGATTGAATACTCATTTTCAAAACCTTTGGTTCTTAACTCTTTTGCATTTTGAAATTTTACAGATTTTAACAAAGTCACTCAAATTTATAACTGCAATGGCAAAAAGAGAAAATAATTAAAAAGCATTCCTATATTTGATATTTAAAAAATATTTTAATTAAAAATAAATTTAAATTTATTACTTACATTTACAGATATTTGGTTACAAAGAAATTTTGCATTTGTGTGTGCAGAAGAATATTTAATAATAAAAGCTGCATTAGTTTTTTTATATTTCATAAATTGTGTCAGATATAAAAATGACCTGATGCTAGAAAATTAAAAGAAAAATTTCTTAAGATCTCTCTTCCCCATGTCGCTTTAAAAAGATTATTAATTAAGAGGTGAAAAGTGTTTAAAATATGATAATTGAATAAAATTAAACAATTTATTATTGAATATTGTTTTTTAAAAAAAAAATTGAACAAAATTAAACCTAATTTATTAATGGATATTACTTGAAAAAAAAAAGAAATGTATTAAAAATTTGATTTAATAATAAATATGCCATATTTATAGGTTACTTTAATGATTATCTGAACTAAAAAAAAAAGATAATTTATTTATTTTGTTGACATTTTAAAAATAAATTTTTAGCATAGATAGTTGAAACAATAAAGAATAATTAGATATGTTATTCCTAATAATTCACCTTTTCATAAAAGGAGATTCTAAGAATTTTTTTTCAGTACATTAAGGTGGTGAAAAAAACCCAAACATTAAAAATCATTTTCATGGTTTTTCATATATATATACTCGTCTTGGAAATAAACTTGTAGTATTTTGAAAATGGACTTATTTTTTAAATGCTGGCCTAATTTTTTTAACAATTCAATTTTTTTAATATTAATTAATGAATATTCTGTGGAAATTGTAATCCTTTTATGATATGAAGACTGACGTAAAAATGTTAAAAATATTGAAATTTTGAATTTATAGATTTGGGGAAATTAGTATTCAAATTGTATTATATTAGATGTATGTTTTAAGTGAAATAGTTAATATGCCTTAAACAAAATTTTAATTTTTATTATTATTAAAAAGTAACAAATATTTAAAAGATATATATATAAACAAAAGCTCATGATTTCAACAATAGTGTGTTACAACCACAAATTTGTGATGGCTATAACCCAATCAGTGCATTGACACTTACCTGACCAATCTTTTGGGGTATCCATTTCCTATGCTTATAATCCTGGATGTAAATACATGGATGTAAACTTTTTTTAACAAATATGGGATTTTTCTTTCAAATAGCTGTTTCATAGTCACTTTAGCTAACCATCCAACATTGGTTGGTAAATGGATATCTAATTAGTCTTAAAAGTAATGTAAAAACCATTCAAATTAGCTCTCTGAAGACTGAAATTACTGTGAGGCTGTAATTAATTTTTTAAAATATTCTATTTGGCTAAACCATCACTTTGAATTCAGTATTCTCATATCTAAAGTAATTTACAACTTTAATCCCACACTGACATTATCATTAGTTAAGCCAGCAACACTGAAAAAGGAATAAAGATATCATCATAAAAATTGTGATAGATACTAATCTGCATGTTGTTACCAACAGTGCTTGAATTTTTAAAAAAAACTTAACATTTCAACAAGATGATGGAAATCATTCAACATATAACTACTTACAATTATTATATTAGCAGGAATCATTAGTAACACAGAAGATAGGATTTTAGTTGCTTTCATATTATTTATATTTAGAATGTTATAAATAAATAAAAAATTTAATGACCTTATTCTAATATTTTTAATAGCAAATCTAGCATTAACAATGATTATTTGCTTATGACTCAGTATTTGGTCTGAACTCAGAGTAGTTATATTATGTAAAAGAGATATATCTAAGATATTAATCAGTGCTAATACATCACTGCAGTTTATAAAATATTTAATTTGCTAATTTTGTTTAATTTTTAAAAGCATACCAATTATTCCTCCTTTAGCACTTTTTTTAATACCTATCATTTGTGGATCTGCATAAATTATATTTCATACCATTAAATATATCTGGTATATGCAATTCAGTGTTGCAAATTTGCCCAATGGTAAAAAAAAAAATCTATAACATTTGCTTTAAGCTTTGTTATATCTTTTTCTTTAGCTATAAAATCTGGAGAAATTCATCCATGTATAGTTAAATTTATATCTCCTTAGGAAGTAAAATATCTTCAAGTAAAAATTGTACTAAAGCAGATTTTATATATCTTTAAAAAAGGTAGTAAATGACCTTTTAATAAATTCCCTTTTGCAGATCAAAATTTCACACTCAGCCTTTCATAGAAAAGTAGTGAAGGCAAAGGCAAGACAGTCTTGCCTTTTGCAGGATAGTGAGGATTTGATTTTTTATCTTTACTTCTCCTCAAGCTATAGATATCCATTTACCGATCAATGTTGAATGATTAGTTTGGGTTGACTTTGAGCTAGTTACATAAGAAAAAAATCCTAAGCTTATTGAAATAAAATTCATTTGGTCCAAATTAAACCCAGGTTGTATGCATGAGAGGCAAATCACTAACTATCATTGCAATATAGGACCTCTTTGATTCTATGTAATTACTAATATATATGTACATATATTTATGTATGCACTTTTGAAAAACTGTTAATACTATATAAATGGTCTAAGTGGTTGAAACAGACATTTACTACAGCACTTACTTGAAAATATAAACAAGGAAATATAAATAGCTTCTATGTAAATATGTGATTACACTTATGTTAAGTAATAAGACAGTTTTCTTCAGTTATAGGTCTTTCTCTGGGTTTCAAGGCTATTCCTGAGATTAGTGAGATTTTTGAGAAAATGGGAGTTCACTAACTTATCTCTCTCAAATTTAATAGGTTAAACTGTAAAGTTTTCCCTGCACTATACTTACACCAAATTTTCACATAGTGTGCATTAGCTGTTAGAGAGTTATCAAATACACTGCATAATGTATATTTTTGCTATTAAGTACTTAAAATGTATTTTCTAAGTTTTTTTTGAGCCTTTGTTTTTAATTCTATTTGAATGAATGTACAAAAGAATGAACAAATTTATAGTTTTATGCAATCTTTATCAGTTATATCTCAACTGATTATTTAATGTAATGTCCTAAATCTGTTTTAATTATAGCCTCTATTATATTGATTTTGATACTCTTTCAATTTAAGTATTGTTTTAAATTCTGTATTTTTTATACTTGGATTATTTTTGTAAGGTTAAATTGTTAATTTATTTGCCTTTAAAAGATCTTTGATCTATTAAAATTTGATTTTTGAATTATGAATAATTTATAGCAGTTAGTCCATCTGTCTCCATGCCTTTGACTTGGACATAGAATCTGAACTGAAATGAACTTCAAAATTTTTCAAGCCTCAAACAGGCTTAGAAAATTTTTTTTCTTGCAGACATCTTGTAGCCAATTCAATTGACTATTCAACCAGGGGTCTCAAACACATTCCTTAAATACTCTACTGTAGAACAGAAACCTCTTCAACAGCCTTTTGTAGAGGAATAACAAAAAAGACATTACTCAATAGTTTATCTAGTGGATGGCTGGTAAATCTTTTGAGTGGCTTTTCATTCTTGTTTTACTTTGTAGCTAAAAATAACTAGAGAATCCTTATTTACTAATATTGGATGGTTAACTATGATGTTTATGGAATGAATAACTCAAAGAAAAATCCTAAAGTCTGTTTGGAACTTAAAAACTTTTTTATTATTTTACCTGGTTGGAATTCAAATTTCTATCACAAGTGAGATAGTGCAACTTTTATCACTGATTATAAAGCCCTTTACATACATATGTACAAAACTAATATGATTTTTGAAAGTTCATATATTTTTATATTTGTTTTTTTATTGTATGTGCATCTGTGCATACTGATAATATTACTAGTGTTTTTGGCTTCAGAAGTTTATTTTATTAGTCTCAAGATTTATTATAGTATAGGAACTTTTTTTTTTATAGTAAGATTTTGCCTCAGGTAATTTAATACATTGATGAAGAGATAGGCTCAAGAGCTAAAGCTTACAATGCATACATTGTAAGCTTGAGCAATTGTTTATTTAAACTTACAATAGATGGCACTAGAATAGAGAACTGTTTTCATCTAAATACTTTGTTAATTGAAAATTAAGAAATATATTAAACAGGTCTAAAAAAAGTCATTCTTTTGAAAGACTAGATTACTGTTTAAGGTAGGATCTTAAATCATTGCATATAAATATGTGTCTGATGTGGTAAATGTTGTATGTGTAAACATGCAGCTTTAAATTGTCCAGATAAAAAGAAAGACCTCTGCGCATTTTATGTATGCTGAAAAATAATAGAACAGACAGTAAAAATCTTATCATTTTTCTTCACTATTTGTTTTCCAGTTAGCACGATGTGGGCTCATTAATTTATGTCTATTGTTTTAAAATTGAGATGTTAAAATAAATTATATTAATAAGGGGGCAAAAAATTGAAAACTTCCCCTGCTATTTATTAAGTGTTTATCAATTATTCTTTTTGTCTTTGGAACAGAAATTAGTTAGATACTAATATTTAAATATATATTGTGTGACTTTTGGTATCCGGTTTAATACTTCACTTGTCTAAATTTATTATCTCTTTTAGCAACATCTCTAGTTTCCCAATTCTATTCTTCTCATATATTTTGATTTTGAACTCTTTACTTTCAGCATACATTTTCTCATACTTTTGTTGTATGGTTTTTATATTAATCTTCTGTTCAGTGTACAAGTCTCATATTCATTTGCATACACTGATAAAACATAACTATAAAAAATGTTTTTCAAACACATATTTCTTTTGGACATTATTTCTATCAAAAGCATTTAATCCAAGTTTAATTTTATGATTAATTTAATTCATTATGTTTCCATTTGTATTATCAATCTTTATTTTCTCCTTATATATATATATAAAAAATCATTGAATATTACTTCAATCATTTTAACATTTATCTTTCTACTTTATTGCTTTCATTTAATAGTTATTATATTTCCTAAAATTCTGAGAAATATTAGTTTAAAAAAAAAAAAAAACAAACATGATATCTACAAAATCTAAGTGATATAAATAAGTTTTATTTTCTTCAAAAAGTATACTAATTACTCTTTCTTATTGCATTGCTAAATGTATACTATGTAATGCTAAACTGTCCAAACATTTTACTTCTGTTACACAATGCTTTATTTACCACCCTTTTTTATAGTTTACATTTTCGATTGCTCCAGCAATTTTCTTCAGAACTGACAATTTAGTATTATATGGTAAGTTTTATATTCTTAGCATTATATTTTAACATACAAATTTTTGCATAAAACTGTAATAAAATGTTTGAAATGCATAGTCTCTTTTTTTGTACACCCATATCAATATTAATTTCATTTCTCATCACATAAGGCAGTCACTGCTGTTATATTTTGATAAATACTCTTCAAAATTTAGCATTATCTCGCATCTACCGCTTGATGATTCAAAGCTTAAATCACTGCAGAAATGGTTATAGAAACAAGTGTCTTTTCATAATCTCAAGAAATAGCAAAGTATCAGAAAAAGACAACATGTGAGATGGATTGATGAGATAAGAAAGTTTTATGGAACAATGTGAAGAAAAATGATAGATTGAAGAAAGTGGATTAAACTAGAAGAGATATTTATCCAACTATAGATTGATAATGTTAGAAAATGATGAAAATTGCTGGTTATTTAAGTTCACGTGAAAGTTTTTGGTTAGCTGAAACATTTCCAGTTCTACTTTAAATCTGAATCCAAGTACTGTATATATAAAGTAAATTCACTAGCAATATGGATCAACGTGTTTATATGTATAAAACAAAATGGCTGCCAAAATTTTTAAATTTATGAAATAATAGGATATGAGCAACTACATTTTTAATTATTAGAGTGGAGATGGAAAGGATGTGATTTTTATCTAGTTATGTTTTTGATTGTTTTTATTCTTGATATAAAATAATAAACCTAATTCTTTTCTTATACCAATGTTTTAAATGCTTTTTTTTTTCATGTCGCTTAAATGTCAATAACAGCTGAACAATCTTCTTCAAATAGAAAAGAGTTTCAATCTTCGAATGTGATTTATTAGTTTTTGTTTGTCTTAAAGTGCTAACATTTTTCAACTTCATGTTTCTGTTTGTTGCTTGTCTTAAAAAATACTATTCTTTCCTATGCCATGTAATTTAAAAACTATCTAGTCTTTATTAAATTATTTACAATAGTTATTTATTTTATTTACTTTATTGATAGCTATTTGACAGGTTAACTTTTTAATCACATGACCTTTTAAAAAAAGTTCATTGTATTATGCTGAAACACATTGAGATAATAATTTATATATATAAATTTATTTTATATGATTAAAAAAAGACGTTAATATCTATAACAAATATTTATACTGTACTTATAAAAACTTATTAATATTTTTTAAAAAAATATTGATTATATTTTATGATGAGATTTAATGGCAATTATTATTTATTAATAAGTTTCATATTTAAAAAAATCCATTTGTTTATTGTTGGGAGTTATAAGAATTTTGAGCACCAGAAATGGAGTTACAATACATGACTTTTGAGCTTCAAAATTCACAATTCTACCTCTGGAGTAAATCATGCAGAGTAAAAATAAAGATTTCATTACTTCGGAATTCATAAGAAATTCAAATATGAACAGTGACAAACTGGAATCATAATTCATGAATTTTCAGAATATGATCATAACACATTAATACTAAATTACATCAAAGGCAAAACTACCAATACAGTAGTGCCCTCCAGTACAAATCAGAGGAAACAATGAATGCAAAGAGATTTGTGCATAAAATCCCTATCTAGTGCCTACTTATCCAATATCTCCAGACTTTCTAGCTTGTGGTTTTCATCAGTGAGGAACCTTTGATCTGAAAGCACTGCACTTAAAAACTAGCCTGGGAATATTGGATGAGTAGACATTAGATAGGAATTTTATGTACAAACCTTCTTGCATCTATTTATTACTCTGGCTTGCACCGGGTGGCACTATTATATGGAGAGTTTTACCTGTGTTTTAACAGCTTGTTTAAATATAGGAAATAGTGATTGTGTAAATTACAATACAAAGTTCACATATATTTTTTCATAATTACCCAAATATTAAAAATAACAAAATATGTCTTAATTAAGGTATTTATGCGCATATATATATATGCTAAATCTATTATTTAAAGCATTGTACTTTGTGTTATCAAATACTAGAGATCAATTGTTCTGAGAATATAAGGAATAGCAGATACATTATAAGGAATAAAAGAAATTTTTGAACATATTTATTTAACAGCAGTTTGAGATTTACAGTTTATGGATAATGGATAATCTTTGTAATGCAAACTTTCTCCAGTAAAATATTTTTTCTAGGGATTTGTTGCAAAGGAAATGTAGGTCTGGTAATACCTATTAGTAATAATAATAATGATATTATTATGAATGAGTTCCATTTAAGTACCCTCTATTATCTCATTATTTGACTAAGATATAAGAATAGCTAAGTTCTGTTTTGTAAACCATGACAATACAAAGATTACAGAACTGATTTCAGGGGAACCTCCTTTCAACATATGTGCCAAAACTAATCACACAACAAACAGGCTTAAATTTTATTTGTATTAAACAATTTTTAATTGCTTTATTTCAAATTGTGAAAAACGGCATGTACAATTTATTAAAAGTAACATTCTATATAATTTATAAGTAAAAATTGTAATAACTTTCTTTTTTATATATAAACTTTACTATTAATATGTGTATCTATTAAGAATTTTTTACTTATTTTATATGTAATGAATAATTTACTTCACCAATTGATTGTAATACTTATAATATGCGTTAAATATAGTATTATTTTGTATGTATATACTTAATAACGGTAAAGATGTTTAAAAAAATTGAAATAATTATAATTCTTAGCTATCCAGAATGTGAACATTTGCTAACTTTATAGAACATAACATTTAATAATTGAGTGCATTTCATCTTTCAGTTTAATAAATAAAATCTACTTAAAATAATTAAGATTTAAGCATATTTTGATTTATGGTTTATGAGAATGAGGCTTAACCCAGCTGATGAAGAGAGTTCTCTTGAAATTGTTTCTATAAACCATGGATTATTAGAATACACAATTCAGAATTTAAATATAATAAATTGTCATATCTTAAATGCACTTATTCATAACATTATAAGAAACAATTCTGTACTGCATTTATTACATAATTGGTTATTTAAAATATGTTTAAAAGGCTTAAAAAGTTATAATACTCTTAATTTAGAAACAAGTAATTGTCACCTCTTATTCGTGGCAAAATTAATGCAGTAATTATCGTACATGAAAATATGCATAAAAATATAATATACATGCTGCAATAAAAATGCATTATTTGCATCATTGTATTTTAGTTACAGTTGTTAATGTAATATTTATATATATAAATCTGTTGCAATTGGGCAAAGTAATGAAAAGAGATTTATAAAATTTACTAAGCTATAAGTCAATAACTATATATTAAAATCAAGTGCAGACTTTCCAAGACAATATTGATATAAAGTTTAAATCCCTATCTTAAAGTTGTCTTGCAAGTCTCAATATTATGTGCATTTGTAATATATTTTAACTAAAGATATTAAAATCTACGTTGCTGTCAAGAATTGGTGGTCAAGAGGTCAGTGACAGCTGCTTTACAAGCAGTTGTCCTGGGTTAGCAGGTTCGCTTCCTGGCTGATGCTATGACACATGAGAAAAAAATCTATTTTGCTGTAAACAGGAGTAAATCTCTGTAAGAATGTTCAAATATGTTATTATAAGAACAATTCCAAAGAGATTTTCTTTTTGTAAACAAAATACTGATAAACAAATTTAAATCTATATAAGCTATGACATGGTTAGTAAGTCAATTATAAAAATGTTACAGAATTAAACAGCTGTAGTGAGACTTTTAAACAAAAACCAACTGCAAAATGATTGAACAGAATAATTGTTATCCAAAGGCATTGAATGATGAAAATAGAAAGAATTCCACTTGTGAATCAACCTTGTTCCTGCCTTTGAAGTTTTCAAGACATATAACACAATTATAATAAGCCTTTTCTATTATCTGAAGCCATAAAAGAGACTAAAAACCTACCATGTTAAAAGTGAATAATGTTATATTAAAACCAACCACAGAACTCATAATCTAAGTCTTAGATCTTTTTATATATGTTTAGAATGTCTTTCTTACCTAACAAAACAAATATTGTTTATTAATAATCTATTTTCAACTATTAGTTTAGTAATGACATTTATAAAGATAGAAAAACAAAATAACTTGCTTAAATGAATTGAATTGATTTATTCTCACATACATATTTATGCATATATTTCATGAAAAAACATTATTATTTGGCCAACTTCTTTTATAAATTAATATTAATTAATATAATTAATGTTGTAATGACAAACAGATTGTTTATATATTATTAAAACTAATTTTGCATTAAAATAGAGCATTTCAATATAACATCAAAAATTAATAATCAAAATTGTACATTCCTGTAAGCTTCTATCATTTTATTTAAAACAGCACATGACCACCACCTCTTATGCTTGTGTATAACTGTTGTTAAAACAGGCAAAACTCACTAAATATTGCCACACACAGCAAGCTAGAGTAATCAATGGATGCCAGAAGGCTTGTGCATAAAATCCCCATCTAGTCCCTACTCATCCAATATCCGCAGACTAGTTTCTGGCTTGTGGTTTTTGTCAGTGAGGAGCCTTGGATCTGAGAGCACTGCACCTAGATCTTAGGATCTAATGCAACCCTCCAGCAGCCACCTTTTATCTCAACTACAAAACTATGAGTCTTAAACTGAAAACATCTTAATATTTTCAATCCAAGCCCATTAGCTTATATAGTCTTAGTATCCATGCATTTTGATATCTTTGGTTCTTTAATAGCCATAGCCACCACTATCCTATTAGGCAGGATTGGTTTTAAGCCAATAAACATCACATGACCACCACTTTATTGACTTAAAAATCAATCCTGCCTAATAGGATAGTGGTGGTTATGGTTATTAAAAAATCAAAGACATCAAAATGTATGAGTACTGAACTGAGTTCAGACCCATATGACTATATAAGCTAATGGGCTTGGATTGAAAACATTAAGGTGTTTTCAGTTTAAGACTCATAGTTTTGTAGTTACATGGAGATAAAAGGTGGCTGCTGGAGGATTGCATTAGATTCTAAGATCTAGGTGTAGTACTCTCAGATCCAAGGCTCCTCACTGATGAAGGCCACAAACCAGAAACTAGTCTGGGCATATTGGATGAGTAGGCACTAGATGGAGATTTTATGCACAAGCCTTCTGGCATCCATTGATTACTCTAGCTTGCTGTGTGTGGCAATACATATAGTGAGTTTTGCCTGTTTTATTTAAAACATATCATATATAGATTCTCAATGCTCTTCTTATATGTATATACAAGTTTTTTAAGAAATATATATTTAAAAAAATGTAAAACAAAGCCAAACTAAGTCATGTTATCATTTTGAATATGTAATTCAAAATAGAATAAATTATTTACAGTGTGGTACAACTTGTAAAAGTGAACAATGTTTTCCTTATGCTTTCTCAAATATAAATATTTTAATAGTGGCTAAAATGCAACTGGCAAAAAAATATGAATTAATTTTTTGTGAATTGCTTTCATGAAAAAATTATATGTATGTATGTTCTTCAAATCTATCTTATAACTGCCATATTTTTAATTATGTATCTATTTACAATAATCATTATAGATACAGACTACATTTTTATTCTTCAATTGTCTTTGTTTAATATTCATGTGCATGAGCTTATATTTTTAGAAACTGCAATTATGTTTGGTCTAGCCTAGCTAAAGGAACCAGGTGAAGTTGAGGTGCAAATTAGAGACATCGTTATACTTTTTCAAAGTCCATAAGTGTATGTATGAAATTCAAATGTTAAAATTATAGTTTGTATATAAATGTTATAGAATTATGAATACTTTAATCAGCTTTAGTGTAAGTCAAAAAAAATATTAAGGAGTCTTTCAAAAATACCATTATCTAATATGTATAAATGTATCTGTACATGCTTGGTGATCAATGTATGATAAATTTCTATCTTTATATATATATGGCAGGGTATTCAAAGGATTATATCTATATATATTACATTCAAATAAATTAAATGTTTGCTGATAGATGAATTTTGTTTATATATATATGACTCACGTTTACACATATATGGAGATAAATTGTTTGCTTTATTATTAGTAGTTGTCGACTTTGGCTTTTCATATTATGAATACCATTTTTTAGAATGGCCTATCATCTGATTGGTTTACTCAAAGATAGGTTTGCTATTATGATGACGATTTTTATCCAATAACTTTACTGATCTTTTTTCCTTTGGTAAATGTAGTCATCACGTGCTTGTGGCATGTCTTCAATATTTTTTTTTGGCAAATGATTTTTATTAAATACTTTACAAGTAGAATGCAATTAATTGAATATAAATTGATATGTAGTAGTTTTTCTGAATCCACAGATGCTCCATTCACAGTTTCAGTAACTCATTGTGTGAGAAATTATTGAATCAAAAAAATTAAAAAATTTTAAATTCAAATATTCCATACATATGCCCAACTATACCATTATGCATTATTTTTTCATCATCATTTCTCCATGCAAAATTCAATCATGTAATTGCTCTCACTCTTTTTCTCTGAATTAAGTATGCTACTTTTTTATAACTGCATTATTATATATATATTGTCTCATGTTTTTGTAAATGTTTAAATGTATACATGTTAAAAACTAAATCCCTTTATCATAAATGTGTGTATAGATGTTAAACATGTATGTTATATAGCTTGTGTACTGTCTATAATTGTAGGTATTCAGGATAAGAGTTTTCAGACAAAATAGCAGTGGATATGAAAGAATTACTATATTGAATAAAATTGTTTTTGTATTAAAAGTATAATATAAATCAGATAAACAATGGTTTGAAAAAACCCAAGCCCACGACATCACCATCTTTGTGTTGTGTTAGTATTATTCTCTGATAGTAACCAATAATTTCCTTTGCTTACATAGAAAAAGCATTTTTGATATTAAAAAATATATAATCATCATAATAAAACAAAGAATTGTGGGAATAAACAAATCAATACTTTCATATTAAGCATTTATAAACTGAGTCTGAATAAATTTCTACTGAATAATATTTTCTTTATAGCCATGATTTTCAGCATAATAGTGAACTAACTAAATATTAGATCACTTATAAGTGTCTTTTATAGTAACATAAAAAGGCGATTTACCTTCTATAAATTCTTAAATATGACTACCTGTCAGAATGAAGCTCTAACAAGATTCTTAAATCATTGTTTATTGCAATCCTAATAGAAATTTACTTGTTCAATGTTCTTTAAGAAAATATCCTTTGTAAGCAATATCTTATTGCCAGGTTTAAATTTTTAATTTTGATCCTATATAATTTTCTCTATTACAGATATCCAGTTTTCAGAAACATTTAATTAATTTCATATTACTGTTATGCAAATATATTGGGGAAAAAATTGAACCATGTAATCCACCTGTTATTCTTTATATTAATCAGAACTATGTTAATCAATTGCCTTTTACTACATAACAGGCATTTTATATTTTTTTAAAAACCAATTAAGGTTAATTTAGCACATATATTTAAGCTTCTTAATTTTCTTCTAGAAACATCATAGTTAACACACAATACTCGGCTTCTCATATTAAGTGTATAGCTCTAATAGCTATCTCCAAGAATCCATCATAGAAAAATAATGAAGAAAAGGTAGTACTTATCAAACTTTCCAAGTGATGAGTGATGAAGATTTAAATAATTTTTTATTCCTAATTTTACCTATAGCTAAAAATATCTAGATACGCATTTACTCAACAGCAGCTATTTAAATCAAGTTTAATGAATAATATTCAAACTTACTTAATCTGAGTTCAAACCCAGATAACAGGAATGGCACACATATTTATATCATTGTACCATAATAACTCTTCATGAGAATGGGATTTTTTATTAATAATAGGTAGTATTTATAGCTTATAAAGTAGGATATAATAAGATCATGATAAAGTTTTAAATTTACATCTTTTATCAACCACTAAAAGTAAAACTAGAGTCATCCTTAGAAAATAAAGTTAAAGAGTTAATTACCTATACTGTATATATCAGGGTCCCCAACCTTTTTGCACTTAAGAGCACATTCCATAATACCGGCCAGGTGGCGGGCACCATTTATTTTTTCAGCTAGGTGGCGGGCACTATTTATTTTTTATCTGGACATAATTGCTGAGATATTCTTGACTTCGTTTACGAGAAGCCACAGTTCATCACATCACATCACATGTAAATTTATAGTTGAATATTGTTAATAATACACATAATGTACAAAAAAATATTTATTTCAAAAATTAAATTTTAACATATAATTGACGTTTATATTTTTACGCTGTAAAAGTATAGTATGCCCTACAATTTGATTACAATATAATACAATAATTCATAAAAAAAAATTCAAAAATTAAATTTATTTGTATCAGATAATTTTTTATCATGTTCGGATAGCGGCGGGCACACATAAAATGGTCTGCGTGCGCCATGGTGCCCACGGGCATAGGGTTGGGGACCCCTGGTATACAGCATGGCTGTCTATGTTGACTTTAAGATTGTGGTGTTAGTGAGACAAAGGATTCACTAATTGATTCAGAAAAGTCAAGTTGATTGTCTCAGAATAAACATAGGAATCACATAAATTTAACATGGGTATGTAGTCATAAATATGAAGTTGTTTATTAATTAACATCAGTTAGGCAGCTTCTTTATATGCTCTGGAATTCCATTCTCTTCTATATTCATATAAAAATGCATAGCATAAATATTTCTCTACATAGACATGTATAATAAAATATAGTTGATTTTATTAAGTATTAATTAAAATATCAGTTTTTGATCAATGATTAATATTTTCTTATATTTGATTGTTTTTATTATTGTTCATATGTGGTTAATAATGATAGTGATGATGATTAAAAAAGTTTTTGAATTTCTTCACCCTAGATTCATATTCATAGAATATTAATATCATTTATGTTCGATATTACTTTTTACAATGCTTTTTACAACTGATGGTTTCGATTGCCCCAGCAATCTTCTTCAGAACTTTTACTTATAATTTAAGATTTGAAAATATAAGTAGAAGTTCGAATTTGTCAGTTGTAAAAAGCATTGTAAAAAGTAATAAAGAATATAAATGACATCAGTATTATATTGATTTGGCAATGTAATAAGAAAGATAAAGTTATAATATTTCAAAAAGATTCAAATTTATGTCATAGATGTAATAAGCAAATACATTCCCATTGCATCATAAGATTTGAGTAAATAATAGATAGTGTATTTGTAATTTTGTAAGTAATAAAAGTAAGGAAGGAAAATATAAGAAGGTAAATGGGGGGGGGGGGCGTAGGCAAATTATTACTGAAAAACATGCTTCCTCAATAAAATATGTTGTAAAGTGTTTTAAATGTTATATCAAGGTTTTGAATCAAAACGCAGTTTAAACATCACATGACCTCCTGTGCAATAAACCATTCAGTCATTATTATTATTCATGAGATAATGAATGTATGTGTATGAATGCTAAATATTTGTGAGCTGCCCAAGCAATAAAATAATAGTGTCAATTTTGGTTTATATGCACCCACAGATATTTATTTTGTATTATAGTTTGGGTGTAAGGTGATTTATGCTATGACTTTATAGAATCACAGATGATCTTCAAAAATCATCAATGACTATCTTTAGTCATGGATAGTAAAGTGTCTATGTAGAAATGATCACCTTACAATAAAAAGTAGTAGTAACGTTCCCACGTATTTTTAAAAGCATATACATGTACACGATATTTCGTATGCAGCATAAGTTTTAAAAGTTGAATAAACTTTTAATATGAATTTCAAATGGTAAATAAAAATAAATTTACATATGTTAATTATTTTTATATGCCTAAAGACATTTATTTACGATATTGTGCTGCGTAATACACACAAATTTATATATTTTAAAACATGCGTCTCAGATTTAGAGAGAAAAATGATTATACAAGACAGTTTTTAATATTTTTGAATCAGGTTTGTTTGTTTATATATATATTTTAAAAATAAAATGTTGTTTTATATTTAACTATAAACAAATACATTCAATAAATATCATTCCATTTCTGAATATACATTAAAAACAGTAATAATTCAATAATCAGCAAAATTTTAAGTAAATGCATAAATATTTATTACAATTCAAAAAAAATGTGTATTGTTATTTTATAATTATGGGAATTCTACACAATTACTTTTTAAAAAATTCTAACTTGCTAACATATAATTAAATATACATACACACATATATATTCAGACACGCGTGAAAATATATTAAAATATCAATGGCTAATCTAAAAAAGAATTATGATGCAATGTTAAAAACATTCCACATATATATAAAAGGAAAACATTTTATTATTAAAAAATTAAATTATTTTCTACTTAACTCCAAATGTAAATTAAAATTTGAAATGTAATTCTGCTAACTGCAAAAACAAAAAGTATGATTGTAATATGAATCAGACTTTATTTGTGGATGTGGTGATGGTAGGGGGGCATTTTCTTAAAGCTTTGAACGCAATATATCCTTATCTCTTACCATGATATATTTAATTCCAATAGTTTTACGCTTCTCTCAAAAAGATGTAATTAACATCTATTATCTTAATAATTTTTTACTAGTCTCATTCTTTCTAGAGCTTTCTGACCTAAGATTGAATAATCACTTGATATATGGTATAGTGCGATAATACCCCCATCATCAGACCAGTTCACATTATATGTTCTATATTAGTCATATGATATTGGTATTAGTATAGTTAAAAAGCAAAATGTTTGTAAAAATATCCAATAGCTGTTATACCATAACATTAGTTTTTTATTGTTATTTGATGATTGGTTGCAAAGTATACATCCTATATACAAAAAGAATGATGATATTACTATAATATATCAATGCAATAAAATTTACTTGATTCTAAAAGCTTGTATTAAACTATTTGGCATTCATTAATTGATCAATCTTATAATAGATGACCCTAGAATAAGGTAAAGATATCTTGGAGCCATAAGAGTAAGCTTATGAAAAGATCATGTGATAGTTAGTTGGTACTTGCATCTTATAAAGATTCCCACATTATTGCTTTATCATGATTATTGAATATAAACTGCTATATAATTCTTGTTAAGGATGATGTTTTCCTGAAGGTTTGTGATGACTGTATTTTAGTTGTATTTATATAATGGACTATTTCCATCATCTGTATGTCTTTAAAAAAATTTAACTTTATTTAAATTTTTACATTCAACTGTTAGTAATAGCACATAAGTTAGTATATGTGCAATGTTTTGAGTCATCTCTTCTTCTAGTGTTGCTGGCCTGACCAGTGACAGTACTACCATGGGAATCAAATCTGGACTCTTAGATTCTTGAAAATTGAATTTTAAGGTAACACTGGCAGGATGGCCAGTTGGTGAGAGTGTTAAGTAAAATTCAGCATTCAAAAATCTAAGGATTCATGCTTGATTTCCATACTAATAGTGTCACTGGTCAGGCCAGCAATACCTAAAGAAGAGAGAATAATACCATTCAAAGAAAAGAATAATACCACTCGAAATGAAGACATTCAATACTTAATAGTAGGTGATGGAAAGAGTCTAATATATAAATCCAATCTAATTATTGTCTTTTATAAGAGCAAAATGAATAGTGTATATGCATTATAAGAAAGAAGACTACACTCTTTGTCAGTCTCTAAAAGTTATTATTAGGTTAAGAATATCTTGTGATGATTTTGAAATTTATAGCCTTGCATTAGTTGTAAACTGCTATATTGATTGTAAAATAATGTGAAGAAATTGTGTTCTTTTAATATCTTAAATATGCATGCTTTATTGTAGAGGAAGAATAGGAAGACTCTGGAACTCAAAGTCCATGAATGAGTTTTGCTAATAGCGCTCACACTTCTTAACTCCCTAACCATATAGCCATTTGATTTATTTTAACCCTTTCTTTCCCCAGAATTTTTATTTTTATTTCTAAAGCAATTAATAATTCTATTAAATATCTTTTGCTATCATAGTTAATAACTTGTATGCTTGAGGGAGTGGCAGATTCTTAATCTTATGGTTCATGGATCTTTCCTAATCACTTCAGGCAGTTCAAGACTCCTGAGTAATTATTTAGCTCTGAATGGTTTATTGCAGACATTTATCTCAATTTTGGCACTTCCGGTTCTTGAGCTTTTTAAAAATTCCTGAATAAGAATGCTACTTCGTTATTTTTGTCCCTCGTGATTTCATACAGTGTCAGAGTTACAGACTCTGGATGATAAGGTTCGATCAATTCTGGTTCCATCACTTCTAGTGCTTATATTTCTTAGGAATTTTCAAACAATAAAGATTATCACCCTGTATGGTTTAGTGCAGTGGTAGAATGTCTGACTCTGGAGCATAAAGGTCTCATATCAATTCCACTTCTGTCATTTTAAGCTCTCAATTTTTTTTATAAATTTCTGCACAATAAACCATTTGATTATTTTTATGAGTAATAAATTTAATTCATTTTTTATATATAATACTGTTTATATGCTTAATAACTTATTTATTTATGCTAATTCAGTTTAATTTCTTGATTTGCAAACTGCATCTGATATACAATAATTTTGTTCTCATAGCTCCAAAAATAAGTCAAATAAAATCCAAACTTGATGAAATCTGATTCAATTTCCTATTGTTGGAAGCCATTGGTAAAATGCTATTTTCTCTTCATATCTTTTCTACACATCTCCCAATGATTTCAAAATCTCACTGATAAATAAATAATCAAAATAAAGATTGAAATAAACAACTATAAATAACTATATTGTAATATTTATCAAAACAACTATTAATAACTATATTATAATATTTATCGAACCCGCTTTCATCTCCATTGAGATCTCAAAGAGATGAAAGCCGATTCATAAATATTATAATATAGTTATTAATAGTTGTTTATTTCATTCTTATTTTGATTGATTATTTATTTACGTATTTAGTTTCAAATAACAACTTTATTCACACCTTAAGAAGATACATATGGATATCATTTTGCATCTTTTTTATTATAGGTTACATGCTTATTTCTACAATGAAAACAATAAAAAAAAAAACCAATGGTAAAAAAAAAGGCCATCTGCCTGCCACAACTATAAAGAATTACATAAAGATAAGCTACTTAGAAATTATTTGTGTCAACTAGTTGACCACCAAATTCAGAGTTTTAACAATAAATAACAACAAATGGAAAAAAACTGGATTACATTAATGTAACAACTTTTAGACTCTGCATAGGAGTCCTTATATCCAGTTAATCAATCTTGCCATAACAGTCCAATAAACACCTAATTGTTTTGATTTTTAGATTTCCAGTTGGTTCCATGTCTGACTGGCTAACCAGTGCTGGCATATTTTCCAATCATAGTCTTTGGCTTCACCAAGTAACTTGAGAAAAAGCTCTTCTGGCCTATTATTCAATCCATGGTCAAAGACTATCTTATTTCACACTATCTATATAGCGAAATTTATAAAGGTGGCTAGTCTAATTTTACCATAAATGCCACTCTTTACTGCCTTTGCGATATATGTACATATAATGTCTGCTTCCCTGATTCTTTTATGACAACATTATGGACAAATAAATTGTATTGGATATTTGACCACTACAGTAAATGTCACTGAATTTGTGAAAGTCAAGTGTCACCATTTGTTTGTAACATTTATGGCTTACTTATCTCAACATGTTTTTGGGAGGAAAAAATATATGCAAATAAATACAAGTACTTACTTTTTTTTAATGTATGTAGCATATATATTGATTGTATATAATATACATATATATATATTGTGTGTATATGGAAGATTTTTTTTATTAGATTTAAAGAAAGCTTTAGAATTTTTATTTAGATAGTTAATGCAACTAGTTATTTAATTATTGGTCAGTAAGTGGATAAAGCAAGGACGACAAATCATAAACCTTCATTACCTATCTTTCAATTTGAGTATTGTCATCTTTTTTGTAGTCAATTGCAGGGGTGGTCTTCAGCTTGAGTCAGATTTATTTTGATGTATAATAGAGTCTGCTATAATGATCATAATTGGATCCAGAAGCTTTGTCATAGAAGCCATTCATTTGATCATACAATGAAATAAAGAATAATTCCAGTACATACTGCTACCTGAAATAAATATCAAATTATCTCAAATGTTAAGAACTCTGTGAATAAATGTATTAGAATCCATATCTCAGAACATGCAGACTAATACATTTATTCATAGATGGTGTAGCTGAAAATTTCTTAACATCTCAAATGATAAATGAAATAGAAGAGTGTTTCATTTCACACACAAAGCTCAAATCAAAGTTACCATTGAACACAATCATTTAAACTGAAAAGTAGTAGTAGTAGTAGTAGTAGTAGTAGTAGTAGTAGTAGTAGTAGTAGTAGTAGTAGTAGTAGTAGTAGTAGTAGTAGTAGTAGTAGTAGTAATAATAATAATAATAATAATAATAATAATACAAAAATTAAAAATATGTATATAAATAATATAAAATTAATTTATTTAACATTTATCAGTATATGTAAATCTGAAAACATAAATAATCTTTCTCTAGTGGAAACTATAATTAAACTTTGCATAATAAAAAAACTGTAAGCACATGAAAAGCATAGACCATCTTTCTTAATATAAACAAATTGAAGTATTCATAAAAGTTATAGGTGGTGCTTTGAAGATTTGATATTTCAATCTGTTACAAATTGAAGGGATACATAGACTCCTGTCACAGTGCTGGAAACAATATTCATTTGATCACTATATTATAGAGAAAAGGTTGTTTAATTTTTAATTTCAAACTTTCTCCTTGTAACTTTAAATATAAATTAGAAAATGTATAGTCAATCTTTTTCTAGTGTAAATTATAATTGAACTTCTAAAAGCATAAAAAAATCTTACGCTCATTCAAAGTATAAACAATCTTTCTTAATGTAAAAAATTAAAATGATACATTAGTTTTTGTCACAATGCTGAAATGGAAAGGCTCTGAAACATCCTTTATATATACATATGCTATTTCAGCTATTGACCTTCAAAGTATTTGTATTCATTGATTCACTTTTTTTCTATATTTGGCACTTAATTGTATTGTTTTTTATTGTTGGAAATTGCTTCATTTTTTTTACAACAATGATAATCAGATTCGTAACTTTGCTCATCAGACTCATGATGAAAATTATTATATACATAGGATATTTTTTAAAAAAAAAAATGTAATCACTTCATTGCTAAAAGTTTAAACAAGAAGACAAGTAAACTAAATGGGTAATTGAGTCTTGCAAATATGAAAAAGATGTCTGTCGCTCTTGCATTTATTGCAACTGACCTCATTTTGATGTATATTCTTCAACAAAGAATTAGCCAAGAGGTCATTGCAACCGCCTTGCAAGCAAGCAGTTGGTTGCAGACGGTTGTTGCGGGTTCGCCTCCTGGCCGATGCTTTGACATATATAAAAAAAAAAAGAATTAAAATTGAAATCTGACTTACTTTCAAATTGCTATATTTATTATCACAAGTTGCAAAATAAAATATTTAATCAATGAATAAAATGGCATATGAATTTTTAAAAAAAAATTGAGATAATGCTATATAGTAGTATATCAAGTGTGAATTTGAAACAACAACAAAAAAATACTTCAGAAGTTTTATTTCAAAAACATTATTTGAATTATTTGGATGTATAAAGATTATACAAAATAGCAGGAATATCTAAATTTAACATGATGCAGAAATGATTGCATTTTTTGCAGAATAGTTACATAATATTTTGATTATCCAAAAGAAAAAAAATCTGAGAGTTGTCATTGGTAAAAGATATCAATCTCTCACTTATTTTAGTAAGGTCAGCACATGTTTACTAATATTTACAGTAGATAATTTGCATGGGGTGGGAGAACATGGTTTAATATCATTGTTATTCAAACCATATTTGACTACATGGTCTGTATAAAAATATGGGCATTATCCTTTCATAAAATAACAGTACTGTCAACAATTAGTAGTCTCAGCCTAGCATGAACTTTATCTTTCAAAATGTTTATACTGACTGCACTTGTTCAGTCTTTCTTGCATTGTCATAATATGCTTACCCAAGTCATGATAATCTCAATATTATATTTCACAATTAGACAAAGAGGTGTGACTGAGAAGGTGGTGGTGTTTTTAAATTTTCTAGATATAAAGTTCACTAGTAAAAAAGTCAAATCCTTGCACTCTTGAATCCAACAACTTTATTTTTCATTTGTTTACAGTTTTGACTAATCAATAATCTTTATGAGAGTTATCCTTTAAGTTGTTCTGATGAAGACTGCAGATCTGTCAAAACTGTAAGCAAATAAAGAATAATTAAAGCATTGAGTTCAAGCGCATAACGATTGAATTTTTTCTAATGAAAATTTAACTTTTCTAATAATTGAAAAAAGAGTAAATAATGAGTCGTCTAATTATATGGACTATTATCAACTGACCAAGTTTTGATTCTTATGACCCTACTGAATCTATGTCACAATATTTGTATCAGAAACCAATGACTTTGAAATGAAAGTTTGATCATAAATATTCTGCTTGTGAAGCTTCTGATGTGTTTTGATAGTCATTGAAAAATTTAGATAAATATTGTTCTCTGGTTTACTGGATTTTTTTTATTTATACAATTCATTGTATTGTTGGTTTTTATTTTCAGCAAATATTTGATTTTCATACACAATTGATTCCAGAAATTTTTATGGTTTTATTTTTAATAAATGCATCATCATCCTAAAGATTATCTATCTTAAAATATTGAAAAGTTTAACAGTTTTGGGCACTAATATTCAGCTACTCAGGAATCAACAGTTTGACTTTTTTTGAGCTGAGATAGATATAACATTTACTTTTACAGGCTGATGAAACTGCTGCCAACTTTTTGACAGATAATTTTTGCCATAAGAATGCATTTAAACTTTGGCATAATATAAAGTAAGTCATTTTTTTAAAATGTATTTTCGTATCAATTGCATTAAACTATTCGAAAAATATAATAGATAAAAAAAGTAAAAACAGTTCTTCAAATGACCCCTATTATAGGACAAATATCTCTTAAATAGCTCTTCACAGAAGAATAGTGTAAAAATATTTATTTATCAGGTTTATGAATTGCATAATTAAAAATAACTTGATACCCATTTTCTGATTAATACTAGGTGGTTGTATAGGTGTTTATGGAATGTTTAGCTGGTAAAAATTCGTAGCCTGATTGGGATCAAAAAAATTCAGATTTTATCTAACCATGATTTGAATCTGGATCATGGCCTTTTTAGGTAGATGCAGTAGTATCATTACACCACAAAGTCCTTAATAAGTACCTATGTACAAATTAAATGGATTGTCTTTTTACTAGATTAATTTATTTGGTGAATATATCTTTTATTTTGGTGTCTTTATTTATCATTGGTTTATCAAAAGATTAATATCAATTAGAAAGAAGGTGTCATTTGCTAATGGATAATTTTTTTGGCTGTGAAAAGACTGACATTTATTCTACAATCAATTTAATGATAGGCAATAATTAAAAAAAAAATCCATATGTTATTAGAACAAAAATATTATTTATAACAGCCTTATTCTTCTCTAATGAATATGAAACGAATTTGGGTAATATAGAGTAGCACTTCTTTTCTGATAAGTTAGCATTTTGATAAATAAATGCTTATAAGAATATGATGAGCAAAACAAATCATTTGAACCAATTGATTTTTATTTACTATTTTTTATTATTAATATTTAAATACATGTCTAGTATATATACTTTAAGCTAGATATAATTAGAGGGAATTTGAACCTAGACTTTCAACTAGTCTATCTTATACATCTGATACACATGATCACATGCATGTGAAAAAGAAATAATCTCCAATATATATATATTGTGCTGAACCAGTACTCATAAATTAATCTGGATCATCATCTCCCACACATGTATATAATCAGTGCTTGGTTTATATTAAAATAGCAAATCCTCAAACTTTAATATCCATGCTTCAATCTTCTCCATTCTCCAGCTTTTTAGCCATCCATATCATTGAAAATCTGATGATGGTGTGATCAAAGTCCTTGTTTGCCAATTTTGAGGAGTCAGATTGACTTACAGTTGACATGGGTGTGACACAACAACATTGACAAACAAGGGGTTTGAATACACTATCATTAGACTTTCAGTGATATGGATGGCTGTGGAGAAGTTTGAAGTGTGTCCATTTGAGGATTTGTTATCTTAATATAAACTGAGCACTAATTATATATGTGTGTGCGGAGATGATGATCTAGACCAAATGATGATTGCACCATCATCATATTTTCAATGATAAGGATGGCTGAAAAGTTGGAAAGTGGAGATTAAAAACTCCATTAAAGTTTGAGGATTTGCTATTTTAATATAAACTGAGCACTGATTATATATGTGTGTGCGGAGATGATGATCTGGACCAAATGATGATTGCACCATCATCATATTTTCAATGATAAGGATGGCTGAAAAGTTGGAAAGTGGAGATTAAAAACTCCATTAAAGTTTGAGAATTTGCTATTTTAATATAAACTGAGCACTGATTATATATGTGTGTGTGGAGATGATGATCTGGACCAAATGATGATTGCACCATCGTCATATTTTCAATGATAAGGATGGCTGAAAAGTTGGAAAGTAGAGATTAAAAACTCCATTAAAGTTTGAGGATTTGCTATTTTAATATAAACTGAGCACTGATTATATATGTATGTGGGAGATGATGATCTGCACCAACTGATGAGTGCTAATTCAGCATGAAATATGTATATTGGAGATCATTTATCTTTTCACATGTATGTGGTCATGTGTATCAGTTGTATAAGATGGAGTGGATAACAAAAGTGAGCTTGAAAATCTGGGTTTAAATTGTTTTTTTATTAAGTGAGTGATAAAAAAGAAAAATGGGTTCACTAAATGGCAAACAAATTTGCATTTTGTGTTTTAATAATTAAAATGAGCAAAAAGTTTAGACTTTGTGGTTAATTATTCCAATGTGTTTTTCCTGAAGGTTTAAATGGCAAACAAATTTGTATTTTGTGTTTTCCTAAAGATTTTTTAGTGCTTTAGTTGTATTTTTATATTGGACTATTTCCAAAAATTTATAAAAATTTAACTTTATTTAAATATTCCAAATACATTCAACTGTTAGTAATAACACACCAAACAGGTTAGTATATGTACAACATTTTGAAAGGTATTATTCTCCCTTCTTCTTCAGATGTTGCTGCGACAGTACTAGCATGGAATTTGAACCTGAACTCTTATATTCTTGAGTGTTAAATTTTAAGGTAACACTCTAACAAAGTAAGCCATCCTGCCAAAGGCAACAATCAGTAGAAATTTCATATACTTATCTATGTGGTTCTTCCTGATTTCTCCACTTTTTCCTTAAGAGCAAAGTTGATTAGTGGTTTCCATATATGTATAGCCACACTAGATTGGCTTGTGGATTGTTTGCTATTGTCATGTGAGTAGCTTCTTTAAATTTTCTTCTTGATATCTTTTCTTCTTTATCCAATATTTTTGTATTTTCCCAATTGAACATATATATGTTCATTGGCACATACATGGTTTTCTACCTTAGACACATCTGTTTTCTCTCTTCTAATCATTAGTTTGTGTTCTTGCAAGAACTTTTAAATGGGATGACTGGTCTCACCAATATATATATTCTTCCACATTCACATGGTATTTTGTAGATGCAGTTTTTTCTTCTCAGCATTTTATGTTTAGGCTTTGTAGATGTTAGAATTCTTTGTAGCCTGATTTGGCTCTGGAAAGCTGTTTTGATGTTTTACTGATTGCAGATTTTCCTTAATTTTCTATTTTGGGAATGTATGAGTACATTACAGTACCAATAATTGTTTTTTCTTTTGATGATTCTTTTTGGTTGTCTATTTAAGGTTTTCTTAATACAGCTGATGGATAGCCTTTTTTTATAAGAGTTTATTCTATATAGATCTTCTTTTTTTTTTTCCAAATCGCTGGTTTCTGAACAAACTTCTTTTGCTCAGTTCCACAGTGATAATATAACTCCATGTTTTGTATTTCTGGTGTGATTGGATAAATAGGCTAGGTTTTTCCTATATGTGTGGGTTTTTGGTAAACCGTAGTCTCAATTTTGCCATGAGAGAGTCTTGTCAGACAAACATCTAAGAATGCCAATTTTTATTCTTGTTCTGATTCTATTATGAATTTAAATGAAGAGGATATATTGTTAATGTGTTTCCAGAAAGTTTGTAGCAGTGCTTCACCATATGGCCATACAATAAATGTATCATCTACATAGCAAAGCCAAACTTTAGATGAATATGGAGTTTTTATGGCTGTGGTTTGCATTTTATTTCCATGGAGATGATTGCTAAAATAATGCTCCTAATTGCAATTTTTTCATAATAAGCTTTTTATTTTTGGAAAGCTGTCAGATTTTAAATGCAATTTCAGAAAATGCAACTATGGAAATATTTTCGCACTTAACTTTAACTGGTGCTGAAGCATTTAATCCAGAAGAGAGTTCATTTGTGAGTAGAGCTTTACTTGATTATATATATATTAAGTTCTCTACCAAGGTCAGATAGAATAACTGGCCAAATGAATATATGGTAATTTGCGTGTTACAGTTCTCTTAATTCAATTTGTTCTAGTGTTTCAATTTTAGAGCTATATCACAAATTTCAATAATTCCCTATAGTAAGACGGTATATGGAGACTTAACAAGAAAATCAAGATTTATAATATGGCTACAGAGATTGTTTAATTCATGGGATACATCATAGCTTAAGTAAAATACAGATTAGCAACCCACCTTCATTAATGAAGACTTGTTTTTTACCGCAGTAATTTTCAGGAAGAATAATAATCAGCAAAGCACATCAATGTCTTTTTTAAATGTAATATATTAAGTTTGAATTTAAATATGAAACAAAAATTTTTACTTGATATTATAAATTATTGCATATAGTAAAATAAACTAATTTTTAAAATAAAAATAAAATTTATAATATGCTTTAAAATTGAGATGAGATGCTAAAATCAATTGAATTAAGTGAATTGCAAGCATATTGAAGTATTAGACAAAAAATACAATAATTGAATGATTCAGCACTTGGAAAGTCATGTGATATGTTGAAGCATTGGAAGTTACGGAGTTGAGCTTCGATCCAGAGATATTTCAGTCAGCGACTCAGCTACTGCACTAAACAGCATAGGTCTCCTTAGCAATAATTAAGTGGTCGTAGAACAATGTTCCCTAATTAATCTACCTGTTTTCAGAAAGTGAATTTAACGTATATACTTTTTTTTTATTTATTTAAACTTTTGCTTTTAAAAAATAATAAAGAATAAAAAAAAAATAGGAAGAAACTACCTGGCTGCGCTCTTCTCTGATTAGCTCCACATATTATTTAGTCCAGTGATTTGCTTCTTTATAATTAACTTTTTCCATTATTTCTTCGTACTCTTTTTTTTTTGCTTATAATCAGTCAAAAAAAAAAAAAAACCAACGTCTTATTAATTTATGAATTTTTGAAACAATTGAAACATGAAATTGATGTCGGCGCCTTCCCCCCTCCCACAAACCACGTCAATTTATAATTATTATAATTTTTCAAATCACTGATATATTTTTTATATTAAAAGTTATTTAACTACCAGTTATGATCGGATGATGGATGTAATTACATAAATTCATATTCCAATTACTGCCATCTTGATCATAACTTTCACTGCCATTTGCCTCATTAAAAAATTTTCACCCAGTCACTCTTAATCTTCTTCTGAGTTGAAACTGCGCCTCCCCCTCACTCCCCCATCCACACACGCATACATTTTAAAAATTTGAGATTGAAAAAAACGTAATTTTGTATTGAGGAAAGAAGTACCCATATGCGTTCGTGTGTGAATGGGAGTATAACGTAAAGTCTAACGAACGGGCTAGCTTAGATTGATAATTTTATTCTCTGTTTTGTTATTAATTGATCCGCTGGAATCTCTTCCCGTTGCTTTTCATTCCCCTTTAACAAAAGCTCAAAATCAATTAGTGATATCTTGACTATGCTTTTCACTTCTTAATAAAACTCAATACACTATCCTATTCAAGACATTTAATAAAGCAATGATTGTTGAGATACTACAGTTATTATTCAATTTATTTACATTTGTTTGTTTTAGCTCAAATCTTATCATCTTGTTAATTGTGTATCTTTCTGATTAGCGACCACTCGTAAACGAGTAGTGTATGGCCATTCTAATTTCAGAAAAAGAAAAATAATAATAAAAAGACAAAGAAAAGCTTGGAGTCCGAGCTTAACCCACAATTCCCTTGTCATAGAGCTGAGAATATCAGATTAACTATCCTCTGTACGAAAATGACAAAGTTAATTGGAAACAAAAAATATGAGAAAAATAATATGATTAATTTAGTCATAGATATTAAAAGTATAGAGGAATTGAACTCAGATTTTCAAGCACCCTTCAACTATCCACACTATCTCATACAACTGATACACAAGACCATACACATGTAGAAAAGATTAATAATCACCAATATACGTATTTCATGCTAAACCAGCACTCATCAGTTGGTCCAGATTATCATCTCTCACACATATATATAATCAATGCTCAGTTTTTTTTATATATTAAGATAGCAAATCTTCACAATTAAGCTCCCAGGTTTGTGAAGAGTGCCTGGTTTTCAAATATTTTCATAGATATTAATAAGAATTTATGTTTCCATGTGTTCATTCATTCTCTTATGCAAGAGTATGCAGCAATGGTGTACAAAAAACTATTCAAGAGCAAATAAACAAATAATTTTAATACAAAATAGTTGATGTTTGCGTTCATATATAATTCTATGCCTATGATCTGGATTCGAATTTAAGCTGAGTGTGTTTGAATTTTTTTCAACAGGCTTCGGATTTATTTATTTTTTTATGAGACAGCAATCTTAGTGAAAACTGCCATCGCTTACTGCATGTATCAGTTATCATCAAGCTGTGAAAAAACTGAATTAAAATGCTTATATAAAAAAATTTAAGGTAGGATTGGAACTATTAAAGTTGGTCAGATTAATATTTACAAAGATAGTCAAATGATTAGTCACTTGAGAGGCCATGTGATAATCAAGTACCAGAAGTGGCAGTTTAAGCTTCTATTCAGTAATCTTTAACTCTCCAATCTATTGTCTTACACTGTGCTAAACTACACAGGGCATTCAAACAACACTGATTTGATTTTTTTTACATTTGGCCCAGTTTTTTTTTTTTCAGACTCAATAATGTATGATAGCCGGATTTTTTTTTTTTTTTTAGATATGTTCATCATCAGTTTGTATGGCTTAATGCAATAGCAGAGTAGCAGACTCTGGGATTCGAAATGCACAAATCACGTCCCAAACTCTATGTCAAGCGTTGGTGGCCTAGCGGTTAGCATAGCTGCCGTCCAAGCAGCCGGCCCGGGTTCGCTTCCTGGTCAACGCTTTGACATATATATAAACAATTCAGTTATTTTTGCCGTGCAGGTTGTAGTGTAATGGCAAACTGAAAGTCAAAGTACATGGGTCATGGCTCCAGCTGTGTCACATCTGATGCTCAAACTTTTTGCGATCGAGTATTCGATGATTTTTTTTAATAATGTTATTAGCTGTTACCTATATCTTACTTCAGATTTGCATCTGCACAGATTCACCAAACAAACTGTGACCGTCCACTTTAAAACTGCTGGCAAAAGTGAACCCCTTTAATTAAGAAGTCACTCCCCCCCCCCATTCTATTTCTGTAGCACATTTAATAGTGCTTAATTTATTAATCAGTTGTTTTGTATATACTACTATAAATAATTTGAACTTTTTTTTTAAGTCTAAGTTTATTTAAAACAATATTTAAGAATCCAAGTGAAAAGTGAAAGTCTTGTAGGCCAGCACCAAGAACTTCGTTTTGTCAAGGAGTTCATTTAATACTAAGATGTAAAGTCATATTGAAGCCATCTGTCTTAAGAGAAAACTGATACTTTGCAAAGTTGTATCTAGCTAGCTTCTTGGCTGTTTACTCGTTTTTTAAAAAATAGCAGGAAATCAGATTTTATTAGTAATTATCATGCCACTAAATGATGTTAATTGTTAAGGTTTTGTTTGTTTTCTCCAATTATGTATTTTAAATGGGCGAAATATTTTGTTTTGTTTATTATTAAAGTTTTAAAACTGCCACTGTATAAATACTTAGCGGTACAGTGAGTCTTTTCTCAATTATCTGATTAACTCTTCTCTGAATGAAAATTATTTTTTTATTGATCACAGTCTTTTTTTTTTTTTTTTTCGCAATATATATTTAATTTACCGTCGAATATTATTGTTTAAAAACTATTCTGCTAGATTATCAATATGCAGAATGTAGCTCTTTATCTTAAACATTTTATAAGTACTTTTATAAATGTATTTATTTGGCTTAGATCTGAACTAGGCACTCTACCTCCCAATTTTCATTTATTTATTCCAAATTTGAGATAATAAAAAAATAATCGATTGCTTCGCTACTCAGAAGATCACATAATGTTTGAGCATTAGAAGTGAGTGGCTGCGAGATTCGGAAACCTTCAGCTTTTAGTCTATTATATATTCTACCACTATGATAACCTATTCAGAGCAAAGTATTTAAATGGAAAGGAATTATTAAAATATAGTGCAAATTATTTTATAAATGAATTTGATAAAAGTAAGTCATAAGTTCAATGTACACAGGAGTAGGATACCTACCCCACAAATAGTGATGATTATCATATTGCAATCCTATTTTTATTTGTACAGTCACCAGATCAACATTTATCCGATAATAGGAATTAATTAATTAGTGGCCTTTACTAGTTAATAATAGCTGAATTACCATTAACTAATCAGTAATATATAGCTAGCTAAATAGGCTATTGGCTAACTACTGCAGCTTGAAATGTGAATTTAGTTGTTGATGGCAACATTATGCTATGAGACCCAATATATCCAGGGCCAATTAGTCAATTAGCAGCTGGATTATTTTAATTGATAATTAAAGGAAACACTATCTAAGTTTAATAAGAATTTTTTTTAAATCTGAATAATGATAATATTGTTAGTAAAAGATTATAATTCAACTGGCTATTTGCTAGTTGAGAACAGGGTCTTTTAGATCACTTAACTCTTCACATCTCTGTAGAAATTTACTATATATAAATATATCTCTAACTCAGCAACTTTTTAAGCACATTATTGCTTACACACATTATTCTGAGATAGTCGAATTAGATTCTTAACTAGAGCTTTTCTTTACTAACTTTCAGAACATTAGAACTGATCACAGAACGCAACTTAAAACTCCGCACTCAGTTCACCATTTTTACACTATTTATTTATTTTCCTTTTGCTTCTTTGCAGACTTTTTAAAATTTGCATAAACTAAGACTTTTATTAATATGCAAATTTGCCTGTTGCTTCTTGTTGTTACTGATTTCTTTTTACCGGTCTGTCTTTTTTTTTTCTTTTCTGGTGTATTTTAGCAATATCAATATTTTTAAGTTTGTACATATTCATTTATTCTTTAATAAAATGTATGTATAGATATAACAGAACCTTATAAAATAAATTGGCAAAAGGAAGTGTAGAATAGGAATAGTCCTATATAAAGATATTTAGTGATAGTATAAAATTCAGTTTTTGTTTATAGAAAATGACAAGGAAACAGTTGTAATGCTTGAAACAGATAAGCAAGTTGATCTCACAAAAACATAAGTTTATGAGTGGTTTAATTGAAATATTAAATTTGTCAAAAAAGCATCATAAGTGAAGTCCAAAGTCAAACAATGCTGATTTTTTATTTAATGATACAAACATCATTTATATCTCAGATTTAGTTTGTAATGTGCAGGCATACATTTATGTGATGCTGCAAAACATATATCTGTTTGTGGCAAAGAAAAGAATGCAAGCTTGACCCCAGCAAAATGTCATCTTGCAAAGTCTTCGATGTGGATCATGTTTTAATTAAATACAGCATGACCCAGGTTAATCATCAACCATATCCACTCTAGCTTGCTTTGTGCAATTTTTAAAAATCTCTTGAATGAAAAAATGTCTCAATTTTTTTTTTGTATGGGTTTAGAAGTGGTGAAAAAAAATGTTGGAGGCATTAAAAAGCAGCACTTTGCAAGTGTTTCTGCACTACTTTGAAAAATTTAAAAAAAACATATTTATAGTGGTGTATTGCATCAAATTGATAGTAATTTGAAAGATATTAAATTTATAACACTTAAAAATAAATAAATAATTTTTTATTACAAAATTCTGTTTATTTTTAAGTACCTCATATATAAAACTAAAAAGTAGAATGAAAAAAAAATTTTAATGCTTTTATTCACATAAATGCACTAAAAAATAAATTTTCCTCACCTTTCACAAATAAAACCATGGATGTTGTATTTCTATTTTGGACTATTTCCATCACCTAATATGAGTATTCTAAGAAAATGTTAAATAGACAATAAAAAGAACCATCAAGAGAAAAGACAATTATTGGTACTATAGTGTACCCATACATTCCAAAAGTAGCAGATAAATTAAGAAAAACCTGCAATCAGTATAACATCAAAACAGCTTTCCAGAGCTAGATCACACTATGAGGAATTCTAACATCTACAAAGCCTAAACTTGAAATGCTGAAAACAAAACTGCATCTATGAACTACAATGGGAATGTCGAAGAACATACATTGGTTAGACCAGTTGTCTCATTGAAAAGCACTTGCTACTATATATTAAAATATATATATATAGAACACCTGTTCATTCAAAGTATATCCCATGCTTTTGTAAAACTTAAAAAAAAATTTTTTTTATTTTTAATGTATTTATATGAATAAAAGCATTTTTAATTTATATATATATTATCAACATCCATTCATCTATGTAGACATCATATTATTCCCAAATACTTCTAAGCTTTTATTCTTGAAGCACTTTGTCTCTGTTAGTGGTCAATAAGCACCCACATTTCATTATTATTAAATATCTTTAAGACAAAGGGGGTCACTTTGTTCATTATAAACACTTTGTTTGTGATGTTCTGCTTGAGGGCACCAATTTTATTGGAATATCAGTAATCACTACTCACAAAGTAACATGGTTGCATTTTTGTTTAAATTTTTATATGAGAAAAGGAGAAAGTAATTTGTTTAATTATAAGTCATAAATATCTCTTGTTATCTTACACATGATTCTTAATATATGTAAACTCAACATATATAAATCCACATTTACATGAAAAAATATCTAATATACATAAAATTTACAGAACACATATAAAGCATTTAAAAGACTTATTATTCAAAGTTCATCAATAATTGAACTTGAAATCATGAATATATATATATCTTTCATCCATTAGCAACAAAGATTTATTAATTTTCTTCTTCTTTTCCCTATGTATTAATTTCTACTTTAACATATCATACCATTTATACCTTTCTTAAACACTTTATCAATACTCTTTATATCAAAACTGACAGATTCAACATCCTGCAGTCATCATCAGAGCTACAATATTCAAATATATAATTATATAATTAATACACTTATACATATATTCATATACATAATTAAATACACAATATCAATAAAATAAATATACATTTTAACCTGACCATTATATAATCATTTTCCATTTTATTACTTTATTCTTAAATAATTATATTAATATTTATTTTATATCACTTTATTTTATTTTTTTTTTTAAATATTATTTATTATAATTATAAACTTTAACATTTATTCTACTATTTAATACATATTATTGTCATTTTACTTATATTATAAATCAACTTCTAATCCTTTTTTATTTTTATTAAATATTTTATAATTATCAATTAACTTTTCCCACATTACAAATTACTTTTATACATTACAAAAATTACCTACCTCTTTACAATTCTATTTTTAAAAACCCAACTGACAAAATTTTCAAAATATGTACACTTGTTCAACACCTCCCTCTATTGTCATTTTCTTCAACTCTATTCTTTTAATCTTTTTCAAATTCAAACTATTATTAATAATAATTGCTTATAAAATTATTGTCTTTACTCCAAAATCCCTATTAAGATTTTGTTTTATATTCTTAATCAATATTGCTTCTTTAATTTTCCTATCTCTTCTATTATTTGTATAATTAATCATTTTTATACTATCTTTCTCAAACCTATGACCTGTTTCTAATGAATGCAAATAAATATTGATCTCTTAAATGTAAATATTAAAAAGCTAAGCAAACTATTATGAATGATTGCATGTAGAATTTTATTTAGAAAAAGTTATAGAAACTTATGGAAATACTTGATTTAATACAAAAACAATAGAATATAATGATAACCAGAATGTTATTTCAGAATTTAAGGTGTCATTCTATATAAAAACAATACAAATTAATGGCTACAAATGGCATAATTTTATATACAAAAAAAAATCTTCCCAGATCATATTATTGTAGGAAGAATGTTTTTGAAAATACTATGATTGTTTCTGATCTGCTGTGACATTTTTTAATAGATGGCATCTGAATTTTTTTTTTCTGAAGCATGATATACAATGTCTAATTAAAATTGATCTCTACATAACAGTGCAGAGACTTATATATGTGAAAATACAATCTATCATTTTGGTTCATCCAAATAATAACAGTTACAATATGAGTTTGTTTTGAATATTTAGTGACAATTTCAATTCATATTGCTGAAAATTATTTGTTTTGGAAAAACAAATGTATAGCTGAGATTGAAATTGTTGAAAATATGCCATTTACTTACATCCAAATAATAATTCAAATTGTTGGTTCAAATAGAAATTGTCGATTTTGTATTGAAAATTGTTTGCTTTGAAAACAAATTGATTGTTTCGAGAATTATAATCAATAGCAAAGAGCGTTTGCTTGAATACGTTGGGGAAAATATATTTGTACTTTCTTTTGTTTAAATACTACTTGAAATAGTTTATTTTGAAAATAAATTATTAATTTTCATTCATATCAAAAATGCTTTGTTTTGAAAGCAACTTGTGTTTTTTTTTTTTTTTTAAATTATAATAAATTATAAAAATTGTTTGCTTGAATTATTTTATTTACTAATGAACATCTTTGATAGATTTGTTTGGTCTGTATACACTTAAATCGTGTCTGTGCGAATAGTACCCAAATATCTGACACATGTACCATTACAAAAGTTTTCAAAATTGATTAAGAAAAAAAAAAGGTTTGCGTAATACAGCAGTAAAGATTTATAGTTTTTTAATCTCACATATATATTAAGTTAGGCAAAATCTTATGGAATAAAATATTACATAATTTAAAAAAAATAAATTATATAAGAAAAGATAAAAACATACTTTTGTAATTATTTTTTTTATATCTTAGAGCAATAACGTTTGATTTCTTTTTTTTAAACAAAAAACTTTTTTATAAATATTAATCTTACATTGAATACGTATTTATATATTGTAATTTCATTTTATACTTAAGGAATTAAAAAGTTCAAGGAAGTGAAACATTTATTGCAGCATAGGTCTCAAATAACACTATATCAGTCGTTTTAGATAACAGATAACATGCATAATTATAAAACAGATTAAATGTATAAATTTTTTAAATCATATTACAGAGCTGATAAAATACCTAAGCAGACCACATTCTGTTCATAAGTTTCTCATATTTAATTTAGAATTTTAAATTCTAAGTTTGTTTTTTTTAAGTATATGAGAGGAGGAGGAAGCTATTATTTGTATAACTAAATTAATGTATACTACAATATTTTTTTAGTGTAAAGTGAAATTAAAGTAGTAAATAAATATTTAAATGTTTTTTTGCTCAGAAAAATATGTAATATTTTAACGCTAAGGATCCCAAAATTCATAAATAATATCAAATCACATATGCATTTTTAGCGCGCATTTCTATAGGTATGTTTTTTAGTCATAGATAATTAAAATCACAAATATAAAAATTGTGGTTGTAGCAGAAATACTGTGGTGAATACGTATATGCTAACTATTAATTGATAAAATTACAACCTGTTCCATAGGAGCAATTTTAGTGAAAACTGTGACTCGCCAGTTAGTTATCTTATATCTACATTAATGGTTACAATATATATATTGATTAATTTAATTGCTTATATTAGAGAATAAAATATAATCACATATACAAAAGAATTTATTATCTACTGAAAGCAGTTCATTTATAAAGTGCAAAAAGAAGTTGTTAACTCTATTTTAACTCTTTAAAAAATGTTGCAATTAACCACTTAACTTTTTATTTCCTGCTAGAAATTGCTACATTTTTATTGAATTTTTTTTAATGTAAGTTATTCAATATTTATAATTTTTTTTAAAGGGGGAGAGTAGCATATTTAAGAAATATGTCTTTTCTATTATATTTTTAATCCACATATGTAAAAAAATATAAAAAGTTATACAATTTTTTTCATATGTATATAAAAAAATTAACACTACATTATAGTTGCATATGTTTAAAAATTAACCATCTAAGGACATTATTTTTTTATCAAAACATAATTATTTTATTATTTTCAAATAAAAAAAATTTTTTTTATGTTTTTTTGCTTTATTTGTCTTATATTAGAAATTAATAGTTTTGTAGTTAATGTAAGTATTCCACAGATACAATGTTTGTACCTAATTTTAGATTCCATGTATTGGACAAATCTAAAACCAAAGTATGGAAGTTTGTACAAAAGAAAATCATGATTGTGAACTAATTTTAACTTGACAAATGCTTCTCGTAGAGTGTGCTTCTCGTAGAGAAACGACCACTCAAAAGGAATCATAGCAGTGATTTTTAATTAATCCCTATGGCATATAGGAAAATATACATTTACATTGATATTACAAATGTATTTTCAATGTATAATCTCTTTATATTTACTGTTTCACCATTCAATTTTAGCAATCCACAGTCGAAAATTTTTGAAATAAATCAAAAAATTAGAAATTTATAAATTTAAGTTCATAAAACTTCACAAAGACACCACCTACTTGTAAAAGTACCTTCATGAATCATCTTTCAGAGAGTGGTTTTCTTATTTTGAACATCAGAATGCGGTCATGTGATTTGTCTTTTTCAATTTATTACAGTAGTACCTTTTTCGTAATTGCATTATTATTTTTTTTTAATTATTTGTTGATATTTTAATGCATATATTTTCTAAGTTTAATTACACATATATAAATATTTTTTTAAAGCTTGCTATTATTTATGTTTTCAGGTGTACACAAAAAGCTTAGAATCAAATACATGTATAAAGGTTACTGTAATATATAGCTTACATTGTAACTTCCATTGCATGTGAGATAAAATTAATATAATGAATATATACTACAAGCTAATTATTAAATTACAATATTATAGTCAATCCTACATGATTTTTATTGAAAAATCCTAAATTATTGGTGGTCGAGAGGTCAGCGCGACTGCCTTGCACTTGCAGGTAGTTGCCCGGGTTGCGGGTTCGCGTCCCGGCCGATGCTATGACACTTAAAAAATATATATATCTGTAATTAATCTTGTTTATGTTGAATAATTCAATTATTATTTTAGAGTTTCAAAGCTATTGCATAATGAGACTGCAGTTTTCATGGCATTGGTTTCCAAAGTTATCCATGGATAACTTAAATCCATGGATAATGTCATACACTACCTAATATAAATATTAGATGCACATATATCTAGCAAAAATGTCTTAACATGTATATGCATTATTTTCAGACATTATCTTTACCATAAAAATGATCTTTTCCATACTCTACCATTCTAAATATTAATGTAAAATAATACTCATATAAAGTTTAAATATAAAATCTAACAATATTAATTATATTAAGTATATTTTCAACATTTTCATATCATATTCATGTATATATATATATAAGTTCAGACACATGTGTGTGTGTTCAGACACATGTATAGACATATGTATATATTAACTAATGATAAACCACTAAACATCACATGATCACCATCTCATACTAGCACATAATTGTTATTAAACAAAGCAAAGCAAAACTCTCCATACAGTAGTGCCATCTTGTGCCAACAAGAGCAATCAATGGAGGAGTAGGCACTAAATAGGGATTTTATGCACAAGCCTTCTGGAAACCATTGATTGCTCTTGTTGGCACAAGATGGCACTACTGTATGGAGAGTTTTGCTTTGCTTTGTTTATTACCTAATGATATAAATTTTCAAAAATTGCCATATATATTTTGAAACATAAACACAATTAATAAAAAAGTCATGAAATGTGGCCAACAGATATTTATACTAATGAAAATTGAATTATATTAAAAAGAAACATTTAATAAATCAGTTAATACAGATTGAATTAGATGTAAATAATTTGAAGAGATGTCAGATCTGATCATTGTGATACATTTTACTATGGTTGCCATACTACATGAAAAAATTGATAAATCACTCTGCAGTATACATGCATTACAGTATCAGTGTAAATCATGTGGCTATTATATTTGCATTGAGTGTTGGCAGTACTTCAAGTCACCTGACAAAAAAGTTATTTCTGAAATGCATGTGTACTGCAGAGTGATTTGTCAGCAAGGTAATACAATGACTGTAGTAAAAAAGTATTTTGTATAATATTTGAAATTGACAGCTTTTCAAGTTTATTTACTTCAATAATTCTGAGATCTGGTGAATCTTAGATTACTATGATGACATTGCTGTGTTTTGACTTTTAAATCACTCTCTTCCAACTATCTTTAGTGTTATTTATCAAATTTATATTCATTTGATGGTAAAAATTGAAAATGAAGTAAATATTGATTTATTCGTTCAAAAAAAAGACTTAAGATGGCAGCAATTCTCATTGAAAACTACAAATGATCAAACAGAAGCAGAGAAGATCATTGATTCGTAGATTCTTTGATCTTGGGTGTACAAACAAATATGTAAACTTTTCCTTAATTGCCATAACAATGAGCAAAAAATTTGTATAATTTTGTATTTATTTACATATTTATGGTTATTTTTACAAAATATTTGTATAATAATTATTAAAAAAAGATATGTATTTGACTTTTTTTTAATATGTTTCATTTTTAAAAGTACAACTTTAGAAATTTGAAGTAATGATAAAAGGGAAACTACAATTATTACATGCTATTGAATATTGTAATAACAGAACTTTTATAATACTTACATAATTATAGATGCCATTTCAAATTTTAGAACAAACTTTCATAGTTTTATAATGACTGTATAATTAATTTTTTATTCACATTTAAAAAATGAAATTCAATCAACAAAGATTTCATTAATTTACCCTTTTAAAATAGCATTAAACAATTAACCCAAAAGAAAAAAAATAATTGTTCTCATTTTATTTTTACATATGTATATTTGGAGAGTTCAAATATGATTTTGGTTCATTTGTAAACTTATATATCTAATAAATTAAGTACAATTTATAGATTCATAATATTGAATTAAGGTTTAATACTAAAATAAAGTGTTGAACTATGAATTCAAATTGTCACTAGATGAAGGATGGAAAAATATTAAAATTTCAAAGGGTTAAAAGAAATTGATTATGTATTAGACAGAAGAATCATTAATATTTTTGAAATATTAAGATAACAAAAATATTTAACAAAAAAAAATCAAATAGTTACCTTTTTATTATTCTTTTTGGTTATAAACAGAAAGGCTTTAATGTTTTCCACAGGTGCTTATATAGAGGGAACTCCCAAATGTTGACACAAGATAGGGACATCATAAAAATAAGAATGGCCATCTTATCTTTAACCTGAACTAGAACATTATATTAGTTTCTAGATTTCCATTTAAAAAAATCGTAACATTAACTTACTGTAAATCACAAGATTTCACATGTTAATTTGTCAAAAAGGAAATGATGTATTTAAATGTAGAGTGAATAACATCTTCATACTCTCAAATCAAGATACTTCTAGTTGGCCTATATAAATGTGAATTTAGATTAAAGATAAGATGACTGTTCTTATCTTTATAAAGTTCCTATCTTGGTGTTGAGGTTCATGAGTTCCAACCATAGTCAATAAACTACTTTGTTTGGCTATTATAAATGTTTAAAGTGCCTATGGAAAAGGGTTAAAGCCTTTTTCTTTATAATTACATATTGCCTGTGCATTCAATAGATAATTAGAACATTCTTTTTGACATAAAATTTGATAATGATAAAGTACAAAAAAGCAATATTTAACCACATAATTACTTTCCAGTAGAAGCTACTTATTTTTTGGAGGATATATTATGTAATTTCAGGGCAAACTACATAGCGATTTTTTTTTATTATATTTTTTAAACTGTGGATAAGTAAAATAATGGGTTGGGAGACAGTGGATATAGAAGTCTCACTGCAATCGTAGTGATGCTTTTATAGAATGAGATTTGGCTCAAGACTGCTGAAAATTTAGTATTTTTCAATAAAACCATTTCTATAAAAAATATCTTCTTAATATGATTACGATATATATTCACTATTTGGATTTCACTACTGAAATTATAATATCTGATTTACTACTGCGTTCATTTCATTCAATGTCTCTTCTCCCACTTTTATCAAAAAGTCTCTAGTGACAATTTTGATCATATTTGCTCATTTCATATTGGATTTTAATACTGTGTATTCATAAAATTATTGAATGAAATGGTTCTTATTTGAATTTTATTTTTAAATTGGAAATAAATTTTAGTGGAGACATCATAAAAAAATAAAAATGTGTCTTAAAATTCAGTCTCAAACTTATTATTCTTAGAATTTCACAAAAAAAAAAAAATTATATTTACTGACATTTATAAAAGCAATTCTCGTTAGCCAATAAAAACAGTTTTCTCTTTATCATAATTTATTACTTGTTTTCTTAAAAAACAAATATTTTCAAATAAAATCTAATTTAAATCATGTAGCTTTTTAGTTAAAATGAATATTTTCCAAATATGTTGCATAAATAAGCTTAAATATGTAAATAAATAAATTACTGAAAATCACAATTTTTTTCCAGAAATACTAAAATTATAAAATACACTCTGAAATGCTTCATGGACCAAATAATTTGCCAATAGTGATGCTGTCTGTTCTTTGTATTATGATACAATGCATCAGGCATTGTTAGCTTACTTTCATATTTAAATTTATGGTGATATTTGTGAAATTTAAACAGTACTGACATCTTCAGACTTTTTTAAACTAATAATTTTAGAAAAAGATTTTGTACCCACAAAAGTTACATATGGTAAACATAAATAACTGCAAAATAATGAAAGAAGCCAAAATGATAACAGTACCATTATAATGCCCCAAGCACCTCAAAATTTATGAAAAAGTTCCTCAAATATATTTTAAAATATTATATATAGAGTTTGCAAATAAGTTCTTAACAAGCTTTACAGAATATCCCTAAGAGCTTATTTGTGATGTTAAGAGCTTATTTGCGAGCTCTATATATAACATTTGTAATACAAGATTGTTAAATTAGTTATGTGATATATGACTTGATTTCTTTGTAAATTTAAATTAATTAAATCAAAGTTATATTCAAGATGTTTTCATTTCATCAATAGTGAATTAACTGCTTTCTAACAATGGGCTTTTGTTATTATCTGTATTTTGCTTTTTAAAAGGGATATTTTGTTGTTTTGTTTTAATGAGAATCATTAATAAGTTGTGACTTTCCAAATGAGATAAAGTGTAGGATGAAACAGTTTTTAAATATCTCACCACATGAACAGTAAAAGAGACAATATTTATCAGACTTGTTCGCTAATAGGTTTTGTAATTTATCTACCAGAGGAAATGCCTCAATACTCATTTTGTAATCAATTATTAGTTTACCAGTTAAGTTATCTATAAGTTGATCACCTGAAAAACATTTATAACTTTCTTTAGAATTTTCAATCAGCCTAGATTCAAACAGTTTGATGCCATGTATATACATTATATGCTTTGTCACAATAATTAATTGCCATATAGTTAGAAAAATTAAAAAGTAGTATAGTTTTAATATTATACTAATTTGTTTTTCTAAAATTTGGCAACTTTCAACATTTAAATAGCAGGAGAGATGGCTTTAAATGTTTATGCTTGTCATACTTTGTTGTTTGATTTGAGATAGGATGTAGCAATATTTTTTTATTTAATTTTAAAAAACATGCATTAAAATAATATTTACAATAATTTTAAAATAAATGAAAAAGCACACTTAAAAAAAATTATGGTAAGCAAATAAATGTCTAGTAGATGGATTTCAGTTTTGTCTTTTAAATCAGTTTTATTTTTCTTAGTAAGAAAGGGGTTTTATATGTTGTATGAACTCAAGTAAAACATTTAAAAAGAGATTTGAAAAAATTATCTTCAAATCAGCTGATATAATGATTACAACAGAAAACTTAAAAATAGATTTCTGTCAGCTGATATTAAATTAGCAACAGAAAAAAAAATTATTGAAAAAAAAATGAAGAGAATAGAGTCAATCAGAATTCTACATTTTATTTTTTCATTTGTGATTATTTAAATTTGTATCTTATATATATTTAAATTAATATTTAGAATTTAATATTCATTAAGTATAAGGGATATTAAAAATATGAAGATTTATAATAGAGGAAGGTTTTAAAAGTGAACTGTGAAATTATTCTTAATCCATCATTGTCATTATTTTTAACCATTATTAATCCACTGCAGGATAGATTCTATAAGTTTAATGCAGTTTTTCTGGTTTCTAAACTTTCTTCTCCATATCATACCAGCAAATTTTTTTATTTCATTCATCTATCTCATGTGGGTTTTTTTTAGATTTTTTATAATTTCTTGGGACTCAGTTTAAGACTTCATTTGTTCATTTATTAATATCTTTTTTAGCAATTTGTCCAGCCCAGCTTCATTTTAGTTTTTGAATTTTTTCAGTGATGTCAGTAATATCTATTTGCTCTCTCTCCATGTGTTGTTGAGTGGCTGAAGTCTTAATATTCTGTTAAATGTCCCAGTCTCAAATCCGTAAGTAAGAATTGGTAAAGTACTTTTATTAAAAAGCTTTCTTTTCAATTTACATAGGTCTATTTTCTTTTAATACTAAGTTATTTTTATCATTAACACTCCATTCAAGTTTAATTCTATAAATAATTTCTTCCATTATGTTTCCATCTGTACTAATAATCTAACCAAGGTATTTGTAGTTATTATTTTTTTCTAATTAGTCATTATCAATCTATTTTTTTCTTCTGAGAAAATCCATTAAATATTATTTCAATCTTTTTAACATTTTTCTTAATCCTATTTTCTTACTTTTGTCTGATAATTCTTGCAACATTTCTTGAAACTTTGAAACATTATTTGCAATAATTAAAAAATAATTAAAAAATGGCCTGAATTTACAGATAAGCTAAGTTAATAAAAATTTCAAGTTGGTCAGCCTAAATTAACTATATAAAGTAGAATTAATATGTATTCATTTTAATGGTTTTTTTTTGTTTTTTTTTACATATTCAGCTACTACAATAATATATAATAAACTAAATATACCATTAGCTAAGCTATTTAATAGTCTACACCCAGGAATTAGCTTTGATAACGATTAATGAGATTTGACTGCAGAGTGCAAACATGCTTGGTAAGGTGTGATTTAATTATATAATGGTCTATTGGACTACTGGCATATTTGATTAAGTATGAATATATCACAAGAAACTATTTTACTCTTGTCAAGCGTTGGTGGCCGAGTGATTAGCACAACTGCCTTACAAGCAGTTGTCCCGGGTTCACTTCCTGGCCGACGCTTTGACACACACACATAAAAAAACTATTTTACTCTTGTTACAAATGTAAAATATTTTTGTATATATTTGTTTGTATTTTAGCTGATAGCATTTTCAATAACCAAATATGATTTTTTTTTTTTGCAAATCAGAAATCAATTAAACGATTTTTTTTTTTTTAAAGTATATCTTAATAATGTACAATCACAAATCAATCAAAGAATTTTTAAAAATTGCAAAACTTTTATCTTATTTATAAGCATGCAAATCAACAAGCATCACAAAACACTTCTTACTTATCCTTTTAGGAATAATTTTTTGCTCTCTACTTCAAAATCACTTATAGTAAACTTAAATAATCGATAACTGCCTGATAGTAGTACTATTAATCTACAACTAATATCCTATTCATATCTCCGAGTTAGTTGCTTGCTTATAAATTAAATTCATGAGTTTGGACCTAATGCAGTGGAATTATCTGCGTCTCATCTAGAATACATCATTTACTCTTATCAAATGGTCAGGAAAATTTGCTTGGATTCTCTTTTAAATTTCAGGCTGTTAGCTTGATAGTAAAAGTAAAATATGACTGCATCGTGAGAAATGTATTAAGAATATTCTTCTCACCAATAAAGGCCAAGAGTAAAAAACTAATCTGATAATATTGATGATATATAACTATATGTAGTTTAATAATACTATTATTTAATATCTATTGATTGTTCAAGCCTACAATAAATGGGCAAAATAGAGTGAAGAGAATTACTTGATATATGTATGCTAAGTGGTCTATTTAATGGAAATGGGTTTATATATATATATATAACCATTAGAATATATATATATATAGGAAAAGAAAACTATGATCAATTAACCAAAAATATATAAACATTATCATTATTGATATATACCGATAGTCATAAGTAATTCATTTTATTACAAAATATTTGGAATTATGAAATCTAATTTTAAAAAATCAAATAGATCTATTGCTCAATAGTTTATCAAAAGTTTGAGCGCCAGAAGTTCCAGATTGGAATCAATCGAAAGATTTTGCACTCGAGTCTGGCTACTAAAGAATGCAGAGACTGAAACCTAATCATTCTTTTGGTAAACTCATGTTCTGCTCTTTTCCGTTAAAGATTTTTCCACTATACACCAACAGTCTGATCAAGAAATAATAAAGCATATAATAATCATAAATATATATAGTAATACTTAGAGAATATTCATGAGCCGTTCTATGTATTAAATGCAAGTGTTTTATCAGTTTTTACAAATAGATTTTGAAATTCTGTTAATAATAAAAGGAATATTGTATCCTTATATTTTAACCTTCTGTGTTATTAAGTAAGATGTAATATGCCTGGTGTTAGAGGCTAGTTTGAAATGCTACATCTTTTCTCTTAAACTGCTTTGTGAACTTTATTTTCTGGCTAATAGTGCAGTAAAAGAAGAGGAATTTAGATATAGATTTTCTAAAACAGTTATTACACAGGAAAAATGATGACTAGATTAAATAACATTTAAAAGATTTAATTAAATGTCAAGGCTCATAAAAGTATTTGATAAATTTTGATGCTGCTGCATTCCATTGGTAAAAAGTAGATTGTGAATTCAGCATCCAAAGGCATTTTACATCTCTTCTACCTGTTGTGAAAATTGCTTCAAAATATATTTATTTTATTTTATTATCAGTGCAGTGATTTTTATCTGATCAGTTGAGTTTAACCTGGAACTTTCATTCTACATATAATAATAGCTGGACAAATATTTACAAACTAAATAAGCATGATATTAATGCACTATCACTTGATTCATACAACTTTTTATGATACAAATAAGATCAGTCTTCTAGTTCTACTGCTTTCATACAATCTATTATAAGCTTGAGTTATCCTTGTTTACTAAATAAATTTAATTTCCATCAGATTAGTTGTTGATTATCAATGTCCTAAAACAAATTGCCTTTCCATTCACTTTACTACTGTTACACAATGCTTTATTTACCACCCTTTTTTACAGTTTACAGTTTCAATTGCCCCAGCAATCTTTTTCAGAACTTTATATCTCCTAGCCTCAACTCTAAATTCAAATTTTAAAAATTTGACCATTCTTTACCATCCTTTTTAATATTGAACATAGTAATGTTTTGAATGTTGTTATCACAGAAGCATAGGGTGTTAATCTATTGTTAATAGCCAACCTCTTGTGTTTACTTACTAGCAGTGATTTTAATAACAAACATTTCTTTCAAATTATGTATAACAACATTGTATTTTTATCATAGAAGTAGTATTACTTATTAGTGTGTGTGCATTTTCTTTTTGAATAGTCTCCTGTAATAGCTAATTGTCTTAGGATCTTTAATTGATATATTGGATCAGTTATCAGATCTGTTTATTAGATTGTTGGCTTTATTAATGTTATTTTTCTCTTCTTATAATTACTGTCCAGATTCATGCCAGATATGATTTTAGTTGTTGACCCCTGACATAAGCTTTGCCTCTCTTCTACTCAGATCTGTTGCTGTTGTAAAAGTGTGATATTAACAAAAAATCTAAGGAGTTTTATCAAATGAGCTCTATTCAGATTGATAATCAAAGAATTTGTTATTAGAAAGAGTATGAATTTAGTTCTATACAAAAATAACTGTTTTACTTTTTTTCTAGATAAACTTTAAGGTAAGAATTAGATAGAATGGAGAAAATAAATACTGAAGTACTGAATAAGAATCTGACATTGAAAGAATACAGAGAATAAAAAGAAACTTTTATGTTCACATTTAAAACATAAAGATGGTGTAAAAACAGATTGAAAAAGATTATCTATAATTTTTATTATTTTCTTATACACTGAGCTAAATAACAACAAAAGATATTTAGAAGAGAAAAAAAGTGATACAATCTTAATAGCTATGAGGTATAATGAAATGAATATAAATATCTGTGATAATTGGTCAAAAGTAAAAAGAGAAATAATGATAAAGTATAGAAATGCGGATAAGATTGAAAGAAATGAAAAAAAAACTTTACCATTGCAGGTTTTTAGTAAAAGTTGAATTTTATTTTATGGGTAATATGGTTAAATTTGCCAAAAGAATAGTGAATATTAATTAGAAGTGTGGGAGGTTTTTTCATGTGTGGTGAAAACACTTAGATAATTATACAAAACCACTAAATATTACATGATCACATTCTTTATGCTTACACAAGCTATTTTCCCAAAGGCTAAACTCTCTATACAGTAGCATTACAAAAAGTGCAAGACAGAGTAATCAATGGATGCAAGAAGGTTTGTGCAAAATTCCTATCTAGTGCCTACTCATCCAATATCCCCAGACTAGTTTCTAGCTTGTGGTTTTCATCAATGAGAATTCTTGGATCTGAGAACACTGCACCTCCCCAGACTGGTTTCTAACTTGTAGCTTTCATCAGCAAGAACCTTTGGATCTGAGAGCATTGCACATATTGGATGAGTAGGCACTAGATAGCAATTTTATGCACAAACCTTCTTGCATTTATTGATTACTCTGGCTTTTACATAGTGGTATTGTTATATGGAGAGTTTAGATTCTGTATAAATTATACAAAAGAAAGAAATTATTTTAATGCTAAAAAAGTAGATTAAATAAATTGAAAAAAAAAAAACTTAGAAAGTAGAATAAAAAAATCTAAATTGTAAATTTTTTAAAAAGGTTATTTATTATATATACATAGTCTGAATATAGTTTTAATTGCAATCATGCCCTGCATTCTTTAGTGCAATGTTAAGTGGCGGGGCTCTGGATCTCAGGTTCCATGGAATGTTACTCCCAATGCTCAAACTTTATGAACTCTGAAAGTATAAATCATTCAATTATGTGCCCCGAGTGGTTTAATGCATTGGTAAATGATGGACTCCAGAGTCTTCATGAATGGTGCTACAATTATATCATTAGAGTGCACAAATTTCTTATGAAATTGTGTTTACAGATTTAATTAATCACAAAACTTCTAATACAAAAAACTATGATTGCTATTTTCATGTGACTGATGAGTATCTCTAGCACCTGAAAAAGATAGGTTCTACCTGAATCATATATATTTAGTGTGAGAGATTGGTCTATTTTTACATTGAGTAGCATTTTTCCATATTTAAAGTATATATTGCAAAAGAGCTCTGAATTTGCTCTGATAATTACACATAATCTCTATGTGTGGGGTTGCTAATTATATATATATTTATTATTTATGTACAGTCATTAAAAATATCAAATTATGTTTGAGCATAACTGAAATTGTGTCTACCCTCCCCCCTCACTGTATTAAAAATCAAAGAAATATTTAGGTCTTGAGCCAGTTGTTTTTACTATCGGAATAATTACTAAGGGAATTTTTGAAGATTTAAATGGTTCAGTATTGAAGTGAAAGGGAAACAAAAAAAGAATTAGTTCACCTTAAAGATGGTAATAGATTTGTAAAAGGGATGAAACTTTCTTCAATTTGGATATATAATAATGGCAATTTTCAAGAAAGTGTGATGAGTAAGAAAAGTAAAAAAGTAAAAAATAAAACAGTATAGAAGATGCCTTTGGATGGAAGACATTGGGTGATGTTACTACCTTTAATAAAATAACTGGAATCTATCATATAATATAAAAATAAATATAAAATAATATAAAACTGTTCACTCTACTTCTGACCTGTTTAGTACAAACTTAAGTAAACAAGACAATAGATAGCAGTATTCTTATACCCTATCTACCGATTTATTTCTAGCTTTTGTCTTTGTTAATAAAAAACATTCAATTCAAAGCTGGAAGTAATGCATTTATGCAACTAAAAGTCATTTGTAGTCTCTCAATATGGTCTGAGAATGTGAATATAATAATACCATATAATGTCTATTGATTATTAATTTGCAATAGATGGTGCTTAAATAAGATGAAGAATGTATGTTAATAATAATTTGAGAATGTTAAATGATACTCTATTAGTTTTACCAGAACAAATTCTTTCTTATTTGCCTAGAATTATTTTTAACTATTGAAATATATATATATGTTTTACATATAATACACACACATGGAGTAATTCAACTTCTTTTCCTACGTGAAATATCTTTTATAGATGTACTTAATAACCTCCACACACCAAACATTTTTTTAAAAATATGTGAATAAATATATATTAAAAAATGATCCAAGATACATTTTATCTGGACTAGTACTTATCAACTGATCCAGGCCACCATCTCTCACATATATCTCCATCATATGTTCAGTATATATCAACAATAAATTTTACATTTCAATTTGCAAGTGTCAAACTTGCAATTTATCCACTCTAATTTGAACACTTTTTAGCAAAAAAAAACAACTTTTTATTATACTTACATGTACACGCAGTCTTATGTTTTGACTGCCCTGCAGTCTTCTTCAGAGCTGTGATATAATGAAACAAAATAAAATATATAACTATAAATAATATCATAAAAAATGTAAACAAACTGTTCAAAGAAGAGTGAATAAATTGCACTTATATAAGATATTATGGCAAAATAAAGGAAGTGGTGAATTTGGTAACATTTCTGAAGTGTCAAACTTATTTCATTCACAACTTTGACATGATCCACTCTAGATAAATATAATAATGATTATCACTAATTATTTATTAAACTAAAGTTGATTATCTGGGCCAGCATAAAATGCATTTTGGGGGTCATTTGCCTTTTAATATGTTTTTATTCATGTATTTTAAAAAGAATGTTTGGTAGTGTGGAGGTTATTAAGTGCATCTATAAAAGATATTGCACATGGAAAAAGAAAAAGAAAGTTGAATTTTTCCATGTGTGTTTGTTTAATTAAAAAAACATATATATTAATCTTTAACTAAACTTTAAAGTTTATATCTGAGCTAGAGGTAATCTTTAGTTTAATAAGTGATTAATGATCATCATTACTGTATTTAGCTGAAGTGGATCATGTTAAAGTTATGGGTGGAGTAAGTTTGACACTCGTAAATCGTAATGTAACAATTCATATATATAAATAATGGGAATTAAAATTTTTACTGTTGAAAAAATTTTATTGATAAATTTTAATTTACTCATAATTTTGAGTTAAAAATATTACTTCTTTGTTTTACTCTTTGTCTCTTTTTTTCCTTTCATTAATATATGTTGTGGAATAATGGAATAACTCCAGTTATAATGTTGTAGATTTTTATTTCTAAATGAACCATGAATTAAGCCTTTGAATAATTCAGCATAAATACAATCAATTCTATTTATAGTCTTCTAAATAGGAATAACGTCGATCGTAAATATTCTTAAAATTGTTCTTATCAATAGATATGTATTTAATAAAAGAAATAAATGTACCGGGAAAAAAAATAAATGGAAGAATTATTGTTTTGTGTTTGTTTGTTGTTTGACTACTGCATTCATTTCCAAAACATACTTTAATGTCAATAAACCTATTTTTCATATATATATTTGATATTTGTAGTTGCATAAAATTGTGTGTGCGCACACGTGAATGTATGCAGATATTTTAGTGTATATGGTTAAAGTGTCCTATGAAAATTTCATGTTATACTTAAATGTGTTCATTCAAATTATTCTTCAATTTGTTTTTTATTATCATTTTTTCTTCCAATATAATTATTCAACAAGTTTGAAATATTTAATTTGTTTGTAATAAAAATCCTTGTTCAAAGTAATGTGCACTTTTTTCTTGTTGTCATGGAAACTAAAGCAGGGGCTGAATAAAAAATCTGGGCTAGTCATTTGAATAGTAAGAAGCCATTTTCTCAAGAAGACTCTTAAAGGAATTCTGTTGAATAAATTGTAACTTTTTTCAAATTTATCCAATGAAATTTTGTAAGTTATAAATATGCATACTATTGCAATTAAAAGAAAAGTTTTTATATTAAAAAAATTAGTTCAAACCCTTAAACTCTTTCTTTTACTATAGAAATTAAAGCAACGAATAAGCATTAAGCTTTTGTGCATGAGCTCTAGTAGTTTTTTTATATTGTTAATCTTGTGGTAAATTAATCAGGAAGTCATGTAATGTACATACACTGTAGTGACAAATTGAGCATTTGATAGTTAACCTGAGACAAGTTTTTTATTATATTATTCAGCTAAGAATAAACATAGGAACTTTCAACTCTGAATCCATATCTACCACTGTGCTAAACTGCACACTGTTTTATTTTATAATTAATAAACAACTATATCCTGGCCAAGATTTGGTAAATGAATTTTAATCTATCTTAAATAAAGAATAATAGTGGGAAAATCTTAAAATAACCTTGTGGCAGTGATTTCACATCTGTCTGCTATGACCATGATATGGTGTTTGAATTTGGGTTGGATGACTTAAAAAAAATTTAAGTCATAAACAGGCCATGCTTTTTTTTTTTAGATAGATAATTAGTAGTTAAATCAGGTAGCCATTTGATAGCATTCTGTTCACAGATATTTTTTACTTTTAAAAATTTAAAGTAAATGTGTCTCTGAAGCAGACTGCATAACAGTCAAAACATAAGACTGTCTATGCATATATGTATAATAAAAGGTTTTTACTAAAAAGTGTTTAGAATAGATAAATTGTATTTTTATTTTTGTATTATTATTTTGCAATATTTTATTTTTGTGATGTTTTTAAAATAAGTATAATTTGAGTATAATTTGGCAGATTGTGTTAATTTAAAAATACAGATACAATATTATTAATCCTACTATTTATTATTCAAACATTTCTGTTAACTAAACAAAATTTCAAAGGTGATTTTTAATTTTTTATAATAAATAAATTAAATTTGTCCACATATTTACAAATATAATTTTAAGGAAAAAACATTCTGTTAATACCTACAAATTAATAAACATAATTGCAAAGAGCTGCATGGATTTTTTTTATCTTAATCTGTTTTATTTATGATCATTGCTATAATTAATCTTTAAAAAAGATTAAAATTATTAAGTTGAAAGCTAATATTTTTTAAATAAAAAAATATAAAAGTAAATTATTATTTTGATTTTTTGTTTTAATTGCTGTCATAATTTTTTTTTGTTCTGATATAAAAATAAACATACATTGCATTTTAAAATTTTAAATCATTATATTAATGAAATAAACAAAATTATAGATAGTAAAATGAACATTTATTTACATTTTTAGTAGAATTTAGATTTACAGTGATGTATGGAAAAAGATCTCTTCTTGACTTCTAAAAAATTCACAATTTTAAAATAAACTAGAGATTTTGTATTAATGGTGTTTTATCTGTATATAATAAATTTAAATAAATATATTTTCATTATATTTTATCTATAATAAGTTTAAACAAAGTACCTTTTAAATGTAAGAACAAATACATTAAGAAAGAAAAGAAATGCCATATTATTTCTTTTATTTAAAGTATCTAAATTTGATGGAGCAAATAATTTACTAAGCAAGAATATAACAACAATTAGATTAAAGTCATTTGACAAATTAATAGAAATACTATATTTACAAGTTAGTAGCATATAAAAAATATTGAATGTAGAAATTTGAGATTATTTAAAGATTAGAATTTCTAATAAGATTTGCTGTTTTGTATAAATGTAACCCTTGAGTTTTACACACTACTACATTCTAATTAAATATAATATAATTCAATTTTTACAGTATTTATTATGTAATAATGATAAGTAATTTAGTTTTTACTAGAGAATTAAAAAACTTTCATCCTTTATTTAATTATATATATATAATTTTAAATTTAAATAATCTTTTATTTTGCTTGAAAACTTTTATGCCAAAATCTTTGTTTTTGACTTTTTTCAGGTTAAATAATTTTACAGATTTGAGCAAAGTACTCAAATAATTATAACAACACAAAAGCAACTACTTAAAAATATTAATTAAAAAAAAAGTAAATTTACACTATTTTAATTGAATAATATTAAATGTGATTTGTTTTTAAAAAGATTAAGCAAAAGTAAATAAACTGAATAAAGTTAAATATATTTTATGAGTGCAAATTAAATGTAATTTATTAGCATAATTTTATGGTGAATATTCCTTAAAAAGATTAATTAAAGAATAAATAAAGAAAATTAAATTTTTTTCTTAAAGGAAAAAAAAAGGGATTCTATATATGTAATTAGAGGGGATTTGAACACAGACTTTCAAGCTACTATCAGTCATTCATTCTATCTTATATATCTGATACCCATGACCACATACATGTGAAAAAGATAAGTAATGTCCAATATATGTATTTTGTGCTGAACCAGCACTCATCAGTTGGTCCAGATCATCTTCTCTCACACATACACACATATAATTAGTGTTCAGTTTATATTAAGATAGCAAATCTTCAAACTTTAATGGTCAGGCTTCAATCCTCTCCAACTCTTCAGCCACCCATATCATTGAAAATCTGGTGATGGAATGCTCAAAGCACTTATTGATAGCAATATTATTTTCATACCCATGTTGACCTTAAGTCATTCTGACCCATCATATGTGGAATCTTAACATGTTCATTTAAATACACTGAAGAGGGATAGGCAGAGTTCAGGATGAATCTGTAATATTTAAATGCAAGTATAGTGTATATATTTAAACTAGATGTAATTAAAAGGGATTTGAATACAGATTTTCAAGTTCCCTTCAGTTATTTATTTAATCTTATATATGACAAAAAATGCAATAATGAAAGTTGATACCATCCTGTAGGCTATTCCTCAAATTATAATCTTTGATTATGTACCTTGATATATAAGTAAATTACATTAAAAGATTCATTATCCTTATTTTTCTTTTCACATTTCTTTTGAGAATGAATGTCAAAAGCAGAATAGAAATTCTTTTACTTTTACATTTTACATGCAGTTGAGAATCAATAATGGATAATCTCATCTGATTTTTTTTTTTTTTTTGACAATTCAACTTTTGTATAAATGACTTTGTCTATGTAAACTGTAGTTGTTTATATATTTGCTATTTTATGATGGTAGATATAATAGGGAATTGTTATTAGAAAGTTACTATTTTTTTTCTTCTGTTGATATTTTTTTTTTTTTTTTGAGAATAAACATTTAGCGTAGAGTTGTACATTTCTTGATTTATATTTTGAACACAACTGAGACTTTCATCTTGTCTTGCAGATATTCACATAGCTTACAGATAAACATACTTTGATTTTTTAATACTTTAACTTTTTTCTAAATAAATACACTTCATAAATTGTAATCTTTGTGTGTATTTTTGCTATGCCATGGTGATTAACTTAAAAGTATTATGAGTGTTAAAAGTTATGAATTATTGGATTTGAAATAACAATATTTAGCATGAATGTACAAAGAACTGTACATTCTTACAAGTATCATCAAAAATGGAAAGTAATGAAGCCTATTATGCTGTTTTCTTTTTTATATAATGAATAATAAAAATATATACAACAACTATATATCTATATTGAAACGCTTCTTCATTAAATCCAAAGATATGGAAAAGATAGAAATTTATCTATTCCAAATATTAGGTCGGAGAAGGGTTAAAGATTATATTTAAGTTGTAAAATTTTAAATTTTGTTATTAAAATTTTGTATTTTGTAATTTTTAAATGTGTGTGATATAAAATATATAACGCACGTACATGCAAATAAGTGTCACTTTGTAAATCATTTTGTAAGAAAAAAGAAGTAAAGAGTAAATTGCGTGAGATTTGTAAAAGTTTATTTTTTATCTATTTCCAACAATGCCTAATGTAATAAGGGACGATGTTTTTAATTATTTACCTTGATCTACGATCTATTGTACTTACGATGGACAGTGTTAAGTTTAAATTTCGAAGTAATGTCAAATTTTTCGTTTTAAACATTTAAAAAGTAAACTTTGTATAAAAAAAATGTTTATATTTTTGTATAAGATTTTGTGACTATGTAAAACAATGCCTAATCTACAAATAAAATTTAATCTGTTGTAATAAAAAAATTAAGCATTGTAATAAAAATAATTAGTTGGAAATGTTAAGAATTTAATTAGTAGTTTAAAAAATACTAGATTATCTGGAGTTATTTTTAATAATGCCAACTCTATGTGTTTTCAAGAAAAAAAGGTGGGCAAACAATAGAACTGAAGACATTTAAAAGCTAAACTTCTTTTGCTACATCCATTTTGATTCAGATAGATTCATTTATACTCACTTTTCTTCAATTCATTAGTGAATGTGAACTGTTATTATTCCACACTTTTTCATGATAAAAAGTTCCAGTTATTTTACAGGTCGTCATTATAAAATTTTCCAAAGAAGTATCTATGATGGTTACCTCTAATTACCATGTGGTCCATTTAAAAGCAGTCAAGCAGTTTCCAGAAGGACCCCAGTGACAAACTCACCTCTTCCAGCATAACTCCAATTCCCATCGTGGTCTAAACTATTGACCCAGTCAAACTGCTGTTTCACTGATCAATATGGACATTGAAGCTTCTCTCTCATCTACCCACTAAAGGAAATGACATGCATTTAAACACTTAATTAAAGTATGTACTCCCAAATCCAAAGTCTCTAGTGTAAAAGGTTCCCCATAATTACCGAGTAATCTAATCTTTAGTTGTTGTAGTTTGATAATCCATATGTTTAGTGTAAAATCATGTCTATTAGATTTAAAATAAATAATTTATAACCAAGATGTATAGTTAATATAATATTTTATGCATTTTCTGATTTTTTCATGAATGAGTTTTGGATTTAGGTAATTAATAGATCTTAATTTAATTTCAATAATTCAGACCATTGACAACAAAATATTTTAATTTAAGATTTACATTTTTATTCAAATCAGTTTTGTAATTCACTGATATTAGTGACAACACTAGTCAAAAGCAAATGAAACTCTTATTCAATAAAATAATTGGAGAAATTCAGATTAATATTTTTTTAGTAAAATTTCTATAGAATGTTTAAAAATCTGTAGTGATATGTATATACAATGAATATTGAAGTGTAAAATCAGAATTGTGTGGGCTATCATAGCCTATATATAGTAAATTATGTTTGGTTATGGGTGTGTGTGCAATAAGATGAACCATAGTAAGTCCACTGTATCCCTTTAGTGTGGCTTAGATCCAATCACACAATGCTGTGCCTTAGCAAAGTGGATAAGTCTGTATAAGTGAGTAAAGTTAATGTAAATCTTATACCAGATCACTATCTCTTAATAATCATTGTTTTTATATAAATACTTTGGTAGTGTTTGTTTTTGCTGGGATATCAATTTACTTTCTTTTATTTAATTTTATTTTAAGAGAGGTTTTTTTATATTTTAAACTTTTTATATGATTATATAAACTCTGAAATAAATAAATAAACAATATTATTTTGATTATTTAAATTTTCCCATGGTTTGTTGCTGATATCTGTCTACCAATTGCTTAATAATTATATGCCTCATTATTCTAAGCTGAACTATCATTAGGAACAATTGTGAAATCAAAATATATCTGGGTTATAATACATTCATTCATATAAAAATAAATTTTTCAAATAGATAGACTAGTTGGTGGCGCCCTCAAGTGTTTGTATTATGGGTCTAGTATGATATATTAATAATAATTATACATATAAAGCTTTTTTCAGCAGATGGTTTTGTGCTCTTTTCAAATGCAAAGAGTCTATTTTAACATAAACCAATTATTGCAGATAGAACACTATCTAGTATTTTATAATGGAAGTAAAATAAGAACGATAACAAAATAAACTATAAATAAAATAATAAAATTATGATACAGAGATTCAATAAAATTTGAAAGAATTAACTACATAACATTACAATATACAGAATAAATAAAACATAGCCTATACAACATTATATATACTACCTTATATTATTTTTCATTCATTTTAATTTACCAATTTTATTGAAGTTTTATAAATATTCATGCAATTATTTGAGCTCTACTTAATATAATATGTTTTATATATTTGTCTTCTTTTTGGATCTTTAATGTAATTTAAAGATTTAATATTTTTGTAGCATCTATTTTGTGTCTATAAGTTAAATAGTGAATATTTTATACAGATTTATTGTCTTACCTATTAATTGCATTATTATGCTTTTTAACTCTTCCTAATAACTGTTTTCCTGTATGTCCATAGTAAACTGTACTGCAATTGTGTCAGTTAATTTTATATATAATTCCTTTTTCATATTTTATATTGTCTCTTAATTTATAATTACTTATTAATTTTTCTAGATTTTTACTATTTGTTTATATGTTTATCAATATATTTTTTGATTTTTATTAATATATTATAATTTTGGGGATTATATGAAAGTTTAATCTAGTTTTTATTTAAACTATTTTTACTATCATCATTATAATC